>OY979716.1:63091081-63691108 GCA_963855995.1 Muricea muricata
TACTGATTGTAATTACCAAGAAGGTTATATTTTCAGGATGAAAGTATAGAGCGCTCGATACCATTACTGGTAGAGCGAATAATTAAACACAATAGACAAAATTTTGCTGTCGCTACTCTGAGTTTCACGCGGTTAGGCGATCATCAGGCAACTGACAGATAAGTTTAATTATTCACATATATATTATTTACAGGTAACATGAGCCCAAGTGAGGTGTTTATTTGCATGTCGGCATTTGTTAAACAGTTCAGATCTCTTGTTCAAAATGTTTTTTCTTCGACCTTTGAGGATAAGTAATTTTTCTTCTAGGCAAAGGCGGCATTTTCTTGGTCCCGTTCCGCGTGTTGGAATTTGCCTGATGATGTCCCATGCTATTGTGTATTCGCGCTTGTTGTCTTTTAGGTTCCAAACGTGTTTAGATAGTTCGGTCTCGTTTTTGTACTTTCTGTTGTTGAGGGATTTGCAGTGGTTTCGGTACCTCGTTTTGAAATTGTCTCCGGTTACACCGATGTATGTCCTTGTCTGTTTGCTTTCAGTGGTTGTTACTCTTGCTTCGTAGAGGATGCTGCTTTGTAGGCAATTGCCTTTTACTGGGCATTGCATGGGGTTTCTGCAGTTACATGGGTGGGTGCTGTTTGTGTTAGGTGGGTTGTCCTGGCTGTCATGTCGCTTCAGTATTTTGTTGTTGTGCCTTTTGATGTAGGTTTTCATATTTTCACTGCAGCTGTAGCTGACTCGAACAGTGTGTCTGTTGAATAGCTTGTGTAGTCTGTTGTTACGCGGAAAGTGCTTGTCGATTAGTTGCAGGAAATGGCGCGCGATGTTGGTTTTAACGCTTTTGCTGTAGGGCGGGTTATACCATATTATGTGGCGTTGTCGGTGTCTGCGTTGTGTCTGGGAGTGTTTGCTGCTTTCTGGGGGTTCGTACTTCAGCCGGTTGTTGAAATCGCTTCGTTTTAGAGCATCGTTGTAGGTTTGTGCTGCTTCGTTAAACGTTTCCTTATTGCTAGATAGTAGGTTGATCCGTCGGTTGATAGAATGGGGGAGTTCGCGTATAATGGGCGGGGGGTGGTTTGATGAGCGGTTGATGTAGACAGGGTCGTCGTTGGGTTTTCTGTAGGGTTTGTAAATTCCCTCGGTAAGGTCGAACGTTAGTGATTATTTTGATAGCTAATTATTATGTGCTGAGCATGTCTTCCCAGACAGCATAGCAGCATATATGTAGAGCTTGATGCCCATGATATCAGCTGGGTAAAATGAAAATTTGCCATGTAATCATGGCAGTGTTGCTGAACAGGGCCTAAAATGTTACATAATCAATGCTGCCATCTCAGCCAGTGTCCAAAGATCATATATTTGGTTAGGTAGATAATCTAAGTAATCTATCTATCTTAACATGTGAGCTGACTGACCAGTGTTGGTAGTGGATAATAAAATCAGAATGCCATAAAAGTTCCACTACCTGAATAATACAACAGTCAGATTCAACGTTTTCAGAAAATTAATACTGAAGGATAAAGGGTCATTGCTCAAAACGTTTGTATGTATGTTTATATGCCTTACAAATGGACATCCATCTAACTTCCTTCGTTCTGCTGTTTGAACATGGTTTACAAATAAACATATACTGCTGCATCATATGCTGTTTGAATTTTTTCAGTTAATAAAGAGCTTTTTTGCCATTTTTTGCCTAAAATATGGCCTGGTTAAGGCCATATTTTATGGCATGATGCAGTGCTCAGAACGTCAGAAATGCCATTTCTTTGCTTCAAATTTCAAAAAATTTTCCCGGGGGGGGGGGGGGGGCATGCCCCCGGATTCCCTAGTTATGCGGGACCTAGGATTTTGCTACAGTCAGATTTTAAGCTATCTTATCTCAGCTCATATCTTTGGAAATCTTTTTGTTGAAGAGGTAAATGTTTGGTCTATTAGGGCTTATATAGATTTTCTTCATGTTAAGACAAAGAGATATTTTGTTACAGATGCAATGGTTTGACTTGAGGCTGTAACAGTCAATGCCAACATTGGTGTATTGTTAGGGACCAACAACCATAACTCACCAAGTTTGCTGAAACACTGTCTGAATGCAGACGCTTGTTCTTTAGCATTAGTGTAACCCCTCCAGTATATATAAGAACTTGTGTTAATATTAATGTCATATCACAAACTTTTACCTCTTAAATGGTAAAAACCGAAAACTATACATGTGGTAGTATAATTCATATTAAATTGAACACGTAAAATACATCAAAGTGTATTGCGTGACATGACGACTATGGAAATATGAATTATTTTAAATTTTTCATACCACTGTATCTTACCATTTAGGAATAACATGTACTTCATCCGTCACTATCCCAAAAAGATTCTTTTGGTAAATTTTTCCACCAAGCATCTCTCTCCATTTCTTTTTTTTTATAATTGCTTCAGGGCTTGTAAAAACGATTGAAAACTCTCCATTTAAAATGGCATTCTCGTTAGCGTCATCATCCGACAGCCAAACACACGATATTCCATGATCATTCAGCTCCTGAATATGGGATTTAATCAGGGATAAAAGCGGCCAAATCAGAAGCAGTACCGGTTTCAATGGGTAATTAAACCATATTAGCCACAGGCTGCCATTTGCGAGCAGATATTCGGAATAATTTGAAAAATTATCAATTTCCCATATCCAGTAGGAAGAACTGCAAACACGTCTCTCCTCAAAAGGAAATTTGTAATTGCTGCAACTTGTTGTGGTCTCAGGCAGTTGATTTCGGGGAAACTTCATCGCAAACTTTCAGTGATGGCGATAGCAATGTTCAAAAACAAAGCATCGTCAAATACGCTCTCCATAGTCGCCATGTTCTGCTTGTAAATCTTTGGTTTTATACAATATTTAGAGCTATTTGTTATTAGAGAGTCAAATGTAAATGTTGCTTTTATTTTGATTGTTTTAATTTCATGTCTTGTGTAAAAACCTGTTTAACTTCTTTCTAAAAACGGTTTACAAACTAACAGCTAAACCAATCAGATGTCTAGGGTCAAAATTTGACCCTAGCAATCCGATTGGCTCGGTCAGATCAGTCACTCAACACCTCGCTCCCGGGGGGGGGGGGGTTTCCAAGCTTTGCAGCACAGCCTGACTGCAGGCTAAGCTTCAGCTACAGAAAACCCCCTGATCCAGGGTAAATATAACCTGGACATATTAAATTGAAGGTAATATGATGGAAGCTTCTGAATGTATTCCTATTGAAATGAAAATGCTGATTTACAACATCGTATGCTTATATATTGTTCATTGTATGCAATGGATGAAATGTGCCATGTATTATTAAATTCCTGTACATGTGACTTCACCTGTTTCCAATCTACCATATGGATGTTGGATACACCACAATGTATGTAATGAAATGGAATCTGTCTTGTACAATATTACTAAATTACCTGGTACTTCTTTTCAATTTATCATGTGGACGTCAGGAACACATTGTATGGCAAGATGTTGCATATCCTTAATTGTACAGCACCCAAACAAGTTACTGGACACAACATACTTGTTGAATATGGGACATGTACTTATTGGATAAGAAACAAATGTACAATAGACTATCATTACTTAGAAATGATATACAAACTCATACTCAAACTGGTATCACCTTAAAAGATGTATATTACATGTGCACTACATCATAGAATCAAGATAATAAAAAAACAACTTGCACCACAAAGACTAACAGTCTTGCAGTGGTATGTATTTCAAAATAATGTGATGCAGTTGACAGGTTTTAATGTAAAAAAAATATAATTCTGTCTACTAACATTTAGATTTTTAAGGTACCCTGAATCCACTGACAATCACTACACTAATATATGTTGCTTTGAAGATGGAAAATATTGTAGTATTATGACAATAAAATATTTCACAGTACTCTACATAAGAATGTCAACATTGAATAATTATATTAGGTTGTTCAATTTTGCATGCACTTTTCTGCACTTGATACTACCTAACTTGTAAATATGATGAATGTGCTTGGTAATGCCTCTGTGAGGTGAGCTGCTGAATTTGCAATAGGTCTAAAGATTCCCTTTCAAGTACATGTGTTGCATTTGAAATATCACTACCTTCTGAATACTTCTAATGCGATTCACTCTTTCAATGATGAAGTGAATCAGGTTGGCTCTAGTACACCACTGACAACTATATCAACTTGAACAGACATGAAACTAATATACAGTAATAAGAAAGTTTTTTAATGCAATAAAACGTTTAACAACAAACAAAAACTATATCAACCCATTAAAAATGGACTTTGCCAACTATAAAAAAGTATCCTTAAAAGTATCTTTTAAAAGATTAAACAATCAGACTATGGATTCTTTTGGTGGACTGTCAATATTAATAACTTTAGTATCCACATTGTGTCATAAACAATGTCAAACACCTTCACTCTCCAAAATGAACAATATCAAGTCTTCTTCAGATATTGTACTTAGATGCACATCCATTCCAAGAAGAGTAGCCAATTTCTGAATAGCCTGATTAAACATGGCTAATTTTAAGTTCTTTTCTTATTTGTCACATTCTGAACTACAGCACGCCGGTACCACTGTGCACCACAGCTTCCAATCTTTTGGATTAAATTGCAGCTTTCACAATTTCCTATGGTTGCAGACTTTGCCTTTACCTTCCTTGAACATGATACACAAGAAAAGTTTTTTGAAATCACAGACTCGCTTAGGTTGGCTACATGATGATCGACAGTAACCAGGTTGCCCAAAAATGGGGTTGTCTCCTCAAAATGACATTTCTCAGACTTTAGTGTGTTTAAGTATCGTTCCATTTTGGAAACCTTCAGGCGCAGATCTCGAAATTTGTAAGTTTTGTTTCTCTCAAGGCTATCAACATAATCTTCCCATAGCACAAGTTTAATTGAACTTCCTGTGTCTGTTAAGTAAACCTCCTGCTTTAGCAGAAAACTGCCATTTGGCGTTATTCATTTGCACAGGCAATATTTCAGCTACAAAGGCCTTCAAGGACACCAACTGCCCTGCTGCAACATTAGACAGACCAGCAATACTGCAGTCCATGACTGAAACTGATCAGAGTGGACTAAACCATCTGTTGGACTTATCGGTGTTACAGTGCTATACTCTAAAATAACAATATCTTCCTAACCATAACTTGTAGAAGTGCGAAAATGCTGTAAACGGACAGAACTCTTGCTCTTTTCCACCTTTTTAATTTGTTCATGCCTCTCTGGTGAGAAGCACACTGCTCTCCTTGTTTCGTGTTTCCCTTGAAGAGTACAATTGAAATATCTCTTTTTAGTTTTTGGGGATTCTTTTATCATAGTCACTGCATGAACAAAGCAGTTGAGAGGATCTAGAAATATTAAAATATATGTCAATTTTATGTATTTATACTAGCGTGCAAATCACTCACCCAGGGGCCGCTTTCACGTAATGTGTATCGTCAATATATTTTGAGTACAATATTTTTTAGGCATTTTAACAAAGAATAAAAATATCACTATGAAGAGGATAGTGCTATCCAGCTTTCGTACAACTGACTCCTGGGCCCGTAAGTAAAGGGATAAGTAATAATATCAACCAAGTCGAGTGTTCATTGAACAACAAAATTAAAAATTTTCTATCTCAAAAGAGCACTTATGTACACAATTACATATTTAGTGTTTTATATTTATCAAAAGTCCGTAGTTTGCAAAATGAATGGGTCTAAATTTGCCATACTAAGTTTTAAAACCTTTTGGTCCTTTGTTTGAAGTGCCTCTGCTTCCCTCTGCCATTCTGCCAAGCTTCCTGAGGCTTTCTGTATTTACTGTAAACAAAACTGGAAATTCCATCAGTTTTAAACTTCTATTGTTTTTCTCCAGTCTTACAAATTTTCAACAAAACAAATAACTTTATTGTACATTAAAGTTTTTCCGCACCACAACTATATCTAAAAATAAAAAATTGAAATACAATTAAACTCACCCACGAAACTTGAAGCTGTTTAGCTGTCCAATTGCCAACAGACAAGAAAAGGCCGCATGGTCGAATTCAAGCTGATTCTGAACATGTCATTGGTCATGTGTCAGCTGATTGATCACTGAGCGGAATACACACCAGGACTGCTTGGTCCGAATCAGTTAACTGTAAAAGAACTGCAACGCTAACTCAATACGAAAGCCAAGTTAGTTTTTAATGAGTTTTAATTCAACTACCTAACGCCAAAGATTGGGCCATAGCTGTAAAAACTTCTATTTAGCGTAAAAATTTCAAGACCGACTCAAAGTTTTAAATATTTTCCTTTACCCTAAAGTCTCAAAATTTTCATTCTAAATAGAACTTTTTAAAAGCTTCAATTTAGTATGCGGCCAAATATTTTGCGTTCGAGTAATTCAACTAAAAACTCAGAAAAACTGAATCAGGCTGGCTTCAATCCCCTCCGGAGTTATCGTTCCAGTTCATTTATACTTCAATAGTCCAGAATATATTGCTGCGCTATAAGCCAATTGGAGTTGCCAGTGACTGCGCATCCAAATGACACACTCTGCGTGCAATTTGCTCAGTCATGGATCATATTTAATCTCATCACAATAAAACAACCGACTGAATAATATGGGTACTTTGATACGCATACTTTAAATCATACAGACACAGCCAAATGTTCCTTTGAATGACTTGTTCAAGTTTTCCCTCTGCTAATGGCAAACAAATTTGTCTTGTGAAAAACAGGCTTAAGGCAGCACTCACTTGCATTAGTGACTCCTAGTTTTAATCTAATTGTTGTCTCCTAAACTCCTTTGATTCTACTAGCTTCCCCCTAGTGCGAAATATTACAACTTTTCGAATAAAGTTGAATCGATATGTCTTGTTTACCTCAAATCTTGATTATACAAGATGATGGTATTCGAAGTTTGTTTCGTTTTATATTTACTCGCTTGAGTGTACACAAATAAAAATATTTGAAGTATATCTATGAAAATACTGCGTTTTAAGGGTAGTGATGGTAGAAACAATTGATCGTTCATTGCTTGCAGTCAGTTTATTTTCACACCTCGGGCATAACAATGTAATAATATATTTTCCTTCCATGCTCATACTAATCCTTATCACAACTTAATCGTTCCAAGTATGGTAATGATTCGAGTTTGCGGAACACACAGACACAGACCTCTCAGGTTGTAGCGAGTATGTACAAGACGTAGCGAGTAAAATCAAGCATGTAGTTATAAGACTATAAGTGGATTTATCGAAATGTCGCTCTTTGGTGGTCTTTCAACTAAGACAAATATGTTTAGACTGCGAGAATTTACCACACTTTTTATACGCAGAACTTGTAAATAAAGATAAATGTATATAAATGATTTACCTCAATGTCTAAATAAAACGAAACCTTGTTTATGATGGTTTGCCAAAACAGAATTTATTTTAATTGGTTCAACAAAATGATAAGAAGGATCTCTGACCTCATCTGGATGTTCACACATTGAATATGAACAAATTAAACAAGTTTGTGAATGCAAAACTCTTGGGGTTAAAAGAATTTATCTTGGAAGAGTATAATACTTTAAATATTTGCAAAAAAATTTATGGCGGAATCTCTGCTATACGTCAAGACAAAGCTAAAGCTTATGTTAACAAAGAAAGTCTTATTTCTGTATATAACACTCTTGTCTGCCCTTACTTCAATTCTTGCTGTGAAGTATGGGATGTTTTCGGTGAAACACAGTCACAATGACTTCAAAAACTACAAAATAGAGCTGCTAGAATTATACTGAATATGACCAATGGGTAGGGTTGGGAACCACTCCAAATTGAAAGAAAGAAGGCTAAAGGAAAAATGATGTATAAAGTATTAAATAAAATGGGTCCACAATCTCTCACTAAATTATTTTGGTATAAAAGCGATAAGGTGGAGTATCATGTTCGAGACATATCAAGTAGTCTATGTTTACCAAACCTCATACTGATAATATGAGGAATAGTTTCATGTATGATGGAGCAAAACTTTGGAATTATATTCCTGAAGATATTAGGAAAAGCAAATCTCTTTCTTCCTTTCGGCAAAAAATTCCCGCTCACATCTTTGAGTACTAAGCATTGCAAATAATGTTAATTGTCTACCAATCTCTTTCACTAATATGTTTGTAGTTGTTATTTTGGTACATCTTAAAGCTCGTACACTTTCTTGTAAATAGTTCTAATATCACTTTCTTGCACTTGTAAACTTTAGATTCACTTTTAGCACACGCCCCTGTGGAAATCAGCTTCGGTTGACCGGGTTAGTGTGTATAAAAAAATTCTATCTACCTACCTTCTATCTATCCTATCTGCTATCTATCTATAAATATTGAGTTATTTAACTAAAATAAACTGACTTCGATTAATATTTCCATCCAGAACTATTGTCATGGATGTCAGCGCTTTTGACTCAAAACAGTGCTTTTGACTCAAAACAGCGCTTTAAAGACTGTCTGAGGATAGCGTATGATTCAGGGACATTTATCCTGGGAATGAAAGTTTTGTCGTCCATAGTGCATCTCAAAGAGGACTACGAGCAAAACGAAATGGCACGCGAATACTTCGAGCCCGAATGCATGGGATATCAGAGTGACAATTACTGGATTATCTCAAAAGATGTAAGATATATTCTTTTACTGTATGGATGTTTGTTGCAAATTATCATTAATCGTTATATCATCACTTCATAAAGAACACATATGCAGATCATTAAAGAAAAAAATAGGTACGCTTAAGCGTACATGTGTCTACTGTGAATTTGATTTGAAGTCTGAGCAACTAGAAGTGAATGTTAGCAACTAGAAGTACAATGAAAAGAATGGATAAGTGAAAGACTTTTTATTCATAACATAAAAATTTATCACACATATTCACTTTACTGTCATTGCAATGGAAGTGTTGATAAAATATTGTATCAATTCATTTCTCAAGTTGACAAATTCATTTGGTAGAAAATTGATCAACTTCCTTCAAAATTGCTCAACTTCCTTATTATTTGTTTGTGAGTGGTCAATTCGTTCTGAAGTGAAATCTAATTGGCTAACTGGCTAGCAGGAACTGGACAACGGGAAGTTGATCAATATTCTATCAAATGAGTTGGTCAACTTGAAGAAATGAATTGATACAATATTTTATCAACACTTCCATTTCAACGACAGTAACACATTAAGCTTTAGTTTTGCAAAGTAATTAGTGTATATCATTGTTCATTATTACTAAGCAATACGAGTCATTTATTTAAATTGTGTACCATTGTTGGGACATCTTTTGACTTTTTGTCGTTTGACTTGAAAAATTATGTTGGTGAAATTTCGTGGTAAAAAAGGGACTAAATTCTGCTAAACAGCAAATGCTAGCACACTAATTAGTATACAGGGACAAAATTATAGTAAACCTCCACTTGTAGGGATTTACCATTCCTGAAAATAATTGCACATCTCTTAAATAATACGATTTCTATAATTTCTTAATTTATGTAATAGATTACAAGAGGCAAATCATAACACATACTTCATGAATCTCTCAATGATAAATAGTTTGAGTTTTAGCCAAAATACATAGTGAAAGCGCTCTAGTTCTCCATCTAATGTAATTTTTCAGTATGAATAGTTTGCTACACATATTATATATAGTGACAGCCGCACAACTGAGATGGACTCCACACTGAGAAGAACTGACTGTATACTGAACAGCGTTACCCCAAGTACAGTAGGCAGTAGAGTAACCTGCGTACATACTGTATTACTTGACATATAGAGTCTATATGTAAAATAATCAAGTCTGGAGGCTAGCAACAGAGTGACAATTAATCAAGTTATAGCAATAGAGTATATTTAATGACAATGACAGATGTCCCTTCAGAAATTACAGAATTTTGATGACTTTGTACACACAACATATCTTTATAAATCAAAAGAACCGAATAACAAAATGTTGATATTGAAGTTTGTCATTAAAAATCAAGTAACTATCCTGTGAGATGATTAATTTAGGAAAATAAATACTAGTCTTCAGGTATTTTAAGATCGACAAAAATATATACAATATTATTACAGTAGACAGGAAGTCTGAGAGTTCTTGACCAGAACTGGTTGCTTAAAAACTATCCGAAGGAGAATTTTTCCCAAGGAAATAAGGTCAGCTTGTCAAGATTCGAGATCGTTGTGTATGCAAAGGTAGATTACTTTGAAAGTGTTGAATACACCATCAAGTATTTACACTACTAAGCCTCAGACAATGTGCAACTGAAAAATTTAAGCTATCTTACCTTGATACCAAAGAAAGGTGTGCCAAAAACGTCCATTTTTGATAAAAATTTTGACACAGCAGCGTTTAATAACACACGGTGAAATTTCAAACCAGAAGTGATTGGCCTAAAAGTTGATGTTCAAGCCATTTATGGGCATAGACGTAAACGTTCGGAATACGGAAATCTTCGAAATTAGAATCCTCGTATACATTGATCGCCCAAATTGAGCTCACACGACGACATATGCGTCTACACAGTAGACACAAAAAAACTATGATAGAGTGATATCTTTTGTGATACACACCAATTAATCACGAACAGAATGTGCAAACATTATGTAAATGTTTTTTGTAGATGAATAAATTTAAATGCAATGCAAATAGTTTCATTGGGTATTGTGGGATGTCATAACCTCAACCAAGCATTTTTTTAGGTACATGTAAGTCGTGGGAACATCGTTGGCGAGAGCAAAATAAAATACATCATGACGGATGATACCTTGCTGCCCTACAAGTTGGAAATTGAAGAGAGGCTTTTCAATATTCAATATCTGAAGAAATCATTGAAAAGGTATAATCAACTAACCCCCAATGGTTACACCTTTTTGATCATATCCAACAGTAACATGCATTTGGTATGAATACACTACTCCCTCAAGAGGTGAATGTGATGTTTTTGATGTTACTTTGATGTTACTACAATTTAGAGCCTGCTTTTAAAATCAGAGAGGAAAAGATATTGGACTTAATTTCATTTCATTTAAATTTATTTTTAATCACGGTAGCCTATACATTTTTACATTGTTTTTCATAAGGCCGTGAAGTAATTTACAATTGAAAAAAATTACAGTAGTTATAAAGGTCTAATTATTTTTATTTATTTGCTGATTCTAGACCTTTGCTCTTTTGCAACTAAGCCCCTTTTTATAGAGTTTGTATTAGGTTTTGACTGAATTTGTATTAAGTTTGGATATACAATGGCAAGCTAGTACCACAGACCTTTCCCGTACAAACTATGTCACAACTACATGGAAGCGAGGACGAGGGGCCCAGCAGTATAGGCTGTGAGAGTACGTGCCTTATTGCTGGGCCCCTCGCAGCCCCGCTTTCATGTAGTTGTGACGTAATTAGTACCGGAAAGGTTTATTGATCGATTGCAAAATTGGTTACCATTCTTTTTTCTCCCAAATTTAATGTCAACCAAGGTAATCACCGTCGCCTTGAAGAATCTTGAAGGCCAACAGTTGTGTTTGTCGTTTTAGTGCTTTGTGCATATTTCAAAAGCCTATAGTTTTGCTTGCATGGATTGTTTTCTTAATCTTTTACACTTTGCCTAAATAACAATCTCTATCATGGATAATTGTTAATTAGCTTTGTTATGCAAGAAACAAAGTAATCCCAAGTTATGGTAGCCAGTTTTTTCGGTCAACAGTCCCAATTATCTACGTTTAGTGAGCAAAATTTTCTTGAAGAAATAGCTTAGCCTCGACCATCACGGTTAAAAACAGAAAAGTTTGACACAGTATTATAAATCATTTCTCACATATATAAATGTACACGCACGCACACACACACGCAGGCGGAGCTGTTTCAACTCATATAAATATTACTTTGATAACTAATTTAGTATGTAGATAGGTATAGCAAGTTGGATATTATCTGTTCCTATTATGCATTATCTAATTGTTCCTGCGTACATAAATAACGCCTTTTATTCTATGTCAATTGGATTTGGGCAAAATGCGTTTGGATTTCAGTTGGCAAAGGCGTTCACTGTTCGACGCATTATTAGGAATGATTTGGCCCCTAAAGATGTCTGGAGTAAGTGTATACGAAAAAAGAAATATATAAAGAATAGGTTAAAAGCATGCTCAGAGGAATACTCAGAACACCCAATTTTTCAGAACACCTTTCTACAAGCCCCATAAGGGCCATCATTACCACTATTTTATTATTTTCATAAATTCCAACATTTTTAAAAAATACCGACTTTATTTTTCTAAAATTCCTATTTTATTTTTAAAATTCCGACTTTTTTTCTAAAATTCCGACTTTTTCCCAAAAATTCCGAGTTTTTTTCCAAAATTCCGACTTCATTAAAAATTCCGGCATAATTTTTTCCCCTGCAAACAACAAGATGGCGGAATATGCGGAAGAAGCTAGCGAGGTATGTATGGCTGGATATGCAGTTTGAAAAGCCATTTTATTGGTCCTATTTTGTTCGATGCGTGCATTTCTATTTTTATTTAAAGTTTATTTTGGCACGGTAACCATTCAGCAAATACAGCTGATTTTCAATGGGTCGTGCTATTACAGTAAAAATATAAAATTTACAAAGGATGGGAAGCCTACTTACTGATCAGCTTCACGCTATGGTACCAGGTACCTATTATTACAACTATTATAATATAATTGCAATTTGTTACTCATTTCTGTTCAATGTGTTCGAAACATGTAGGTTCGAAAGTTTTTATTAAATATCGGGGTTGCAAATGAGGTGGCGACAAAATTTGAGCAAGAGAAGGTAAATATAAAGTCTGCGAGGTTAGAGTTACAAGATTATGTTGTACTGTTATAATAAAAGTCTAGATTATTTATAATTATCAGTCAGATTATACCCTTGTGTTTATTGTATCAGTTTAGAAGGTTTAGTTCTCGTATAGGCGGCCCAAAAATCCGTATTTTTTTTCAATCAACCATTGCTGTCGCTGTTGTAGTGTTTCCACATTGGTTTAGAAATTTTAGTATTTGTTTGTTATTTGTTACAGTATTTCCTTGTTTGGATTATAAGCTCCGATCGTTTTAAGATTTTTCTTTGGTAAATTGAAAAAATTGCATGAAAGATAAGATTGTTACAATACCGCACTTCTTTTTTCTTTTTGAGGAAATTCTATTCATAGGCTTTCCAAAATTTAATGAATAAAATCAGCAGGAATAACTCTTTTAGAGCAAAAGATTTTGCGTGAGTTTCTGCAACTACACGGCAAAAAATGCCAACAATTTCTTGCAATGTTGTTGATATCAGGATCAAACAATATTTTGCTGTCCACATTGTTCATAGTTTTCAACAACATTGTTCAGCATTGTTACACCCAATATCACCTTAACAATTATTGTTCAATTAATATTGTTGACAACTATGCAGAATAATGTGGGCTGCAAAACATTGTTTAATCCTGTTAAATTGCAGGTTCCAATTTTTTGCTGTGTAATCCTAATAATTACCACATTGTATTGATTTTAGATGACATACGGAGCAATTTTAAACACATCAGATGACCAACTAAAGTAAGATCTTAACCTCACCAAACTTGGTGATCGGTTATCGCTACGAGCATTTTGTGAACGTCGTAGAAATTTGCAAAAGGGGACAGACCACGGAGAAGAAAGCAGAGAGGCAAAAAACCGTCGCCTTCTTCAGCAGTTGGAAAAGAAAAGAAAAACGAAAGTCCAATCTAAAGAATCAGTAGCTCATACAGAAAAAAGGGCTGTAACGTATAAAAATACGAAGGTAACTCGAAAAGTTGATTTGGCATGGTTACATAAGACCAATGATAACGTGAAATTGGTGCGGCTAAAAGACGGAGGTGGTACACGAATTGCTAAAAGACGGAGGTGGTACACGAATTGTTGACATTCAAAAGTCAGCCCCTCCCCCTCCCCCTCCCCCTCCCCCTCCCCCTCCCCCTCCCCTCCCCCTCCCCCTCCCCCTCCCCCTCCCCCTCCCCCTCCCCCTCCCCCTCCCCCTCCCCCTCCCCCTCCCCCTCCCCCTCCCCCTCCCCCTCCCCCTCCCCCTCCCCCTCCCCCTCCCCCTCCCCCTCCCCCTCCCCCTCCCCCTCCCCCTCCCCCTCCCCCTCCCCCTCCCCCTCCCCCTCCCCCTCCCCCTCCCCCTCCCCCTCCCCCTCCCCCTCCCCCTCCCCCTCCCCCTGCAGATCAAGGCTTTTTTCAAATAAGTGCCCTGTTAATTCTGTGTTGGCTTTGGCTAATGAAGATTTCAGAATTGCTGGTGAATTAATGGCCATGTCTGTTATTCAAGGAGGGCCAGGTCCATATCTTTTCTCCTCTGTTGTATACAACATTATCAGCAAAAACCTTTATATTGAGGATTGCAAAACAAGTTTCTTGAAAGAAACCTGTGTTAAGGTATGATATTAAATAATTAATTTCTGTAATATACTGTTAATTAACATACATAGGGTTGTTCCAGAAACGAACAACCACCCCCCCCATGGAGGAAATTAAAAATAGCCCCCCTTCTCTCTAGACATACAAATTTAATTTTTTTTTGCCTGTTGTCCCCCTCCCCTCCCTTTCTCTGAATGGCAGAGATGTCTTCTGCCAATGGGGTTATGCATCTTTTGAAACAACCTGTAGATTATATTAGCTGTTAAAGGAGTAGTTTGCTATTGTAAGTTGCTATTTGAAAATTAAATTAATTATGTCTTAAATGCAAATATGCAATATTATTTAAAGTAGTTGCAAGAAGCTGATGATAATGAAATTAAACAAATACTCATGGAAGACTAAGTCCTGATATTTTGGGTACTGTAGGATACAATGGTGTTCCATCTCAGGAAAACAAGAATTCAGTAAAGAAAATCATTGAGTAAGTCTTGGAAGTGATGGTAACACTAATAAAATAGAGAGGTTTTCAACTGGATTGTTGAAAAATGTTGACTTGGTTGTTTAAGTTTCCTGGTTCGGGTTGATTAGTTTATTAAATTTGGTGGTTACCAATAAATGTAAATGTATTAATAGACCATTCCCCAATTCGACAAACTTTTATATTCTAAACCAATTTTAGCACAGTTGGAATTAGAGCGTCCTAAATTTAGTGAAATTCTCAAGTTTGATTGCAAAATATCGTAAAATGTCGAAAATATAGTCATGTAAAGTTTGCGAATTTTGTATACTTTTGTATTACGAACGGAAAAGCGTTACCACTATGTGGGAATGTGGTAACGCTTTTTCCCCGCATAATACAAAAGTATACAAAATTCGCAAATTTCACATTAGTAATATTATTTGACATTTTACAATATTTTGCAACCAAACTTCACAATTTCACTAAATTTAGGAAGCTCTTTCCAACTGTGCTAAAATTGTTTTCAAATTTAAAAGTTTGTATAATTGGGGAATGGTCCATTGCAATTTAGTGGTGCATTTTTCTGTGCATAGTGGACTTCTCCAAAAGAGTTAACCAAATGCATAGCAAGTACAAATAAATTAAATTACCACTTCTTCAATATGATTTATGGTTGTACAGTAAATAAACTTTGTAGTTCTTACATGCATTTTTCCTGTTTTATAGATCAATTTGCCTATATGATCAAATACCCGAGGGTACAATGCCAATGATCTTTCAGATAATTGATGGCCTGAAAACTTATGGCCTCCTCTTAGCTATCCAGAATAATCCAGATATCTGGAAATCCGTCTTTGTAAAGGAAAGTATGCCTGTGATTACACCAACCGCACTCCTTGATGAAGTTGAGGCAATTTACAGTGATTCACAGCTAGTATGAGAAAAAGAAAGTGATGTTTTTTATCATTTTTCTGCTGTTGTTGATTCCATGACAAATGAGGAGTTGCAAGTGCTTTTGAAGTGGATGACTAGTTCAACAACAATGCCACTTCTGGGCTTGCCCAAAAAAATCAAGATAACATTTCTTGGTGGTTGTGATGTTGCTGTAGACCTACCACATCATCAACATGTGACTTGAGAATCACTTTGCCTTTACATTTAGATACATTTGAGAAAATGAATGAAATTCTTTTATCAGTCTTAAACGAATCTGGGGGTTTTCACCTCCTTTAAATACATTCACTACACTACTGTAATTGCTGGTATTATGTTCAACAGTTAAATATTGTCATCTAGTTGAAAGATGTTTCACTCAACAAAATTATTGATGTCACAAAACATTTCGAGGACTTACCAGGAAAGTTCAAACATACACCACACAATTTTTTCAGGTAGTACACTTCTCATTTTAAAGATAGGTTACAGTCACATCTGCGCATGCACCAGTTTTCCATGCTTTGTTTACTTCCGGCACCTACAAACAATAACATTCTCCCCAGTCTTCTAGTATTGCACCATAACTAATTATTATTCATTGCGGAAATTTTATCGAAGAGGAGCGATAGCGAAGCTTCAAGCTCAAATCCTACGAGTTCGAGCGCAAATCGTGCTTAAACTGCATGCAGAAATGATTACTATGCCAAAAGAGGGTCGTCTAGAATCTACTTATATGAACTGCTTCCTCGATGGCGGGACTTTAAAGACAAGCACGCTCTGAAAACAGATGCGGATGTTGCGCGCAAATATTGTTACATTCCTTCGACGCTACAGAAGCCCCAAAAGCACCAAAACAGGCTTTGTGGTAAGAACTTGATTAATTAACAATACATGAAAGTTGCCAATTTCATATGGTAACGAACTATAACGTTTCCTGATATGTTTGCGTCTTTTCATTCAGCCACTTGCTCACGCAGACTAGTAATATTCATGAGACAGTTGAGACATCAGTTGAGGCTACAATTTCATGGCTCGGAAGTGAAGCCGCATATTAATACCATCACCAAGTAAGTGAATATGGCTTCTATTTCTTTGCAGCAATGTTTTTGAAAAGTTCTATACTCTCACGACGCGAATTTGCCGGTTGTATTTTTTATTTTTATATCTGTCACCTATACAACAACTAAACGTCGATTGTCGCCCGAACGTTTACCCTAGGGTTTACTAACGTCTTCGCTCTCATGGTGTGTAAAATCAGTATAAAATAATTGAGGCTTTTTTATATGTTAAACTTTTCATGTGTCGTATTTATGGCTTTGAAATATGAAACCGCACATGTAGTCCGGTCGCTTAGCGGCAAAAATTGGCAAGATCTGTACAAAGCGGACAAAGGTAGTATTTCTTTCCCCGCGACTCCTAAGTCAAATTGAAATGTTTTTGGGGGTGTAATGAAGATATTCACAAAATTTATCATCCGGGGGGGGTTCCGTTTTTGAAATAACGGTTTGGGATTTTTGTTCATGTTTTACTCAATCATTGTATTTAATAATAAGGTGTTGGGATATTGTTTAAAGACATGGACTTGACTACAGATAAATGGGCATATAAAATTTCCTGTTTGATGTTCTCACATTGCCAACCGTTAACGTACCACCTCACTGTGGTAACACCCACCTAACTTGAAAATTTTAGGCACCCGTTCTTAAATTGATTAGGAGGCATAGTTAATCAATTGTAGGGGGGGTGCTCAAGTTTGTACACGCCAGTACAGATCGTTTGGTTAAGCGACTTCACTAATGTTTGTCCGACATAAAACAGTTATAAATTTCAGGACAAATAATATATGGACACAATTTTGGAATAGGAAATATATACTATCGTCCAAAGCTGCCAATGTGACAACTTCTTTTGTATCCAATCAGAAACAGCGAGAGTCAGAAGGCAAATTCAAATTCGACTATTATCTTCTCACAAATCAACTGTTTTTATCAACATATGTATCATACTATATAGGGATGTCCATATAATGTGATGATGTATCACTATATCAAATATTCAAATACCTTTAACCTGTGGGTCATTGGCAATGAAACAAAGTTACATGTTAGGAGTAATAGGATAAATTAATTATGCCTAGGTTCCTGGTTTAAGAGCCCGTCATATGCATGCTAAGGACAAAGCACTATCCAAAGCCTCATATGTCCCTGGACATACATGAACACCCAGCTATTTGACTTGAAAAAATCAGTTGACCAATTTTCCGCCTTTTTGTAAAACAAATGGCTACCTGTTTGGAAATTCCCCTCACATGCCTATCATACTTTACTACTTCAAATGCTGAATGTTCACTGTTATCGACATTTTTATATTTTTATCTCAGACCTTTAGTGTACGAAGAAGAGGAGACACTAACTTGTAACGAGGGTAGTGATGAAACAAAGAAAGAGAACACTTTTTGAATGATTGAATATTTGTAGAAGGAATGGTGCTTTTCCATTCCTACTACATTGCTGTATTAATTGATGAGTACCAATATGCGAAAACTATGAATTAATTTGTTTGCAAAATAACCTTAGTGTATGTTCCCCAAAGAAAAAATACTATTTTTGGTTAACTTGCTTTGTATGACACAGTTTACAGTCGCAGCAATATAAGCATTCCAAAAATATCCGACCAATTCATTTGCTCAAATTTAGAAGTTTCTCTGATCAATTCCTCAATATTTTTAGGAAAGTTTATTACAATGTTCAAAACTTTCTGTTTATTGACCAAGCAGAATTCTCATGAATAAGATATAGCATTCTGATAGGTAATTTAACAGGAAGTTGTGTCATGCTTCTATTTTGCTGTGACTGTAATGTGACACATGTATTAAATAAGATCTGTTCATTGTCCTGCTGGTGAAGAAACATTGACTGTAACCAGTGAAGAAGACAGTGACAGTTTGTTGAGGGAATATCAGCTCAGCTACCCAATTCACCACCTCCCATTGGTGATGCTCCACAGTCAGCAAATAGACAGCAGACCCCATGTCTACTGTCTTCTCCCAAGTCTTCCTCCTCTTTGCTGAACATTTCTTCCATGAAAAAATCTGAATCCTAGAAAGGGAACACTACTATAGATTAAACTAAATAACTACTAATAATATCAAATAAGTAATGGTCACTAGAGATTTAGTGAATAAGAGTATAGTAGAATAGTCATAAGAGATTTAATTTATATTTTAGTGAGAGTTGTACCTCTTTCTCATATTTTACAATATAATAGAGCCTGACTACAAATTTGATGCATTTAATTTGTTTGATCAGCTAGGGCAGGAGCATGAGAGTTTAGAGTTTCTCATTAATAAGATATGCAATATGGTAAACTTGTCAACATGCAATTGTTAACACCTTTACACGCTCCCATAAATTTCAAAAACATAGTAATGTAAAGATCAATAAAACGATCCCAAAATGATCTTACTGTATGATCTGTATCACCGCTGTCTCTATCTTCATGCACTCTTCTGTTGTTCATGTATAGCCCGAAATCCCCTTCATGGCACGCGCTGAAACAAAAGTTGTTTCTCTCTCCCGAAGGCAGTGGCCACGACAAAAGCACATTGCAATATTGTCCAAGTTTGAGACAGCAGCATATGAAAACCGCTTCATAGCAGCAGCATTCTCAATAGTGCTTGCCTCGAAATCATCCAACGATTGAGGGTCCGCAATAAAAATCTTCATCATTAAGAACAACCATTAAGGCATTAAAATCCAATTTAAATACAAAAATGATTCAAACTCGCACATTCGGCATTTCGGTTCGCCGAAATCGCCGCTCTAGATTGCTTTAGATTAAAAAAATGACTTTGGACAAACACAGAAACGCTTCGCTGTTGCTGCACTCCTTTGCTCCTTGTTGGTAAAATGTAAAATTATATTGCATTGTCATGCAGACGAACTGAAATACTTCATTTTATACAATTAAAGCTGATCAAAACAAAAAACGTAAACAAAGCTAGCGCATGCGCAGATGCGACTGTAACCTATCTTTAAGTTTTGAGGTGCTTAGTGGATGAGGTGTTTTTTAAAACCTAAGAATTTTAATGTTTTTGGTTAAAATTTTGAAAATCTATATTATTCTAGCTATTGTTCAGAAAATTTCTCATTGCATGGCAGTTAACTGTACTGTAAAAAAATAAATATATTCTATATTCCTATTATGCTCAAATTCCCCAACACAAGAAACAAAAACTTACATACTTTTTTGGGCAAGAAAGTATTTTAAAATTCCACATCACTCCACTGACAAATGCTGACGTTTTAGATGCTACATTGTTAAAGATTGACATTTGTATTAATAATTGCTATTATTATTTGCTATTGCCATAAGAGTGAAGTATGCACGGTATGTCCTTCGCCGCAAACGCCTGGAATGCCGAATTTCGATTCCTTCTGGGTCCAATTCTCCCATTAGTTGTTCTACAACACGTCGATATGCTTAATAACCACTTATGCAAGGGCATGCCAAATCGAACGGTACCCTCCCATACACGCAGGACCTCTTAATTTCTCTTGAATGAGTTCACGTATTTCATCGATGTTGTAATCTGGCTGCCTTCTTTTCAAACCATAGCTACGTAAACGCAATCGTAGTGTTCGCTCAGACATATGTACCCCATGCCGTTTCGAAAGAAAATCAACGATTGCATCATGTTGGAACCCTCTTGTAAAATAGTATTTGATTAAGCTTCCCTCATAGTCTTCTGAATCGCTTTGATTTCCCTCGTTCATTTCACAAAATATTAAAACTATGTTCAAAGGCAGCAAAAGAGCAAAGCACTGCTATACCCGCGAAATACTTCGTGTACTCCGGTGTAATCGGTAAACCCACTGAGTTTATTTAAATGGTAAAACAATTTCGCTAACAAAAAAAAATATCGTTAAAAAACAAATTTTTTTTAAAGAAAAAAGTTTATTTCTTGTAAAAAAAATTTCGCTCGAAAATAAATTTCACTACCGAAAAAAAAAATTTTCTTTGTAAAAAAAAATTTTGCTCGAAAATAAATTTCGCTACCAAAAAAAAATTTCCCTTGAAGAAAAAAAAAACGCTTGAAAATAAATTTTGCCTGACAAAAAAAACGAACATCTGGCGAAATTGAAAAACAGTTTCAAAACAAAAAATAACGCAGCTAAAAATGAAATATTTTGTACTTCAAAAAGAAAATCATGTTGCCGTAGTGGGCCATCGTACTAAACGACCTTTTAGCGTAATTTTTAAGAGCACGCTAACAAAACAGGTGAGTAGATATAAACATGAAGGCCAAGTTTGAGCTAAAATCATGTTGGAGCAAAAGGCAGATTTTTTAAAATTCGACTCAAACTTGTCAACGCTCGTACTCGAACAACAATACAAAAATGTCACTGAAATCAACCGACTAAACGCATTAGTCAATTGAAAAATATTTTTACCATTTGTACGAAAACATTTATACAGTATCAAAGACATCATTGCACTGACGGCCCACGTGATTGTTGATGTTTTATCACTTTCACGACCATTTCAACAACAACTGTAATTTAAAGTACTTTTCTGGTAGCGAGTTTCACAACAAACTATTGGCCATGAGCGGAATTTATAAAACAAAAAAATTGGTTTCGAAAGGAACATAAACATATTGGAAGTAACAGGATACAAATATTTTTTTGGAGCAAAAGCTAAATTTTTCAGTATTAAGTCAAACATAAATTCAACATCGCGCTTAATTCTTTGGAACCCACTCACATGTCAAAGTTTGGAAATTTGCTTCAACAGACGATGTCATCATTGAATTGTCAAAGTTTTCTGTTAACTTCTTTGTAACGTTCATGGCATTACAGATCCTACGTATAGATTTTGGATTAGCATTTGGACCGAGCTTCTTCACTGCACCTTTAAAAATTCTGTTAAGGAATTCCAGAGCCAGATCCAGTGGAATATTTCCACCACGAGAGTGCTTCCATTTGGAGAATCTATTCCATATAAGATTATGAGCTGCTTTAGGACTTAGCAACGCATATACTTGAAACATCAGGTATAGAGCTTCAAGGGAGTACTTTTGACTATCTGTATCGTGTTGAAAATAAAGAAGCAGAAACTTCCAATTTCTGAGTAACCTTGCACCATCACCTTCAGAAATAGCATCTAGAAAGTTAATAATTACCATCCCATATTCTAGCAATGCTCTTTGGTAGTTATACATGTCGTCCGCTACAGTATAACTGCTGTAAATCTCTTCTAACATTGGTTGTTCTACAATAGAAACAGGAGGATTGTGTGCTCGTTCATGCATTATTTGCCACTTTCCATCATTACTAAATGTTTTCTTACAGCCTGGATATCTGTATCTGCCATTTGCTGTCTTATCCTTCAATCGTTGTAGTTGCCTTTCCTCAAGTTGCTCTACAGCAGCAGTAATCTTCTCATGTTTTTCTTTGTCTACGATGTAGTTAACAATGTTGGATGATAGCCCATCCAGGTATTCCTTCTGTTCTTTCCTGCTCCACAATTTTGCTGTTGGGTCATTTTCTGGTGTGGAATCAAATTCGTCCATTCCCAATCCAGTCATCGCAGCAGCAACTATTCTGGCTTCAACTTCAGTCAGAAAGAAATGTCGAGCAACATTAACAGCTGAATCAACGTCACCCTTTTACGTTGCGATGGTTGATCAGGTTCCGATCACTGTAGAGTGTACACTTATCCCCAGTTGATGCTGCACTGTAGAAATGTGAAAAAGCAACCTGCAATTGATAACAAGAATTGTGAGAAAATTAACTCATACACAAATTTCAAAGACAATTAAGCTTCGTTTAACACATGCAATTTATTCAATTTATTTAATGTAAGCATTGCTGTAAATACGAAAATAACAGAGTCACTTTTACAAGTAGTCATCTTACGGATACAAACACCTGGAATTTTTCACATAGTTCTAACCTACATTCCCAAAAAGTTAAATAATCGTTTTCATTTTGACTTACACTTAGGGCTTTGTTTCCAGCATGCCAAGCAGCAATTTCAAAGTAAAGGCCTTCTAGCTGTTCCTATGGTGTGAACCCATTCTGCAGACTCATATGACAATTTACTGCACGCTCCACTGTAAATTGATCTCCAACGATAGGTTGGCTAGAATATTCACGATGCTGTCCTTCACCAGTGAAGGATACATACTTGTGAAGGTTGTGCAAAATGTTATTCATTCCATTGGCATCATTTTCATTCTCAAACATTATCCCAAAAAAAGCCTGTACAACATTTTGCAAAATAATAACTGAGTTAGCATAATTTCTATAATCATTTATCTGTTACTTAACTGCCAATGTTTTATTACATTACCCTGTTGAAAAATGACATAACAATTTTACCCATATGAGTTGAGATAAAAATATCAAATATACTTACTGATTGTGTTGGTTCTGCTGCCTCTTTTATGTACTGGTGTGGAATGTGTTTTTCTACAAGTTCTTTGCCAAATGCAAGACATGGAACATTATCAACAATTACACGTTTCACAAGAGCAATGTAGTTCTCTCTCTGAGCCTTCTGCTCATTATGATTTGGGATGCACTTCCCATTCTCCAATTGGTCGATGCTACATGTGGGACCCTTATCACTCAAGCGATTTGCTGAAACTGTATTAACAGTAGCATTAATAGATACATAGTGTTTGTCCTTATTTTGAGGAACCTCTGTCATATAGTGTACATTTTGTGTGTAATCTACATTGTCCACAGTAAGTTTAAATCCAACTGAGGGTTGCACATCATTAGCTTGAACACTTGTACTGTTCGAGTCGTGCTTTTTTTGACTTGCTAACCATTTGCCATCATTGTCTACCATCTCTTTCACAACTGAATCATGATCAGCACCATATTCCTCCAGTTTCTTATAAAGATGATTAGGTGAAGTGACCAATCTTAATTTTGCAAAACGTGACATCACAGGCTATATACAGTATAAATAATAAAGAAAATAGCAATTAGTCACTACCTGAAGAAAGTGTTTACAGCTACAGCATTTCAGTAAATAAACTGAGCAAAAAAATAAAAGAGATAGCATGGCATTGGGTTTTTTTCATCTATAACATGAAAACTGTAAAGGTAATTATACATTATTATACAATTATATATATTGCACAATGCACACTACTCACACTAGCATTCCACAATATATTTCTCAAACTATTTGGTAAAATAGAACTTATTCTTGGAGCAAATGTGCATATAATTTCAGATGGGATTTAATATAAATACAATGTGTATAAAAAAGTAGATCCTGCTCATTCAAAACATCTATGAGATGTTGTAGCAGTTCGACAGGGGGGTAGGGTATTAAATGGAATAACCCAATGCATGCAAGAGTCCTACTTGGTATGCATGCTGTTTAGTATTTAAACTTACTGCCCAGTTAGAATGGTATAAAAATATACCCAACATCAGTTGAATGGCATTCATATATGGTGACCGATTCCTTAACAGTATGGATGGAGCCATGCTGACAGCAGGAATCCATGCCTTTTCTTCTGTTTTTGTCTTGGTTGAACCTGCAGCCACCAACACAGAGAAAAACAATGGTGCCCTTTCTTCCAATTCTTTCCTTTGCTCTTCAAATGAAAAATTAAGCATCCTTTCTTTCGAGGGAGACCGCAAGATGCTTGGATTGAGCACAATGCAACACATTCTTTATCAATGTCCTTTAGAACATGAAAAACAAGGTGCTTGCATAAATGCACATTTCTCCACACCGCATTTGCGATCTGTTTATACGTCCCACTGACAAGCATTGTTCCCAACAACTGCAAATCAGGTTGCAGTTCTCTTTCCCTTGTCTGGCTTGGCCATCTAACTTTCACATTTACTGATGTGTTACTAGGTGCACTGGTTTCTTTAGTTTTCACAGGCATCAAATGTGAAATTGGGGTTGGCAATAACGGTACTGGTGGCGGGGAATAAACTTTGTCAGGTGTAGTTGCACATGTCTGCAAAGACGCCGAGGAAATTGCACTCAATATGCATGGTCGTTTAGTAATTAAACTTTCTTGGCCCTCTTCAGTAAATAGTTGTCGTCTTTTCAGTCTTTCTCTTTCGTATTTTTCTTTAAGCTCGTCTACGAGGAGCTTTTCTTGTTGAACAAGACTGCTTCTTTTGCGCAACTTATCACAACACTGTCGACAAATATACAGCGAAGATTCCAAAATAGGAAACGGTAATTGTCGAATAGCTTCGCTCAAGTCAAATTTTGTTTTTCCTGATACTAAGTACCTTTCGTCTGCCTTTTCTATGACATGAAAACACAGAATACAAGTACAATTTGCAGATGCCAATGCCATACAGCACTCATCAACTTTTACAGTATCTTAAAGACTGGTTCAATATTCCAGCAAAGCTGGCTCAATATTCCAGCAAGGCTGGCTCAACTTTTCCAGTATAGGGTGCACGTGGAGCCACAAGCACGTGCCTGACAAATCTGTCAGTGCTAGCAAATTTGCTCCAAGATATGTACGCAAAATAATAAATCTCGTCGAAACTTTTTTTTCTGACAAGAATCTTGAAATGGCAAGAAAATACAATAATAAAAGCACAAAATGAGAAGAAAATAATGCAAAATTTTGCTTACCTTTACAATTTACACTTTGCATCCACAAAATATCGAATAACAATTGTCGAACATAAGTCACATGACACGAACTATGTTGAATATCTTACATTAAGTAATCGTAATGGTTACATTACCACAGTACAAATTATGTCATGAGAGCGGCTCGTCTGCCACCTGCCATTGTCCGATACAGAGCAGCTGGGAAATTTGTCTGAGCATGCGCCAGATAAGCCTGTGTTAACGCGTGGAAATTGTGTGATTTACGTGTGATATTTAAAGATCATATAACAAACATGGATCACAAGCATTTTCAGTGGACTAAACGACCTTTTAGCGTAATTTTTAAGAGCACACTATCAAATCAGGTGAGTAGATATAAACATGAAGGCCAAGTTCGAGCTAAAATCATGTTGGAGCAAAAGGCTGATTTTTTAAAATTCGACTCAAACTTGTCAACGCTCGTACTTGAAAAACAATACAAAAATGTCACTGAAATAAATCAACTAAACGCATTAGTCAATTGAAAAATATCTTTACCATTTTTACGAAAACATTTATACTGAATCAAAGACATCATTGCACTGATGGCCCACGTGATTGTGGATGTTTTATCACTTTCAGACCATTTCAACAACAACCGTAATTTAAAGTACTTTTCTGGTAGCGAGTTTCAGAACAAACTATTGGCCATGAGCGGAATTTATAATACAAAAAAATTGGTTTCGAAAGGAACATAAACATATTGGAAGTAACAGGATACAAATATTTTTTGGAGCAAAAGCTAAATTTTTCAGTATTAAGTCAAACGTAAATTCAACATCGCGCTTAATTCTTGGCAACCCACTCACATGTCAAAGTTTGGAAATTTGCTTCAGCAGACAATCTCATCGCTTCAAAATATGGTCAACTGACAGCTATATCAGTCCTGTACTGAAAATCAATGAAAAATTGTGAACAAATTTATAACTAGCTCATCAAAGAAACTAAATTCTGAGCACCTCTGAAACCAATCTGTATTTTGCAAATAATATACTAATTACATTTTGTGTTCAGCCGCCAACAATATTTTTGCACAGCGGTGGCAAATTTCCCAGCTGCTCCGAAACGGTAACATGGTGGTTAGCGCCTTATAATTTAGCCTCAAACGAAACGAAGCGAAAACCATTTCTCCACATTGCTTTGGTCATCAGGTTGCTATCGTTGTGTATAATGGTGTGCTTAGTGCACAAGAAAATATATTTGTTCGTGTTCCTATTAATTATTATCCAGCTCCAACCACTTGTTTTTAATAGTATAAAACATTTGCGCACTGTTGTGAGTAATTTGCGTTGAAATTGGGATATTTTACTTAATTTTAAATACACCCTGTATTTATTGTGCAAATATAACTTTTTTGGTCTTTAAATAACGTTAGCTGGCGGTCAAGGATCTCTTTCCAGAAAAAAATGATGTTTTATTGTCATTACAGCCGGACAGTAATTTCGGCTGCTATAATAGTCGAAGAAGTTATTAACATAAAACGCGTAGACAGTTGTTTCCTTGTTGATTCAGTTGACCCCAAACTGAGTAAAACTCTGTTTAGAAATAACGTCAAATAATTTTTTTTGATAATGTAATCCGTTGAAGTTGATCCTACTTTTACAGACCAGCTTTAGCATGCCACTGCAGACGATGAAGACTTTTTTCTGTACAGGCACAACAGCCACAAACAGAGCAAAAATCAACCATTTTAATATCTTCCAGAGGCCGGGACGACTAAGGGGCACGGCGCTTTGACGTCATGTGCAAGGGATCTATAGCTATGACTTGACGATTTATGGCTGAATTTGTGAACAACAAGTAACAAATGTTGTGTTTGCCATCAAAAAAGTAGCAACTGCTTGACAAAGCCTGCAAAATATTAAGCTATTGAATATACTACCAATGTGATGCAGCAGTTCTATGTATACTATTTGCGCTTCTTCGCATGTCTCTGGCATGTTCAGTCCATTTTCTTCCATGATTATAGTTGCCAACTCGTTGAACTCTGGCTCACAACCGTTAACTGGATTTTGTAGGCAACACATTTCTTCGGCTATTTCAATATCGTCATCGTCTACTATTGGCGCATAATCACGTGTATCGTTCACTTCCGGGAGAAAATATGATGTATCTGGGCGTCCAGAGGGGGACTCTAAGTTAGTAGAGGGTCGGATGCAGTGTGTGTTCCATTGCTTTAGCACTTGATATAGTTCATTTTGAATTATTTTCATGTAGCAGAATTTCAGGCACTGCTCTTGAATAATATCTGCATCGCAATATATGCCAGTATCTCGTAGATCTTTAAAATACTTTATCCACCAGTCAGTGTTGCATCTGCGCAACTGACTCTACCAAGCATCAATCCTCTGGTTAGACGTAGATTTGCCATACATGAAACTCTTATTACCCGCGAAACTATCATCAGCTGAAGATCTAAAAAATCGTTGCATTGCTGCAACATTCACATTTTCAGTACCACAATCTGCGCGTACTATGCGTGGTGCTCCATGAATTTGTCGTACATAGTTCAGGTAGTATTGTGCAATTATTCTGGGATCGTTATTTGAAGGGCCAACATTTAGCCACAGGATACGACGGCTATGTCCGTCAATGGCACCATGAATACAGAATCCAAACGGCTTCAGCTTGTCGTAACCATCAATGTGCCATAAATAATTCGACCCCTTTACCTTGTACTGTCGCCTTTTTAACCTGTGTCTGGATCTTCTTTCTACGCCTTCAGGGTCCACAATTTTTAAAATCTGACAGACAGTTTCTCTGCTAGTAACAAGCCCATGTTCTAAATTCAACCGTTGATGCATGGCTCTATATCCAAGGGAAGACGCACTACCTTTCAATTCCATCTCAATTGCTTGAGTTACCTCTGGTACTGAGTTGCCCTCTGTCCGTCGACGCAGTCTCGTGGCTCTAAGTAAACGTTTTAATTGATGAAG
Source organism: Muricea muricata (assembly GCA_963855995.1). NCBI lineage: Eukaryota > Metazoa > Cnidaria > Anthozoa > Malacalcyonacea > Plexauridae > Muricea > Muricea muricata. The sequence goes on from OY979716.1 coordinate 63,119,462, forward strand.
ACTTAACATAATTCCGTGGAATTTGGACAAGAAGACCAGAATCTCCATATAGGAAAAACCTAAGTTAAAATATTTCCGTAGCAAAATTTCTCTTGTTTGTATTTCTCCTTCCATAACTGGTATGTATTCATGTGGTGTAACAGCATGGCAACAAAATGGATGTATAGAAAGACAAATGAAGCAAACCAGGCATAAATATCGAGTCATTGTGGCTGGCTAACTAGCTGTTCTCGCAATAAATCAGATTATATAATTAATGTACTTTAAAGTTTGAGAAAAAGTTGGAATTCTGGGAAAAAAGTCGGGATTTTAGAAAAAAAGTCGGGATTTTAGAAAAAAAGTCAGAATTTTAAAAATAAAATCGGAATTTTAGAAAAAGTCGGAATTTTAAAAAATAAAGTCGGTATTTTTTAATGATGGCCCTTATGGGGCTCCGTACCTTTCGTCAGTCTGTCATTGCCTACCTCCACTATTTTACTGTTCCATGTACAATTATACTGGTTAATTGACTTCATTCAGTTATGTGTAGCCCGATCCTAGTTTCTTTTGTATCAATTTCCCGACACCCCAGAGAGATACTTGGAGCAAGTCTAGTAGCTTCAATGCGTGAATATAAGCGAGGCATAAGTTAATAATGATTCCAACTCCCAAACTCTAGCTATAAAATGTAGGTTTCATAATTAGTCCCAGATTACAAAACCAATCCAGAATGTATGTTAATTTTTTAGCCGAAAGTAACGTGGGAATGATTTTCTCTGAAACAAAGTGTGTTGGAAAGTCATTGAGCCTATTCATCCTTGGTCTCAGGCAAGGGATTCCAGAAAGAGTTCATATGATGTTTTTGAGGAGGCAACCAAATGATGTGTAGAACTTCCATGTATGTAACAAATGTGTGGCACGAATGTATACTTAAACTTTTTGTGCATATAGAATTTTTAGCACAAGAATAAGGCTACAGCTAGATAATTAATTTTTTACTAGATTGCTTTTTGCAATCTGTTTTTTGGTTAAGCAGGAAATTGTAACGAGTGTACGATTTGTTTTTCTATCAAGGAAAAAGATTCTGGAAAGTTTGTCAAGGACAGGTGTTGTCATGATTGATGACCCAACAATTAGCAAAATATTTACTGAGTTTTTGCTCCACGTTCAGGGAGGCTTGCTTGCTGGATCAAACAAGGAAGGGATGACTGCCCCAAAAGCCTTGACGACATCTAACTCGGAAGAACTTCCAAGGTACATTAATTACTTTGTGAACAATTGTGTAACAGCTTCTACAGATTATAAGCTGTTTCATGTGTTAGCATTGCACGAACTTCTTCCATTTATGGAAGAAAACAAGGTAAGCATCATGCTATTGCTCGGGATTTTTAACTGCAAGAATTTCTAAGCCAACGAAAAGAGGCCCCAAAACGAAAGATAGCAGCTGGAACAATAATATATACCTTTCCGGGGGGAAAATTTAGAACTTCTCCCCCCCCCCAGATCAAAGCAAGAAAGTCAGTCTCAGATCATTTCTCCCTCAACAATTTATTGAATATGCATCCCTGATTACAAGGATATGTAATTAAGTAAAGTGGCAATAAATCAGAGGCAGATTTTTTGTAAAAAGAAAGATTTGTCAGCAGCACTTTGAAATTCATGCTCATTTGATAAATAGTACATGTGATTGGTTTTTCATGTATTTTTGATTACGCACACGTATATTTTTCCAAGGGTATATTAATGGCATGGGCAATCAAGTACTTGGAATTTTGGACAGAGTCATCCAAAGATCCCACTGGAGTGCTTGAGAACCTCCTGGAAGAGAGTAAGGCAGGTTTGCTTCCAAATAAGCAGGACCGGTGGACAAAAGGATTAGCAGCTGTTGTCCTGGCTAACACTTTGGTAAATAATGTTTACTCCATTTGTCAATTATTTAGTATTTCCATTTTTCATTTTAAGAAACGATTTACGCTGATGTTGCTTCACATCATTTAGAAGAGAAAAAAACGAAGTCAACGTGGGCCTCGCGCGTTAACGATCCTATTAATCAATAAAAGCCTTATATAATTATTACTACGTACTTAACTACGTTGACTTAACGTAATGTTATCTTAAACCGTCCTCTTAAAGATGCGGTTATCTATTGGAGAGAAGGGCATGACGAAACATACCGTAAGGTATATCATTGAGCAAAACAGTCCAGCAGCAAAAGAGTCAGTACTCCAAATGTCATGGAAAAACTGGAAAGAAACATCCAGTTAAAAATAGATGCCAATGAAGAACACATAAGTAGATGGTGGTTGAATTTTGAAATTGTACAATATCTCTGCAATTAAATCCAGCGAAGGCTGATTTGCTCACGCATTTATGACCCCAATATAGAAAAATAAATATCATATAGAAAAATATCATATAGAAAAATATAGCTTACTTCCATTTAGATGGTGGCCATTTCAATGTGATCAAGTTATTAAATTTATTACTAAATTTATTATTCACCACCAAACAGAAGTGATTAACCACACGAATAGAAGTGCAGTTATCACATCTATAAATGTTTCTCTAGTTTATGAATATTTGCACTTTAAATGTCATTTATTATTTTCCCAAGGCTCTAGGATGGCTAAATCCTGCAACTGTTTCCGTTAAAAATCGACTAGGGGCAAAGGTAAAAGCTGTGGCGATCGTAAAAAGTGTTGTGGATAGTTTTGGAGATATTTCGCATGCGGTATGTATCTGCGACTCTTCACTTTCTTCCACTCACCAATATGATAAAGTTAGAACGGATGTGACTGAAAGAAGGGCTAAGATCCTAAAGCGTAAATTACGTTATTTCACCAGTAGGCATACATATTTTGCTGCTTATATTCAAATGGCTGCTTTAGTATAGTCATTAGAGAGTTACAGATTGACGTTCGGTTTTTAAACTTCAAACCCCAAACCGCAGTTAGAGGTTAGCGGTTTGACGTTTGACATGAAAGTGAAAAAGCACTTCAGACTGATGTTTAGCGCAAACTGTAGATTAATATGTAAAGGCGCGAAAATTCAAAATGGCGGCAACAAGAAGGTAAGTACACTTTAAGAAATATACGTGCTTTCTCTATTTTACGTTTTGTGTTTAGGCATATCTAATGGTGAAAATGGCGTGTTAAACTTTTTCTTTGTTGAAAACAATTTTTTCAGGGAAGATTTCGATCAAGTTTTGGACATTATGTTGTATGATAGTACAAGTTCTGAAGAGACAAGTAGCGAGAGTGAAGATGACCTAGAATTTTTGCTTTTGGACACGATGTTGACACCAAAACGTTCACTAGGTCCGCATATAAACCTCCAGGACATAGATGAATTTCAGTGTGAGCAATGGTTCAGGTATGCAGGTTAAGCATTGACGACGGTGGCAAAGAAAAAAACAAAACAAATGGTCAGTCTATTTTTCTGTAGATTTCAAAAAAGAGATATGCAGCGACTGTGCTTGGCGCTTAATCTCCCAGAAACATACACTTGTTGCCAGGGAACCACAGCTACAGGCTTAGAAGCAATGATGATTATGTTGAGAAGGCTAGCTTATCCCAGCAGATTGTGCGATCTTGTCCCGTTATTCGGAAGGACTGAACAAGAACTAAGCGGTATCTTTGGCAAGGTTAATATTAACATTTACGTGCAACATTAATTATGTCTACAAACGAGAATTCAAATTAGTAGTATGCTTTTTGCCCGGATTCGACCCAATTCCACACACCCATTAGATCCTGCCGGGTCCCCAAATCCTGCTGGGTCAGCACCTTTTGAGGGATGGCAACTTGAGAAAATCCTGCCAAAACTTTTCCATTTTGAGTTAAAAATCACCTTTTGAGCGATGGTTTTTTTTCAAAAAATTTCCCAAGCCCACTTTTGAGCGATGTCCTAAAATTCCTTAAAAAATTTTCTAAGGAATTTTCAAGATGGCGTTTTAAAAAAAAAATCGCGAAAATATTTTTGTCATAAATTAAATAAAGAGATGGAAACGGTACGAGAATTTATCGAAGAAGCTTTGGAAGAATATAATTCCGGGAAACTAACGCCCAAGAAACTACGTGACATGCTAGCGACCCATGAGGGGGTGTTCGAACGGATGCACAAAACTAATTGTGACAATTTAGGAAGAGCCTTTATCAAGCTTAGCACCATGTTTAGAAAACAGGGTGGGAAAAAGGTAATAAAAAAAGTAGATTTCGAATGGACGGAAGAAAAAGACCTAAACCCATTTTACGAGTCTCTTGACTAAGGAAATTGTGGGTTCCAAAATTATTTTTTTACAAAACAAAAATGAAGTTTTGTAAAAAGTGTCATAGACGGGTCCTTACCGCTGAGAATTATGTTGGGGTTCTCTTAATTATGTTTTGGAAAGTGATAGGTTTTGCCAGTGTAATATTAGCGTTGTGGGGAATGAAGACGGGCCTAAATTTTTTGTTCAGTACAAGAAGGGGCGAGGAGGCGCTTACGGGGAAAAAGAATCATAAAATAAAAATTAGGCTTGTAGGAAAAGAGGAATGGATCGTGAAGAGTTAAAAATTATAAAAGATGAAAAGCAAATAATTTTAAATGGTATCTTAGACGAGTTACAAACACAAAGTTTAAGGGATCTTTTTTATGGCACGCGTGATAAAGAAATTAGGATGGAAGAAGTTAAAAATATCCTGGAAGAAGAATATGAAAAATTAAGTATGAATGAATTTTTTTTAAAAAAGTACAAAGGGAAAGAACCTTGGGTGACAGCTGTTTCTGAAACGTTAGAAGAGATCGAAGCAATTGAAAATGATTACTTTAATTACATACAGGGCGGGGATGGTTACATATCATGGTATCTAGATGCATTGGACGAAAGTGAATTAGAGGAGGAAGAAATCGATTAAATTTCTAACGTTAACATGTTAGGAATTTTTAAAATGGACTGTCCGCACGAAAAATTAGAAGAAATGTACGGCATAAATTTTTGTGTAGAATGCGGTGAAGAAATTAGCGTAACAATTGGTGAAATGAAAGGCGGGTTTTATAAGCATGGGTGTCAACCAAAGGAGAAAATGACGCAAGATGATAAGTTACAAAAAAACATGTTTCGTTATAAGTTCCCTTACGAAGTTAGGTTAGAAGCAATAAAATTGTATAGGCATTATTTGACGGTTACAGGAGAGATTATGAAAGGGCAAGTACGTAAAACTATTGCGTTTGGGTGTTTTCACGTCGCGTTTATGACCGTGTTGGAGTCGGTGGACGAGGATAAACTATCGAGAGTCATTGGTCTAAAAGAAAAGTCGGGTCAACGCGGGTTAGCAAAAGTCACTGCGACGTTAGACACAATTGAAGACGTGCCGGATGAAACAATGGAAGACATACAGGAGGAAGTAATCGAGGGGGATTATCCAGATGGAAGTGAAGAAGAAGATTAAATTTCTAACGCACATGTGTTAGGAATTTTTATTCTTCTTCTTTAATAACAACTATATCCTCTTTAACGTTTGGAACCTCGTAAGTTTTTTTTGCTTTTCTTTCGATGGCAAATTGAAAATTTGTTTCTATTCCATCAGGGTTTTTGGCCACGTGTAATCCAAATAGGATTTTTCTTCGTTCGCATACGTCCTTGTTAGCTTTGTTTTCATTTTTGGAGGTTGCACAGCCCATATTTTTTATGAATTATAAATAAAATGTCGTTATTATTCGGTTATTCATCGGGGGTAAGAGAAGGAGACCTCGATATGGACAACCATAAAATTATAAATTTACCGGATCCATCAACGGGTTCGAAACCCGTTACGAAAAGTTATGCGGATACGCATTATTCTGGTGGTGGTGAAAAAGGATATACGGGGTCTCAAGGGCCAAAAGGAGATACGGGGTCGCAAGGTCTGAAAGGTGATACAGGCACTCAAGGGCCGAAAGGCGACAAAGGAGATGTAGGCCCTAAAGGGTTAAAAGGCGACAAGGGGGATACAGGACCACAGGGGCCGAAAGGGGACAAAGGTGATAAAGGTAGCGGTGGTTCTTCAAAAGGCGACAAAGGAGATACAGGTCCGCAAGGTCCAAAAGGTGACAAAGGAGATACGGGACCACAAGGGCCAAAAGGAGATCAAGGAGATACGGGACCACAAGGACCAAAAGGAGAGAAAGGCGATACGGGCCCACAAGGTCCAAAAGGTGACAAAGGTAATACAGGACCAAAAGGGGATACAGGTAACCAAGGGCCTCCTGGTTCCGGTGGTTTATTCAACGTGGGTTTCACAATGCAAGGAGACATTAATATGAACAACAACAAAATTACAAACCTTCCAGACCCAACATTAGCAAACGACCCTATTACAAAACAATACGCGAACCGAGTATACTTGACCGATAGTGGGTTTACGATGCAAGACAACATAGGTATGAACAATCACGAAATGTTAGGTTTGAACCCAACCCCATCCGACGGTACGGCAGCCGTGTCCAAAAATTATACCGACACGGTGTACATTAAAAAAGGTACCAGTATTGATATGAATGGTCACCGTATTACCGGGTTGCCTATTATCCCTTTAACATCTGGCGAACCGATTACGAAAGGTTTTGTAGAAAAGTATTATTCAGATTATACGAATATTATGACGTTTAAAGGGAAACCCGAAAGCGTTACAATTCTTAGACAAGACAATATGGTTGATTCGCCTGAAAACGGGCGTGCTACGAAAACGTTAGACTTTTCAAAGGTAGGCAGTAGTTATCAAATAAATTGACGACTACAAACGGCAGGAATTAGATGAAGTCAACGACAAAGTGACGGGTGTGCTTATTATGAAAATATCCGAACTCATGATGAAGTTAGATCTCGTGAAAGATAACGTCTCGTTAGAAGACGATCTTGGTAAGAACGAATTGTTTAAACGCGACGTGAAAATGATCGTTGGTTATTTAACACCGTACGTTCCTTTGGTTGGGTTAGTATCTGGTGGGATTACAGTCGGTGCCCACGTGGCCGATAAAACATTAAATCCTGAATAGGAAAATTCATAACGTCATAACGTTATGAATTAATCATCTTTCTTAGGGTTTTCTTCCACATACTGTTTAAGGAAATCATGAAATCTTTCAAAAAGTTTTTTAGAATCATTAAGCCATTCAAGTATAATTTCGTATTTAGAAGGATCGTAGTTTTCACCATAGAACGCTTTTGCTATTTTTCGCGCTGTGTCTTCCATTTTATTATAAATGTTTTAGAATTAAAAAAATTGTTAAGGGGAACGTTAGGGTAAGAAGTGTAAACGTAAACGTTAAGCACATGGTAAAAACAATAAGGAATTTTTCACGTAGCGTTAGCATTTTTTATTTCAAAACCTTTGGAAGGTTTTGAAATTATGGAATGATCACTTGATGTGTGTATGGTCTTGTCGTTAAAATTTCTAATCGTGCATAGTCGTTATTTTTTAACGTGTCTATAATTCCTTTTTCTTCGTCTTTTTCGATATTAAGATAATTGTTGAAAATATATTTCATATCGTCTTTGCACGCGTTGTAAAACGTGACGAGTCTTGAAATATTCATTCTGTACGGTTTTGCAATAAAAGCATTCGCTTGTGCTTTCATAATTTTTTCCGATCTTGGTAACGTGATGTCGTAGACAAAATCGCACATACCGTACGGGGCAAACGGACCGTTATCGCAGAGAATTTTACCAAGCGGGATTTTCATACGGTCGCACATATCTGCAATCGCTGTGTCTAGTGCACTGTCTGATGGGAATGGGAATGATGAAATTTGAGAAGCCTCTGCCATATAATGTTTTCAAGATGGCGGATTTGCATATTAATTTCTTTTGCGCACTATGAATAATTGATGAAGGAGACTTTAATAGCTTGTTATTGCCATCAAATCGACCATTCCAAGAAGCGAAAGTAGGAAACAAAATATCATGCGTCGAGTCTTATGAAAAGAATGGCCAAATTAATTTTTTTTCCGAAGGTGTGGGGCTAGCACATCATTTTAAAATCAAACATCGAAGCGTGTCATTGAATGAGAACATAATTAGAAAATCTAAAAAACTGTTTCAAGATCTTCACGGGCAAGAAACACGAAGAATTATGGCTAAAATATCTGAAAGGCGTGTTAAAGCGGTGAGAATATTCTGTAATTTTCCATAATTTAGGCTACTGGCCTATTCCTTCTTCACTCTGGCTTGTTAAAGCCCCTTGGTGGCTCACCTTGTCATGTGCAAGTGAAGAACTACAAAAGTAGAGAAGATTGTCGTGGACAGTGTTTTAGACTGTGGAATGCAGGGGAAAAGATTTACACAGAGTGCTATATTCCATCCAGATTGGTAAGCATAGTGTACAGATAATGAAGCTATATTTATTAGTTAATTATGGACAGCAAAATGGTAAAAAGTTGGGTGGGGGCTTATTAATATTTTTATGCTTATAAATAGTAAGGTCATATATATGTATATAATGAATTCCTTGACTCTCATCACTGACCAACAATATTTAGAGTTCCATGCTAATATATGTTTGTATTTTTTTATAAAACATGGATATGATGAACTGCCTAACCAAGAATCTTCAGAGATTTGGTTCTTTTATATTTGAATTCTTTTTTAGATATAAATGTGCAACATAAATTGTTTTGTCATCAGTATCGTAACGTTGAACAGAACACTGTGAACTAGTGCATAGATTATATTATACACAGTTCAAAAACCAGACTGGGCATGTTAAATGTCTCTGAAATTTCTTGTCAATACCTTTAAACGAAAATAAAAGACATTCTGCTACAATTTTTTAATTATGGTCAAGTATTTTATAAGGGCTAAAAGACAATCAACCCAAACAGATTATCTTTTTAATATGTTGACTTGTTGGGATACAAGATTATATCAGTCAATATTTTAACGTGTTAAACATTTTCCATTCTTTGTGTTGTAGGTCATGTTCTCACAGGAGTTGCAAGTTGCAAGTAGTTCTGCAGAAATGACTACTGGTACTGATTGTGTAATACCAGATGCAGCTGGTCGATCACCATTGGCACTTCTCCAAACAGTCTTTGGACACAGATCATTTAAGCCTGGTCAACAAGAAGCAATTGAATCCATGCTATCAGGTCAAGATACAATTGTGCTCATACCAACTGGTGGTGGAAAACTGTCATCTATACCCTGTCATGCTTAATGACTTCTGGACTTGCAAAAGTAGTTTCACCACTGATAATGCTAATGGATGACCAAGTGACAAGATTACGTAAATATGGGATCAACACATGTTTTTATAATACGACCTTATCTGAAACTGAACGGAAAAACATTGTGCATAATTTAATGCAGCCCTTATGCCAATATGAATTTCTCTTTGTCAGCCCAGAAGCCATTGTGACTGAACAGTTTCAAACTTGTTTGCATCAGCTCAGGAAAGAAAAAAAGCTCAGCTTCTTCGCTATAGATGAAGCACATTGCATAGACACATGGGGTAGAGACTTCAGACCATCTTATCAGCAATTGGGTGTGTTAAAGTGTTTTGATGTGCCTATTATTGCTTTAACTGGGACAGCCACAACTGGAACAATTGATGCTATCAATAAAACCCTTAAGATGACCAATCCAAAGATTATCAGAATGCCATGCAGAAGAGAAAATCTCATATTTTCTGTCGTTATGAAAAAGGACAATAAAGCTAAGAAGCAAGTAGCTTCGATCATTGAAACAGACCATGTTGACACATGTGGCATTGTGTATTGCGTCACACAGGCAGATGCAGTTGAAATGGCATTTGTGCTGAAAGAGCAAGGGATTCCATCTACGTTTCATCATGCTGGATTGGATAGTGGAGAATGTGCACGAAATTCTGCCATTTGGCTTAATGGAACAGTGAACGTCATTTGTTGCACCAATGCATTTGGCATGGGGATTGATAAACAAAATGTCAGATTTGTCATTCACCTCACTCTGCCATCATCTCTAGAAGATTATATTCAAGAATCTGGAAGAGGGGGGCGTGATGGAGATAAATGCAGCTGCATACTGCTTTTTCGATTTGGTGATAGAGCATTCCATCTTCGAAACATTGCAAGAATGCAAAATGAACAAGCACAAGATGTAAAGCTTGCTCTTTTAAATGCAATTACAAGATACTGTATGGAACATTCAATTTGCAGACAACAAATTATAGCAAAGTACTTTGATGATGGTAGTATGAGTGAATTATGTAATACATGTGATGTCTGCCAAAAGGAAGAAGTTCCTGAGCAAGTCAGAGATTGCACACAAGAAGCTAGTGATGTTCTGGAATGTTTGACCAGTATGATGGTCTCCCAATCCAGGGTCAAGGCAGGGGTGACCTGGTCATGACATATATGGGTTCAAAAGCAAAAGATGTTTTGAGCAAGAGTTTCCATATGGTTCCTCAGTATGGTAAAGGCAAGTCAAGTTTTAAAAACATTTCAGTTGCTACTCAATTCATACATTTTATGATATTTGAAGGCTTTTTAAAGGAGAATCTGCCTAATGTTGAGGCCAGGGGGTCTTTAACTTTTGTCACACATGGCAATATTGTTAGTTTGCTTAATAGTGCAAGTAAAGTGTTTTTTTCTACTAACCTGAAATAGAATAGGTGTTTCTTTATTTGCAAGCACAAATGCTGCCTTTACACATAGTAACTCTCAAAATCACGGACGCCCTGAGGACTGTCATTTACTGTCTGCAATAGTGAAAGTTTGCAGTAGTGGAGTGTGAACAAAATTTCCCAATTTAAGGGTGTAGAATGTCACTACAAAATAGCAGCGCTTTTTGTTCTAAATGTCCAGTTTATTCCAACCTCTAGTTGAGGTTTGTGTGATAAGTACATCTGCTAATAGACAGAAACAGTAAAAAAATCAATTTAGTATCATGCTGCATTTCAAGAAAAATACTTCCAAGGTGTCCATTGGTGTTGCTAAGCATAGAACAACGAAATGTTTGTTTGGGACTGCGTAAAGTGTCCCCTGTTGCAACACAGTTTATGACAAAGAAATGTGTCCTTTATTAACAGTAGCGTAGCTAGCCCGACGATTTAATCCCGCTGTGCATTTCTAAAGAAATGAATAATGGTAATATTTTGAAATTTGCACAGTGGGACTAAATTGTCGGGCTGGCACCAAGGTCCAGAAGATAGCTGAACAAGTATTACAGAGATTTAGATTACATGTACAGTAAATACGTAAGATTGTAGGAAGTGTAATATGTTGGTCATGTTTTGCCTCAAGGATGTAACAATAAAAATGCAATCAAGTTTGTTATTCACTTTGCCAAATTTAATTTAGAATTCTGTTGAATTCATTTTATGCATTTGTGTACATTTGATAAACTATGTACAATCTATTGAAGCAAAACTTTAATTTCCTTGTGTAAAACGATATGCTACAGAATAAAATACACCTTTCCAGGAAGAAGCTTTACCATTAAAAATAGATTATTTTTTTACGGATATAGATATTTGATAGCAAACTGTATTTTAATGTAATAACAACTGGACTGGTACCAGTTGTTTAAAAGCTGGTTAGCATGAATTGAGTCTAGATTTATGGTACTTTTTTACTCATAAATGTTAAAATCTAGTGTCAAAACAGTGAGTTAAAATTGAAACAAGGATTAGCATCAATTGTGCTTCAAACAACTGGTCCCTAGTGTATAATTTCGATGACCGTGTTTCAACAACCAACAAAAAGGGTCCTATAACACAAATCATAATGAAAGCTACTTTCAGAAAAGGTCAATTTACTAAAGAGATATGGAAATATCCCCAGGAAATATCCCCAGGAAATATCCCCATTGTAATATTTGTTAGTAAATTATTAGTAGTATGCTTTGTTTCCGAATTTTTACTAGCAATTTTTACTAGCATATATCTTTCATATAAATGTATATACTGTAAATAAGATAAAGCTAAATGTAAAAATTAGCATTGTGCATGTTAAAATCCAAACATCAATGTGACGGAAACTAGAGAGTTCTAAGTTATGTCATCGCTTCATCTCGTTTAATCCATAAGGATTTGGTATCTGAGGTCTGGGAAGCACTCATACAACTTTTCTTTATATGATCTTTTCACTTTCTCCTTTCCCTTGGCAATAACATCAATAAGGTTTTTAGGGACCTTCCCGGCGTTACAGCGATGCGTTCCGAGGGGATAGCATTCAATGTTTGTTCACTCCTTGCATTTGAAGAACTCCTTTTGAATGCAGAACCAAGCTCCCTTAATCTGGTCCAAAAGCGAGGACTGTACCGAGTGCAGAGAGCTGTGATGAACATCGAAGCCTTGCTTGCTCATATATGCTCTTCTTACACACTTGAGCAGGTCCAGATTTGCCATTAACTTTTCACACATGTCAACAGTTGTGTGTTGTGATGCGTAATTCTTCAATGGTCTAACCACTTCCGACTCTACATATGCATCCAGCTCTACACCATGACTCTTTTTACCCAGAATATTAACACAGCAATTCTGCTGTAGCAGCAATCGAGTCGCCGACGGCCATTTGGCTAGAAAATTCACGGTATGACGAAACACTTCGGTATAATAATTGCAAAATCCAAGCTGTGCGTACATTGGGACCTGCGCTTGGTAAACAGCTTCATGAGCAATACCATCACCGTGTCGTGTCGCCATATCATAAAGTTGCTGCAGCGGACCATAAAATAGAAATGCTGTCGCTCTATGATTGAAAGCTACGTCAGCTTCCGATGACGATTGGAGCCATTCTTTGAATTTGGTGAGTAGTAGGACGCCGTTGTTGTCTTCTTCAAGCTGTTCATTGCTTGGAAAACAATTACTTGAGCAGAACTCAATGGCAGCTGCGATTCCATATGAGCGACAGGCGTCGTTTATGGCTTCGCGAACTTTAGTGAGATTAGCTTCATTGAACTTCTTCCTTTTGAAAACTTCAGTCATAAGTCGCTTTCGTTTCAATACTTCAACGAGCATAACATGAAAACCAGATGATCCATGCACTTTAAAAACAGCTTCGCAGAAATATCCCTTATTGTGCAGATCGCCTGGACAAAGATCGACCCATTGGTGCGAACCAGATCTGCTCATAGCTGCATTGTTAGTTTTGCATGTCCCAACATCTCCGACAACTGGCGTCACAAATCCAGGGCTGGTTCTGTTGCACGTTTCCTCATTTGATGGGAATTGTGTTTGACCGGACTCAGGCGATTTGCAAAGGGTTTCATCGAGTCGTTTGATGAACATATCTTCTTCGTCTGAAAGAGCACTATCTTCGTTGAACATCGCTAAAATATCGTTAAGTTCTAATTTCGTCGCCATGACCAGTGGAGAGGGGATACTAGTAAACAAGGGACCAGAATGCTTCGCTCCAGCTTCGACCAAAAACGTGCATATCAATGTGTTCTTGGTTAGAACGGCGAGAGTTAGAGGCGTTGCACCACAACCTTCTCGGGCATTAACATCAAGACCAATGTTAATTAGAAATTTCACGAGGCTTACTTCGGTCTGTTCAACGGCAACGTGCAAGACACTCCTTTGTAAGTGATCTCGAATAGCTACCGATCGTTTCGTCTTTGGGTTGTTTACGCTGCTAATGTACTCCTCCTCGCTGTTTCTAGATAATACAATGTTAACTTCTTGTTGAATCATGTTATAAACATCCCAAAATGATTGATCCAATTTTTCAAATCGTCGTCGTTCATTCTCGATAGTGACAGAATCAAAACCAATGCCATCTCCTTCATCCAACCGTTCCGACTCCGAATCACATTCATCGTCAGAAAAGATGTCCGTAACTTCTTCCAAACTTTTTTCTGTTGAGCGCAATTGAAGTTCATTATTCTTTCTTCTTTGGACATGATTCTGTTGGCTTAGAAGTAACTCGAAATGATTTCTTGCAGAAACAATGTTAAAGTTTCCAGTAAAGAGATCAAATGGGAGATATTCAGCTTTAGTTTGACTCGGTAAATTAAACTGTTTTGAAAAGTCATTTAAAATGGTCATGGTACCGAAGACGGTACTGTTGTCCTCTAATGACAGTGGAAGCATATGTACATTGCTTCTAATATTACAGCTTGTTTTGACAACTTCTTCTTCTTTTGCAATCTCTATTTTGTATTCGCAGGGGTTTTCAATGTTGTTTCCAATCTTCAAGAGATGGGAATTTAATTGCGATTCATTCATTTCTTTCAGCACTTCAGTCGTCAAAGCTACCGTATTTAATGCGACATGCAACAACTCAGATAAGTATCTATCGACAGCTGCTGAGAACAGATCGACCTTCTCTGGATGCTTCTCTAAAAAGATGTCCTCTGGTTCCATTTCAATTGCTGATGATTGTGAACTCAGACAAGCTTCTTTGTCACAAAGGATATGCTCTAGACCATCAGTGTTAGGTATCATCATGGCCCGAACTGTAAAATTCCACATCGTGGGCCCAAATGACTTATAAAGGCGTAAATGCTTTCTTTTTCCTCGATACATATTGATATTGTCCATCAACAATATCAAAGGAATTTGGGCTGGGGTGATCGACTTGATATTTTCTTCCATCTTCTTTTTCTGGCCTTCAAAGACGTGCATCGCTTTTTGCCAACTTACAGTAAGACCAAGATGATTCATCATGCCAACAAAACGACTTCCACCTCCAAACGATATGCACAACAAGGTAAACATGATTTTGAAATCATTCGGAATTTTTTGGCTTTTTAAACTAACCAAAATAGCCAATGCATGAGTAGCGCTCATAACACGTTTTTCTGACACATTTCTTCCATCCTTTTTCTGAAGAAGGAATATGTTTATTATCTCAAATAATATGGGGCAGTTCTCCTGGACACGAGTAGTCATAGCATGAAACATGTTCTCAATGTCTGTTGATGACGTGTATTTGGAAAGAAGGTCAATGCTTACGTACTGAATAAATAGGGCTATTTCTTTCTCTAATTCTTTCTTTTCAATGTCACACAGGCCTTCACAGTGAGACTGGTTTTGGATAAGTTGGTCCATTTCCTATTGATAAAGTTTTATAAGGCTGTCATTTAGGTCACTTAATCTTGTTTGCAGTTTCTTGTGCAAATGAACTAAAGATCTCAAATTATCTGGGCTCTTTTCAACATCCATTATATCTTCAGCAAGTTTTTCATTTACTGAATCTAGTTCTGTGGACGTGTTGCTGATCAGTGCTTTAATGTTTGTAATATCTGGACTTTCATTCAATGTGAGAGAGCTTGTTCCGGGCAAGGATGTACCCGTGGATATAGAAGGGAGTTCTATGCGTGCAACATCTGTGTAAAACGTAACATACCCTTCTCTTAAGTGTTTCCTTTTAATGCTTGTCCCAGGAAATGCTTCCTTCATGGCGACGGTAGCTTGGCTTTTTTCAGTTGCGTTTAATTGTAAAATCTCTAAAACGATTTCTTGGCGTATTTCAGATCCAACAGCTTTCTGAAAATGTTCTAATATTGTTTGAACATTGCTTTCTTTCTCTGTTTATATAATGAACTTGACAGCCTTGCCTTTTTAAGTGGAATTGCATAAGAATCACATCCACCTATGAAAATTTAGAAACAGGGTGTATTTTTCAGGGTTTGCACAAGACTTTGAAGACTTTAAATGTTTTTGAATTTTGAAAACAAATATTTAAGGTCTTGAAAGTCCTTGAATGTATAAAGACTGAAGTGCTTAGAAGTCCTTGAATTTTGTCTTTCTTTAGTTTCTGGATAATTGGGTGACATTGAAAATCATATTGCAGTGGTTTATCCTAAATCTGTTTCAAATCAATTAAAGTTAGAGTTAGAGCGTTATTCAACAACTCTTTTAACTTCTTGGTTTTTGCTTATGTGTGGCCTTGAAAGCCCTTGGAACATTTTTGAATTTTTGAAGTCTAATTAATTTTGTGTCGAATTTTGTCATGATTTATTCACGATTTCTTATCAAATTTGAATCAAAAGCTTACCTGCTTGAGAACTCTCACTTAATTGAGTAGCAAGTGGCTGCAGTCTCTTTGATAATGGTTCATTCTTTCGTTTTGAAATTGGTGATAAGTGGTGTTTTTCATGAATAATGTCTTCCTCATCTAAAAAACATTAGCAAAATAATACAACTCATCAACTACAATTTGTTGGAGTGAGATGTATATTTAACAATTAGTTGCCGAAGGGGAGGTGATTACAAGCCTATATTCACTGAGCCGAAGAGGTGACTAATTGTTTAAAATTTCCAGGTGTTTAATAATAATAATAATAATAATAATAATAATAATAATAATAATAACACAACTTCATAAAAATTCACTTCAAATTTATTACTGTATGAAAAAAGACAAAAAGCTAAAGTCACTGGCCAGTGACTATCACTTCAAAGACAGTGAATCTTGACCAATCACAATGCTAGAAAATCAATAGTCACCTGGAAATTTATACTAAAGCCCATTAGCCTTAAAAGATCAACAGCATAGACTAATTCGCACAGAGTAACTATGAATTTCATCCTATGGTTAAGCCTCATTATGCACTGATGTATCACTTACTTTCTCTAAAAGACCAGCCAGGAATTAATAAAATATTCTCACTGACATGAGCTGTTCTGTTGGTGACGAGGCTATTAGGGGGACTATTAGTAAGACTTTATTTTTGCATAAGAAGTAAATTTGTAAATGTGTATACTACTTCCAAGGTCATGATTTTTTTAAAAAGGGAGAATATATTACCTTGTAGATTTAAACTTTCAACAGCCAATGATTTTTTGGGGGTACTTGTTTTTATCACATCAGAATCTCCTTCTGCACATACTTCATGAATATCTGCAGTATATTAAATTAAAATCACACTATTAAATAATTATAGGGTAAGTTATTGTCAGTGATACATTGATACATCAATAAATACAATTATTTTAAATTAATTATTGATATTTCAACATACATGTATCAAACAATTTTTATAAATATTGTAAACTAGACATTTCATGAACTAGTTTTAATAGCCATTTATTGATAGCTTTTAAGATGTTTGTATAGTCATTGTCATAAATTCCAAGAATTCCTATCAATATAGCATTTTTGGTGAGTTTTTATGCCTCATACATATTAATATGAACAGGTTGTTTTAACTAATTAGAAAACAATACACAGGGAAAAAGGGGGGGGCAGGGAGGGGCAACTTGCCCTGGGCTCCCAACCTACCGGGGTCCTTGAATTTCAGAATTAACCTAACTTTGAGCAAGGCTCTATCACAATCAGGGTGAGTGCAAGGCATAAAGGCACTGCTTAGAGGTATTGGCAACACTTTCGAATACTGTCCACCTGTTCTTGGTCTTGTTTGAAAATAATGACTTCATAGGTGCCCCAGATACAATTTTGCCCTGAGCCCTGCCTACTCATGCCATTCTGTTTGTTTGGTGTTCGATCCTCCACAAACATATTTATTTTTACCCACCATATCAATTTTGTTAGTAAATTTTCCAATGAATTTACCAACACATCTTGTTTTTTCAAATGAATAAAAACTCTGCTTTATAGGCCGTTTGCCGTAGTTCGAAAATGTGGCTAGAAAACAAATTTCATTAAGCATGTCGTAGAACTGAGGTAACTTTGCAGAACATAACTTTTTCAAACACGGGGAGTTCGAATCTGAAAAGTTCCCGCTCCTCCGACCCGCAGTTTTTTCATAAAATCCATTTTCATTCTCACTCTTTCGACACGCTTCAAATAATCTCCCGCCATTTTGAATTCTTCAATATTCTGTTTGCAATTGCTCAGAATGGTGATTATTCCGTCCCAGATCCCTCAACTCGCGGTAAATTGTCATTCTAACCGATGGAATTTTCTAAAATCATTAATTTTGTAAACACATGGCTTCTTACAAAGCTGCTAGTCATGTTTGTGTGTGTGAACTGTGAAGTCCATTTCCAGGGCAAATGCAGAAATAAAGGAGCTACCAAAAGGGATATAT
Organism: Muricea muricata; assembly: GCA_963855995.1. Classification (NCBI taxonomy): domain Eukaryota; kingdom Metazoa; phylum Cnidaria; class Anthozoa; order Malacalcyonacea; family Plexauridae; genus Muricea; species Muricea muricata. The sequence continues at coordinate 63,137,376 of OY979716.1, forward strand.
TAGCAAACATTATTGAGACATAAGAAAACAGTGCTTAAACCTATTTTTATCATATAGAACACTCACAGAAGTTGACGATTCAGGTAATATAAGTAAACTTGAGAGACCTAAAACCACCCTTGCCAATGCTGGTCGAAATCGTTTGTCAGAGGAAAGCATCGGCCAACCAAAAAACTATAACTAATAATAAGTTATCAGCAGTGTTGTGCTTGAGAGCCAAGTATAATTCCAGGAAAAATGTTGCCTTTGACCAAAAATAGGTAAAATCAATAATAGTCCACCTTCATCATGCATTCATTAATTGTACATAACCTCCTAGGATAAATAATTAGTCAACAATTTTAAAGTATCAGAGACTTTTGCAAGGATTGTTTTCAAGTATTCATTAAAGTTTAACGCTTGAAACTTCTGTTTTTAATGTTTTGTTCCTCACTTTCCAATAATATTATTAGAACTACAAATAAAATATATATTGTCTTTAATATTAATGTGTCCACTTCCTTTAGCACACAAGAAACACGAGGTCTGAAACACCAACAGTAACATGCACTAAAACACTTATTAACCTAAGTTGAAAATAAACCGATAGAACAATCTTCACTAAAGGGGGTTTTCAACCAAACCTTCATAAAAGAGACACAATTTATAGCGCATCAAGTGACCATTAATTTCACTAAGAGGCTGCTCAATATATATAAACAATGCCTGTTCAATATATATAAACAAGGTGACAAAATAGTGCACCAGATATTGTTTTTACAATGGAGTGTTATTGCAGCAGTTGCGATATCACTGGTGGGGTAATACCCCCCAGTTACAAGTTGCAAGAGGGGTATCTCTCAAACCAATGGCTAATTAAATTTTCCTGAATGGTATCTAGAAGTGTGAGGTGTTTCCAACCTATGTGTTACATTAGAACCACATATACAATTGACCCTAATAACAACTGATTTTAAAAGGGAATTGTTGGTATCCCTTGTGTGCATTTTCTTCTACTCTTGGCAGGCGAAGTGAAAGCCCTAGCAGGAGTCTTGTTCCTGTTTATCAAAATAATCGAGTTTTTTTTGTATCAGAAAAAAACAGTAGCAGCTCTACAGTTCTATGCTGGCTATGAAAAGCATGCTATTGTTATACTTTTATCATTATGTTGTACCCAAAATCAGAAATCGCTTTTAATAGTTACTGTTTGAGATACTATGTTGCATTGTGACAACTTCCATTCAAGGTAACCCAGATTGAAAAAAAGCCAGATGGAACTGTCATATCTCACATATATGTCTAAAGCCCAAGGTCTTTTTCAGATTGAGCAAATTTTGGGAAAAGATGGATAAGGACAATTAATCCATTACCTTTTCAGAACTGGAAGTAGAATGGCGTGCAGTTTGGGTGATCGACTTTCCCTGAATTTAGATTATCTTCTATTTGCCCATTGCTTTCCTACTACAAACGTTTTCATCCAGCATTGGCAAGGATGGTTTTAGCTCTCTCATTAAAGGTTACTTGTATTATAGAAAACTTGTCTGAATAGTAGACGTCTGCGAGTTCTGTTTATGATAAAGACGTATGTAAGCACTGCTGTATTATGTCTTAAAATTTTTCTAATATCCCTTCTAATTTCTTCATCTTTGCCGTGGAAATGGACTTCACATATACAAACATGAGTTAAAAAATTAACGATTTTAGCAATTCCATCATTTAGGATGACAATTTACCGCGAGTTGAGGGATCTGGGACGGAATAATCACCATTCTGAGCGATTGCAAACGGAATATTGAAGAATTCAAAATGGCGGGAGATTATTTGAAGCGTGTCGAAAGAGTGAGAATTAAAATGGATTTTATGAAAAAACTGCGGGTCGGAGGAGCGGGAACTTTTCAGATTCGAACTCCCCGTGTTTGAAAAAGTTATGTTCTGTCAAGTTTCCTCAGTTCTACGACATGCTTAATGAAAGTGCACGTTATCGGGTCACGGCAAACGGCCTATTATCTGTAAGATTTGTGAAACTGGGGGTTTACACCCTACCCACACCTGGTATACCCCTGCTGTTATGACACAACATAATCAATTGTCCACTATGCACCCAAATATACAGGACCAGTTGATATTTTTTGATATTATCAAGTTGCCCAACACAAACACTCATCAAAAATGGAGCACTGAACAGATAAGTTTCTAACAAACATGTAACCTAACATGTAATCAGAATATCAGTGTTTGCTGACCAAACTTTACAAGACTAAAAAGAAATTAAAACATATAAGGATTACCTTCTAAACTTAAATCATGCATTGAGGTTTCAAGATCTGACATAACCTTGCTGCTTTCATCCAAAACACATATTTAGGATTTTACATTTATACTGACTTATTATATGTAAAAGCCTCACAGTGAATACAACACTGTTTATGACCAACAAATTATTTTATTAACAAAAACAAAGAAATAGACCTATTAAACAGCACAACTACTGTATCAAAGGATCAACTATCTGAACAGTAAAACAGAATTCAATGTCTCGAGCGAATCATCGCAAGTCCCGACGATGGCCTTCGCTTGAAACGCCTCAAAACGAAACCAAATTCTGTTTGATCGCTTTATACTGTATATGGTGAGTCGACCTTGTATACATACTTGCGCTATTTCTATATATTCGGTATGAACGGCCAGAACTGGCTAAGGTTTACTACCAGTATCCTTCTAAAAAATCATTTCATACCACGGACATAATCACTACTTAAAAACGTACGTACCTTCGGCTTCGAGACACTCTTCAAGACTTAAATCATGCATCGACACCTTGAGGTCTGAAATAGACACATCGACATTCCTTTCATCTATAAAAAATGTCATATTGCAAACAATATATAATAATTTCCTAAAAAATATGCGTTTTCTCCAAGATAAAAGAAATATCTGTAATCACAACAATTTTACTTACCATCTATGGTGAGTTGTTGCAACGAAATTTCGTGAATATCTATATCGGCGAGAATGCCACTCCTCGCAGCCGCCATGCCGTGTTCACAAAATCGCTCGGTTGAACACATTATATGGCAGAGGCTTCCCTTCTCAAATTTCACCTTCCCACAACCCTCCGCGAACCTCAATATCCCGAGAAACGTCATGTAAGACTAATGAAAATGCACTGTCTTATGAAACCAAAAAGCCTCTGCGGAGGAGAGTGGCACTTAACGTTAAAAGTTTAGCGGCTAAATTTAAAAGGCTACCGACTAACGGTGCTACTTTTTCACCTACTTTAGCTAATGCCCTTGCAAATTTACTTGTGGCCCGTGCTCCTTTTTTAATAGCAGTTCGTGCACCCATAACTATAGTGGTTATAATACCTGCAACCGAGATTGAAACGACGGAAATGCCTCCAAGGTTTCTTTTAGCCCATTGCTTAAACCGTTCAAAATGCGTTAGGTCGTTTTGTTGGGCTTCTTCTTCGACCATGGATTGGACTTCTACACTTTCTGGTCGTTCGCCCCGTCGTAACCGGATTTCATCGGCTTTGAGTACGCACACTTCGGCCATTTCCTCGTATAATTTTTTCTTTAATGCATTCGGTTCGGCTTTGGCAAGATCACGAAAATAAGTTTCTTGTGCTTTTAAAGCACCGTTATCTAAATTATGATCGGACATTTTTGTAATGCCACGGAATTCGCGTATTTTTTTACGGTCAATCGTAACGCTATTCTCTTCTATTTTTGCAACCTGGTCGTCGATAAAATGTTCTAAATTTTCAATACTGTTCCGTAAAACAGATTGTTCGAGGTTCGTATTGACAAGTATGTCCGATAACGTTTCTTCAATTAACGCTGCCGGGGTTTTTTGATGTTCCAATTCGGTTTTTCGACGAGTTCTTTAAATTCGGTCACTTTGGCTAATTTTTTAGCATCTTCCGTGTACACGAGTCTTTTCCCTTTTTGGACAATAATCCAGACGTTATCAAATTCTGCACCGTTGATATTCCCTTTCCTGTTCACGGTTACTTTTAGTTTGTCAAAAATACTTTTTGCAAATGGACCGTCCCCTTTGTTCAGAGAAATACCTAATTCTTTAAGATTTTTTTTATCTTCCGTGTACCCACGGTTCCTAACGCCTTGGATTTTCGCTAATTCACGATTGGCTTGTTTTTCTTCTTCTAAACCTTGCCGTAAGTCTGGGTTCATTCCAGACATGATGATGACACTTTTGTCCCAATCCGTATTTGTTTCTTCTTCCCCTTCTTCTTCCGGTATAGGGTCTTCGCCGAGGTTATCTAATTCAATCTCGTCCATTTTATTTAAATAAAAGATGGACAAACTTATGTTATTGCTCGATACGGGTACAACCGACATTTTTCTTCAAAAATGTATAACGACAAAATACGGGGAAAAAATACACGTGAAAAACATTAGCGTGTTATGGATGTATAAAAATATTGTCACCAACGACAACGATCTTATAAAATTTATAACGGTTCCCGACCATCCTGCCACGGGTGTTGCCTTTGAAGAAGGGTACTGGACGTTTAACATGATTGCCGATCGTCTAGCCGGATCCGATATTAAGTTAGAACGGCACAAACACGATAACCGGTGTACTATTCTTTCACAAAAAAAGTTAAATTTATATCGTTTTGGACCGTTGCTTGGGTTCCCAGAAAATACGATCATTCCAAAAGATATCAAATCGAAGTCACTGTTTGTCGTCGATATTAACCGTGGATTACGGTACGTAACGCTCGGATGTAATTGCGTGGATACCGACCGAAATTTCGATACGCATGGTAATCCGAGCCAAGTTTTTGCACGTATTCCCGTTACGACCGAACAAAGTTTAAACGAATCCGTCACACCGTACGATAATATTCACACGTCGGTGTCGGTCTTAAACGGTGACCACAGTAGGTTTCAATTCGACGTGAACACGAATGTCGGTTACAGTGTTGGGTTAACGGTCATGTTTGAATTATATATCGAATAAAAAAATGATCAACGAACAGGAATTAAGGGATATTTACTACGATCCTTCTAAAGGTTATCAATCTGCTGAAAAATTATACCAAAAAGCAAAAGCCGATGGAGTCAAAGTGAGTAGACGACTTGTTAAAGAATGGTTGGAAACGCAAGATACCTATACGAGATTCAAATCTGTCATTCGGAAACATAAATTCATGAAAATGTTTGTTAAAGGTCTTGCCGACCAAATACAAATGGACCTCGTCGATATGGGACAATACGCCAGTAAAAACAACGGGTATCGTTGGATATTAACATCTATAGAAATTCTTAGTCGGTATGCTTTTACGGTTCCCGTCTACCGAAAAGATAAAAAAATATGACGAAAGCCGTCGACCAATTATTAGGTACCTTTAAAACAAGATTTGGAAAATACCCTAACGTGGCTCAGTTTGACGAAGGAAAAGAATTTTATAACGTGGGTGTTCGGGAATTACTGAAAAGCCATAACGTTCATTACTTTTCTACACAATCCGAGAAAAAAGCGGCTATCGTCGAAAGGTTTAATCGGACATTGAAAACAAAGATGGAAAAATATTTTTACAGTAAAGGTACACGTAATTGGATCAACGTTTTAGACGACCTTACAAAAAATTATAACAATACCAAACACAGTAGTATTCATATGAAACCAAATGACGTGGACCAAACGAATGAAAATAGGGTATGGGTTACGTTATACGGACATGTTTTGGAAGGTTTACAACCGCCTAAATTCAAGGTCAGAGATACGGTTAGAGTGAGCAAATATAAAAGTATTTTTGCAAAAGGGTACGAAGCCAATTTTACTGAAGAAATTTTTAAAGTGTCCAAAGTCCTTCGAGAAGATCCTACTGTTTACGAAATAGAAGACCACGAAGGAGAGCCGATTATCGGTAAATTCTACGAACAAGAGTTGTCCCTTATCAACAAAAAAGACGATACGTACAGGATGGAAAAAGAACGGGATGGCGTTAGTGAAATGGTTAGGGTACGATAGTCCATCGTGGATCCCGGTTAAAAATATAAAGGATATTCAATAAAAAATGTCGAAAGAAGATTTTACAAAATACGAAACGTCGTACAGACAATATTACGGGTCCAATTATAACAAAGCGTTACGAAATTTAAAAAATACCAAAAAACGCATGGAAAAACAATTCGTCCAACAATATGCAAACGCTCGTTTGGATAGGTTCAAGTTTAACGTCATCTTATCCAAAACAGGCGACGTTACCGGGACGAGTGTTGATTTTAAAGTTCGCGACGGGCAATTTTTAGACATTACGACCGACGATTTTAAAAAATTATATTCAAGCGAATTACACTGGTTACCGGTCATCTGGGATACGAGCGGGACGGTGCAACCGTTTGCCTTAGCGTCGTCGTCGTCGTTATCCTATAATTTTAGAAAATTCGCTATTCACGTTAATGCAAACTCTAAGTTTACAAGTAATTTCGACGTGTTGTCTACATCGTGGGAAGGGAATGCAAACGATATTACAAAAATGGCCGTGAACAAAGTATTTTGCATCGTTATTAGCAGCTTATATTATTTCTCACGCGGGTGGGTTAAGTCGGAAACATTTAACAGGTGACAATAACGTTGTTACAAGTATTGCGCGGTACTGCCTCTATTATCATATGAAACGGTTTACGGGAACGCCAGAAAAAATGTCACCCTATATTACGAACGATATTAAAAAAATAATTCAAAAAAATATTCCACACAAACGTATATGGACTCATAAATTTGAACGGACGCGTGCCGACTTAAATTATTGGCATTCGCGTCATGCGAATAAAAATAACATTAGGAATTATAGGTATAGGATGTCGGCTAATAATTCCGGTGTCCTTGGTATCGACTACGAAGAAGTTTCAAAAGTCGTTAACGATAGCAATACCGATTGGATGAAATTCATTAAAGACGATAGCGACGGTCTTACAAAAACAGGACAAATTTTAATACAATCGGCTATCGAATCGTAAGTGTATAGCGCCTTAGGAGCACAAGCACAAACGAGATGGCCTATTGTCGGGCAAGGTGCAAAATCGTTACAAACGCAGCAAATATTCCCTCGGCTTGTTCAAGATACGATCGCACAAGATAACCCGTCAAAAGCCATTTCGGATATGCGAAAAGCCATTCAAGGTACAAACGTCGTATTAAACATGGCCATCACGCCAGGTATTATTTTAGTCCCATTCAACATGATTATTTTAAAAAATAAAGTCGAAGGGTATAACAACGTTTTAACCATCGCTACGAACGCCATGAAATTTGGCGTAAATACAAAAGTTAATTACGTTGCTCCAACGAAAAAACCACCTACCCCACCAACGGTAAAACCACCAACACCAACTATAACGAAAAAACCACCTATCCCACCACCTACGCCAACACCAACTATAACGAAAAAACAACCAACGATAAAACCACAATCCAACACCCACCTCCCATACCTTTTAGGTAGCACGATCGGAATAGGGTTTTTAGTCCCGAAATTTGTTTTGTAATTTCATAACCTGTATAGGTTATGAAAATCATTTAAAACTATAGTTTGGTTGCTAAAGCCCCGGCTACTGATCCTGTCACGCCAACGACAACGTTCGTATACGTTTTCATCTCATTGGACGGTTCGTAATAATCGTTAAGTGTAGGTTCCAGGCCAATATCTTCATCCATTGCCGTCCGTAACTTGTGTAATGCTTCGTTCGTCGCATCTAAATCTTTATTCGCATCGGCTAATTGTTGATGTAATAAGGCGACTTTGTTCTTTTTTTCGACAGTTTTTTCATACCATTTGTCTTGTGCTGCTTTTAATTGTTCCATGGCCAAGTTATGCCTTTTCATTTCATCTTCGTACCCTTTTTTGTCTAATTTGTGGAAAACGTAACCGGCACCTGCAAAAGCAACGGCATTAAATAGACCACCTGCTACGACGCTTGCCATTCTTTTATCTAAGCCTTTTTAAACGATTCGGCCGGGACCCAAGTTTTTTTCTGTGCGAATTTTACAAGTAGTGATCCACCACCAACTGCGACCGCCATCTTCACCAAATTTTGCATCGTCCGTGTCACGCCGAGATTTTCTTTTAAAAGTTTACTGCTTGCCATCGATACTCCAGCGGCTCCAGCTGTGATAAGACCAGCATTGTACAAACTGTTTAAAACTTCTTCTTTCGTTAAAGACATTACTTATTTATTTACAAATCATCAAAATTATTTTTTTGTTCTGGTTGTTTTTCTCGTTGTTCTTCTTGTTTTTCTTGTGGTTCTTCTTTTTTACAAAGAAAATTATAGGTTTCGTACCCAAGACCGATTACACCGAGCATGCCTACGGACACATAGAGAAGATTTGCATTCCCAGTACATTCTTCTTCCAATTTTTTACGTTCCTCGGCTTTCCGTGCTTTGGCTTCTTTGGAAATTGCTGCTAGACGTCTCCCTTGTTCAACCCATTTTGGGTTTTTTACTTTTTCGGCCGTGGTAATTTTAGGTTCTTCCATTATTTATTATATTTGGTTAAACGTAGTTATATTTTGGTGGTTAAACAAAATACAACAAATTTAAACAAAATTTTTTTTTGTTTAAATTTGTTCAAAATTTTGCTGGCCGTGCTGTGCCAGCTAGAGTAATTTTGGTGCTTGAACAAAATACAACAAATTTGTAACAAATTTAAACAAAATTTCTTTTGTTTAAATTTGTTCAAAATTTTGCTGTATGTTTGGTGAGCCAGCTCTGCACCCTATAATAAAATGTTTAGAAGCTCACTATACCTCCTAATAAGCCCAAGCCTATTTTTTTGGCTCGGTTTCATGTACAGCTAATACCTAATTGAACCTGAAGAAGAAGAAGAAGAGGAATACGAGCCGGAAGAAGAAGAAGAAGACATGCCGGAAGAAATTTTATTACCTGTGTTCAAATATTTGTAAAAAAACCCTATACTAAAAATGTTGTTTAAAAGTTCATTCATACCATTATCAGCAGCTATGTTTTTTGCACTAAGACCCACCCGAAGTGGTAAGGACTACGTAGTAGCGACCCTACTTTTCGCAGTAGGTTTGGCGGACCGAATGCATGAACTTCGCGAAGAAGAATGCATAAAAGAGCAAGTGCGTTTAGAATAGAAGAAGATTAAATAATTCTAAACAAATTTTTGTTTAGAATTTCCACGCTGATGTTGGCGGAACCGTTTTTAATTTATCCAAGGCTGTCATTTTAGACCATTTCCTATTCAAGTCACGAATGTTCGGTTTAACGATCGTACGTACGATATGCCCTTCGACGTGTCGTCCTGCGTTACTTAATTCGTTAGCAAGAAACGATAATTTTTCTGTTTTTTCCGTTCGATAGCCCAATGATCGCGCCAAAGAACGGGAAGTAAGATATATCAAATGGGTTTGTATATTCCACGACGGTGACCGGGTTCTTTAAAAAGGAATGACTTTAAAATGACATGAATCATCGGTGCAACCGTGTTGGTTGGGTTTATTTCGCATACACCAAAAATCCAAGACAATAGCACTCCTTTAAAATATTTAGACTCTTTATAATCTCTACCAAGATCCACCTCTAAACAATTGCAACAAAATTCTCTATAAACTTTTTGGTATAAATCTTCACGATGGTCAATTACCATTTTTTATACTTTAAAGTATAAAAAATTTTGGGTGTGATTTTTTTAATCGACAGAATCGAGCCACGCGTAGGAATGTTTGAGAGTGTCGAAATGTTTTTTTAAATTGTAATTATCTTTACAGGCGACATTACAAGTTCCACACCAATACCGTCTCATCTCTTTGTTGTTTTTATGGTACCGCCTTTTGTGTTCCCTTTTAACTACATCTTTACCCGCTGCGGCGGTCGTATTTAGGTCCGCGTTTAAAGCTTTTATCCATTCCTGTTCGAATGAAATAATTGTATCCCGATCGCATGCAAACGTTAATAATGGGACAATCTTCCAACGGTGAACCCCAACCCCTCGCATTTTTTTATATAGTTTTGAACCGCCGTACCATTTTAGTCTAGACGGATTCCCAGCATTATACTTATGTTGCGAGAACCGGTACCCTGAAGGTATTGATGTGCTCCCTATATAAATATCGGTACCACCATCGGTACGACATAACATATACACCGTTCGTTTCTTAATTTCGTCAGAAGGCATTTTTATTTTATAACTTTAAAAGTTACAAAAATTTTGTCTTCAATTTACTCTTTCGATATTTCCAAACTAGGATACAACGGAGGCGCGGTTGGATTATTCCGAACTTCCTTTAAAACCTGTTCACGTATAAGTTGTTCACTGACTGTCTTCAAATCTTTGAGTTTTGTTTTCTTGTCCTCTTTAGACTTTTTTATTCCTCGAACGCTCGTAACCGTACTTGTACCCATATTGACCAATGCGACCGCACCTCCAAGTGCAGCGATCACGATAGCCGGTGGAAAAAACAACGCGGTCGTAATACCTCCGGCGACGAGCATACTTTTTACTAATGTTTTCGCTAAAAATACTGCCTTTTTCTTGTCCGATTTGTTCTTTAAATTTTTGACGTCGTTAACAAGATCATCTTTTAAACGCAAAAGACTTTCCTCGGTCGCTTGTGTAAGGTCCATTATTTATAGAATGGCTTTTAACGCTAAATTCATTAACGATCCTTTTTGTGCTAATCTTTTTAAATTTAATTGCACATATTCCAAACTCTCATGTCTCGCACGCCAATGACCGTGCGGTACCGTCCCTTTCCCGTCTGATAAGATAACATGTTTGTCATCTTTTGGACTTAATGCTACCTTACTAATTTTTTCGGTAAACATTTCATGGTCGTGTGTTCTAAAACACAACTGTGTCACACTTTTGGACTGTAAATTAAAAACACAATTCTTATAATCTTCGAGCGTAATTCCTTTTTTAACAACGGCTTTTTTTAGCACCTTTGCATTTTTTCCCACCGTTCCCAATACATGTCTTTACCCTACATTTCCCATCACAAAAATCTTTGTTGCACATACCCGGATAATCGCTTGATGTTAACGCGTACGATTTAGAACACGTGCCGGCATATTCACTCACGGGCCAGCCCTTATACTCGTCTTTCCATTATCCGATTACTTTTTTATTCATCCTAGGTAAACCGGCAGGATAATTTTCTGGATATGCGCTCGTATCGTACAACGTTGGAACTTCATCGCGAATATCGTCGTACCAATCCTCGGTTTGTATTTCCAAAAGAAACGAGTCTGTATCGGTCATCTGTAATCGTGCACGATCACCGTACTTTGCTTTGACATTGTTATAGAAATAGTCATACATAAGGGTTTTTGATAGGTCTAAGACGGCTATTCCAACGTAAGACGGTTTGTTTAGTACGACTTTGGGTGGGTCTAAATGTATACCGGCGAGCGTTTCGTTATAAACGGTATAATCTTTGAACGTTGGTTTAGAAATATATTTTAAGGCTTGTTTACGAGACCCGACAAGTTGATATTCGGTACGACCAAGTAAATTTTCACATGTCTTTCCAAAAACAGCATTGTTTAATAATTTGTACATATCTTTATCCGCATCGTTCGTAGCGACAGCACGTAACCTCGTATTAAGATCAATATACGGTTTTAACCAAGCAGATTCGTTAAATTTTAAAGCTTGATGTACGCGTGTTACTTGAACGCCTAACGTTTTGTACAAGTGTAAATTACGAATATGACACACGTAATTTTTCTTCGGTAATAAATTGGGTGCTAACAACGCCCTCCACGCGAGATTCATCACGTTACCGATGCTGAACAATACCTTCCCGCTGATGATCAGTATCTTTTCCGAGTAACTATATCCCAGGTTAATTATCAAACCACCCCCAAGGCCACAGTTGTTATTGCAAATGTCCCACTTCAAGTGTTGATTGATTCCGGCACCAGCATTAATGTAATTGATGAAAAAGCTTATCACGCTATCACGAAATCCCCACAGAATAAACAGCTCTCATTGTGTCCTACTCTCACCAAAATCTACAGTTATGGCGGTACTTCACCTCTACCTGTTCTGGGGACGTTTTCTACTCATGTTGCATCAAGAACATGCTAACCCTCGCTACCATTTATGTCCTCAAAGGTGAAAATGGGTGCCTTTTAAGCTACAAAACGGCAACTGAATTAGAACTTATCTCTGTCATCGCTGAAACCGACACATCTGTCAGCTCCACCACAGTTCCTTCCGCACTTAGCAGCAGGCAGTTACGTTCTGAATATTCAGATCTTTTTGACGGCATTGGCAAGATGAAGGATTTTCAAGTTCATCTCCATATCGATCCTTCTGTACCCCCCGTGACGCAACCACATTCGCGCATCCCGTTCCACCTTCAGAAAAAGCTCGACACTGAACTTGACAAACTTGAACGCCAGGGTATTATTGAACCGGTTGATGGCCCAACCCCTTGGGTATCCCCCCTTGTTGTCACACCAAAACCAAAGAACCCTGATGAGATCCTCTGCATCAACATGCGCCAACCCAATCGTGCGATTCTCTGTGAACGTCATATTACACCCACTATTCATGACCTGATCCATGATCTCAACGGTGCCACCGTTTTCTCTAAAATTGATTTGAATTCTGGTTATCACCAACTTGAACTCGCACCCGAAAGCCGTTATATCACAACGTTTTCCACTCACAGACACCCGGTACCCTTGTCAACTCCCAGGACCTTCATGCTCTCTACAATATTCGTGACGAACTGAGTGTTTCTGATGACCATGATCTCGTTCTTCGCACTCGTCGTCTCGTTCTCCCCCATGCCCTTTGTCAACGTGCTATCCAGATCGCCCATGAAGGTCATTAAGGCCTTACCAAAACCAAACAGCTCCTCCGCAAAAAGATTTGGTTTCCTGGAATTGATAGTCTTACGAAAAAATTACTTGACAATTGCCTCGCCTGTCAGGTCACCACCATTCAACATCCTTTTGAACCCCTACGTATGACAGAGCTACCCCCAGCTCCATGGTTTCTCCACTCTATCGATTTCTGTGGCCCTCTTCCCTCCGGTGATATGCTCTTCGTGGTAATCGACGAATACTCTCGTTATCCAGAGGTTGAAATCGTTCGTTCTATCTCAGCAAACACCGTCATTCCGAAACTTGACCGCATTTTATCCACGCATGGAATTCCGGCAGAAATCAAGTCTGACAATGGACCACCATTCCAAAGTCACTCGTTTGCCCAATTCGCACAGCACATGGGTTTCCACCATCGAAAAATTACTCCTGCGTGGCCAAAAGCCAATTCGAAGTCAGAACGTTTCATGCGAACAATGCAAAAAATGCTCCGTGCTGCGCACCTTGAAAACAAGAATTGGAAGGAAGAACTGTTTCTCTTTCTCCGAAACTATCGTGCAACACCACATTCCACCACTGGCGTTTCCCCTGCCGAACTCCTCTTTGGACGAAAAATGAATGTCAAGCTACCCGAACTAGTCCCCACGTCACCATCACGTTCTCAATTTGCCGATACTGATCTCAAAAAGGAGAAGATGAAGGAATATGCTGATACCGCTGCCAAAGCAAGGCCACACAGCTTCAAAGTTGGCGACACTGTTCTTGTTCGTCAAAGACTCGTCAATAAACTATCCTCACCGTACAAAAAACATCCCTACACTATTGTCCAGATAAAAGGTAGTATGATAACGGCAAGAAATGCAACCAGCTCCATAACAAGAAACAGCTCACAGTTCAAGAAAGTCACCATCACAATGCAACAAAATTATGCAGCAGACCCTCTTGACGATGAAAAGGTCAACAATCCCACACCGGACCATCCTGTGGAAGTCAGGCGTTACCCCGCAAGACAGAATAGGAGACCTCCACTTGAGTATCAGCACTAACAATCTTTAGGACCGTCTACGTTTCATTACTATATATATATATATATATATATATATATATATATATATATATATATATATATATATATATATACATATGTATCTTCTGAGACGATTGAATTTATTTTAGTTCCTGTTTTTCTTCTTTCAAGTTACGTTTACGGACAAGGCTCGACGAACATCCTTCCAAAACAAGGGAGGGATGTAATAACCTGACGTCATGCATGTATGTGACGTCACTTGTATATATTAGCATGCATTGATATTAAAGATTAATATGGTCATAACAACCCAACGAGCGTGTCCTATATTAGAATATTACACTTTCATGTTTTGTCTAGTCTGTGCAAGCACCAAATGGTCTAATAGCTAACTTGTTTGGTCCAATAGAAGGGAAACGACACGATTCTTTTATGCTTGGTGAAAGTGGTCCACAAGAACAACTGAGAAACATCAGAAAGCCAAATGGAACACCTTATGTTTTGTATGGTGATCCTGCATATGGTGTAACAAATAATATCATAGCGCCATTTAGAGGTGCTGACCTGACAGCACCACAGAAACACTTTAATAAGGCTATGAGTAAAGTACGAGTAAGCGTTGAGTGGGGATTTGGCAAAATAGCACAACATTTTGCATTCTTAGATTTAAAAAAAACCTCAAGGTTCTTCTTCAACCTGTTGAAATATTATATTGTTGCAAGTTTGTTAATCAATTGTCATACATGTTTGTATGGTTCTGTAACTGGAAAGTATTTCAATTTAGTTCCTCCTTCCTTGGAAACATACCTCTCAAATACAGAAAATTGACATCTTTAATAATACAACTATAACTTGATAATTTGATATATTTTACTTTTTGACATATACAAATATAGTTGCAAAAAATAAACACCAATAATTAAACATAATTAACATTGTTTAAAGTTTTTTTATAAGTTATCAAGGGAAAGAATATCAAACATGTTTGATTAACCTGACAAACTGAACAACACATGCAGAGTAACTATATTTTTTTCTTTAAAAGTTCAACCATGAGTTGACGCTCTTCCATTTCGATCTTATGTCTCTGCTTTTTTTCTTCTAATTCAAGGTTAAACTTTTCTTTCTCAAATTCTAACTCTGACATTCTCACATTCAGCTCTCTTTCTTTCAATTCTGTTTTTTTCTTATACTTTTCCGCCAGCATCTCTAAAGCACTTACTCTTGAAAATCTCTTGATTTTCTTTTTTCCACCTTAAACATACAACACATTCATAGTCCCATTAAAAGAACAGGAATTTTGAGAGTTTGAAAAAACACTAATTAAACATATGCACCAAATAATTACTTTTCTTAGTAGATATGTCATCATTAGTGTCATTGGTCATGGAGTCATCATTTATATTGTCATCTGATGATTCATCCTCAGAGAAAGTCACACAAGACCGCTTTTGAACTGAAATAGATGGACTCAGTTTAATTTTTTTGGTGAAAGACTTGTCACCTTAAGTTACTAATTGCTCTGAAGAGTTTACATATGCACCACTAATTTTCCCCAAGCATAAAATTAATATAAACACAGAAGTTTTACAACCTAGAATTCCCATTGCTGATTTTCTTATATGCTCAGCTTGTTTCCTATCAGCCTCTTCTTTCTTCTTATTTCTTTCCTTTTCAATTTGTTTTGCTTCAACGCAATCTCTGCAGTAGGTGGAAATATCATCAAGCAGCTGACAAAGAACTGAGTAATCCTCCTCAGTCCCAGATCTGAATAAAAAATACTACTTAAAACATGTTTTGAGCACTTCCCTGAAAAGGCCATTTTAATAAGCCATTGGTCACCAGCATTTATTATATATTTGACTAGTATTACAAGTTGTGTAAAATGAGACAAATTAAAATAGAACAAATTAAATTGGGAACATTTGGGCACAATGCAACATAATGCACCTATCAATAATAATGTAATGCCCTGGGGGAGGGGGCCAAACATATTCATGGAGATTTGATATGGAATATAGTTATAATCACAGAACACAACTGTGTACTTCATAGAATGCTTGAACGCTTCATGTTTTCCCCAATGAAACACCAACTGTTGTGTGTTTGACTTGATTTGACATGGGAAAAAATAAAATGCCACTGGATAAAGTGGCAAAGATCTAGCATCTTCTTGCTTGAATTTCTCAATCAAACGCTGCATTCGCTCCCTGCACCCTCTTCCGTTCAACTCAACTGGTTTATCTTTAGTAGAAAATAAGGTTCCTAATGTTGCTGCAATGATTTCCCAATCTTGGGAACTAGTTCGTTTTGCTTCTGCTACTTCCTGTGCAAGTGCAATATCATGTTTTGTATCTGGCCATCTAAAAGGGGCCATGTTTCCAACCTAAGATATGAAAAGCAAGTCTATTTAATATAGACACAACTTTCAAACCAATATTTTATTACGATAATTGATTTTTTTGAACGATTTAACTGTACAGCACTTGTAATATATTTTATAAATACGGACTGTCCTTTAACACTTGCTACGGCGTGGCAAAATCAATGAAAAATGCAAATTCTTAATGTAAAAACCATATTTAATATAATGACTATTTCACGTTGAAATTGAGCAACAATTAAAATGCTGAAAATATTACATTTTTTGCCTCAGAAGTCAACAATACCTTAGTAACAGAGCAATAAGTATTCCTTGTTATTAATATACTAAGAAAACGTGCAATAGCTCATTATTTTTTCCATAATATCTTGAAGTAATCGGCTTACCTCTAGAAGCGTATCCAGCCGTTCAAAACGTGAAGCAAAACGACTACAACCAAACTTGCCGTTATGAAGCTTGTAGTTAATCGACGGTCTCTTTGCAACTAAATTTCCCGGCTTGCCCACAAACAGCAAGTTTAAATTTTGTTTCTTCACCGTCTACGTTTAACCTGAAACCATCCTTAAGTGTTTTTACCTGCTCAATAAACCTATTTTGGAACACTTTCATTTCCGGCTTTTTTCGCCCATACCATAGCCCAGAAAGTAAAATGTTCCTAAATGAATACCTTAAATAAGGAGGCATTTCTGCGACAAAGCTCTGGATTGGCCACAAGGACATTATTTTTTTATTTCAGTGCTGGAGCTCCATCAGTATGCCAATACAAAAAATACAAAAACTTCCATCTCTCTTTGCAGCTTCGCTTTCTCTCCTGTAGAGTTCACCGTCAAGAATGTTGTTATACGTACCAACACAGTGGACATAATTATTGACCTAATTCTTCATGTGAGTAAAGTTCTCTAAATAAAAAACGTCATTTAGACAATAGATATAACAATTTGGCTTAGAGTTCAGATATCAATAATTAACTAATAATTACTTATAATTAACATCATTGCACGACACAATCAATAATTAATTTCAATTGGTTATTCGAGCAAAAATAATTGACTGTAACTTTTGTTTCACTCACCTGAAATAAACGCCTTTATCTCTTCAACCAGGTCAATTACGTAGAATAGGCTGGAATTCTCTCCCATTCCATTATTTTCATGTTCAGAACATTCGACATTCGTGCACAAGCTTTCGTCCAGGATGTGCTGACATTTTTGGCAAGTGATAGTTTTCTTAAAAGAATACGAAAGTATACTTTGTTCAGTTTCCAGTTTGTAGTTTGAAGATGGGCATTTATTTCTTGAAGGAAGAGTCACTTGAAACAGTTTCAGAATATTGTTCGTAGCTGAAAATGAAAAGTTGTGCTTCTGTTGTAAAGCCAATAGCATGCTACGAAATTCCTCACATGAGACTGGAGAACCATCATAAAGTGAAATTTCGGAATTCTGATCACCATCGCTTTCGATGCTCTCATCATCATTTTTGCCATGGTCATCCTCATCTTCACTATCATCATCGCTTTCATCATCACTGTCAACATCGCCATTGTGATCATTCTCATTATCACTACTATTATAGTTACCTCCAACATTATTACCACTATCATCACCAGACTCATCAGCATTATAAACGTCACCATCAACACTGCCACAAACGTTAGCTTCGTAATCACCATCATCATCACGATAATTATCCCGATCAACATGATTAGTACCTTCATTATGGTCATTTTCATTATTGGTTGAATCATTTTCAGCACTGACGTCGCAATCATTGTCACTACTACTCTCACAATCACGTCCATAAGACTCGATTATGTAGTATGTTTCAGCATCATTTTCTTTTTCTGGATAATAAAAGATTACAGTACATTAAAATCCTTTCCAAAAATGAAAGGTTGTTTCTTTCTCAAATTAGTAAATAATTAAATTGTACAAAGCATTTACATGTGCCATTCGGTTCCAAATTACTGCGTTATTATTATGGGGGGAGAGCTGACAGGGAGGGGGGTTCGTTTAACTGCCGCTGCGCTCTATAAATTTTTAGGGCTTTTTGAGGGCGATGCGCTATTAAATTTTTTTTTACTTACATGCATCTTCCTTCAAAATCAGAAGTGCGCGCAAAGTAATTGAGTGAGACGAACTTAAAATACAAAATAATGGATTGTGAATCCGGCATCAGGAAAGGATTAACAAAGCGTTTGGTGTGCAAATCACACTATGTGGAAGAAAATGCCGCGTATTATTGATTGAGCACATTGCGAGCTATAAAGATTTCGTATATTAAAATGAGAGCATAAAAATCATACTGAGAAACTTGACAAAGAAAACTGTAAAAAACCTTTCCGTCTGTTATGTTTAACTGCTACATATTATGTCTTTCGCTTTTGTATGATTGATAACTTCACTGTCACTGCACTTACGATTTCATACTTACTTCTCGAGTAATCATTGTCTGTTTCGCTTCCACTAGAAGTACTGGTATACTCCTGTTCGGAACATGAAGAAGTATGTAAAGTTTCATTTACTTTGTAATGGTGCAATACCTCATTACCGTTGTCCTCACTTGACTTGGAACTGGATCCAAAGCGATATTTTTTTTGTCAGTGCTGGCTCTGACTCATTAGTAGTATCAGTATCTTAAAATTCTGAAGAATCATCTTCGAAAGGATCGTTTACATAATAACGATGCTTAGACAGAAAAAACTATGAGTAATATCCAAAAAAATGTACCACATGACATTATAACTTGCGCGGAATATTGCGCGAAACTTGCCGTTGGCTCTATCTATACATATGAATGGCTGTTGTTATCTAACTTTTGAAATGATTGACAGAATATTAACTAATTAAACACACTTGGCATGTACAACATTATGTATTCGCGTCTACCAGAACGACGTCATTGGTTGCATGACTGTTGCTTGAGACTTACGGCTATATTGTGTGCGCAATTTTTGAAATCTATTCTACAGAAGATAATGGCTAAAATAGAATCCCAATGTCGGAGAGGATGCAAAACAAAATCCTAAAAGACAAGTTCCCTGGTAAGTAAGCAATTAATAGTTTGATTGTTTGCACTATTTTAAACCTTCAAAGTAGCATGGCGCATCGAAGCAGTTTGTATATAGCTAAACATCTACATAATATAAAGCCAAAAATATGCTATGTCCAAATATCATTTAAGGAAGGACAAGTAGTGTAAAATGAGACCGTTCAGTTAACTCTCCTGTATACAATATATTTTATCTGGCCTAATTCATATATTTTTCTAATTGCATAACTATAATTTCACACAACTTGGCTATAAATGTTCAGATCTTACCTCATGATCAGAATAGTTTACAGAGACAAAGTTAATTCAGGCTATAGTGCATTTATAGGCTTTTTAAAAGTATAAAGTGTTTTGAGCAGCTGCTCATACTAACTTTGGCAAATATCCCAGTCAGAATACAAAATTGTTAATACATCTTTGGAGCATATATTTAGTTTCGCCAAAATGAGTTGGTGTTGTGAAGCCCTTTATTATCGAATTAGCTAATTTTAATATGGCTGATAAAGTAGAACTACTTATTTCGGACAATATCATTCAGCTAAATACTTATAAATACTCAAAAGTACACGTGCTTTGGTTTGTGAACACCTTGGCCATATAGATTTTTTATTATAAATTACAGGATGTTACCAAGTATCTTCCAAATTAAGAGTTTTAGCCAGAAGAACCATTTTATTAATTTGTGATAAATGAAAATAGTGTCTGTTAAAAACATATTTTCCATAAATGTTTCAGTATAGCTATATTTATTAGTATAAATTTTATCGATCCGACTTAATTCGCACAATGCTTTGCCAAACTGCCTGAAGATCTTCCGGCCTCTTTTCTAATTTCCCGTGCTTATACAGGTATCTATAGTGCCCAGCTGTTATGTTAATTTAGGTT
Source organism: Muricea muricata (assembly GCA_963855995.1). Classification (NCBI taxonomy): domain Eukaryota; kingdom Metazoa; phylum Cnidaria; class Anthozoa; order Malacalcyonacea; family Plexauridae; genus Muricea; species Muricea muricata. Next base: position 63,157,537 of record OY979716.1, read on the forward strand.
CTTGAGGTAGAAGTGAAGTGTGCTTCATAGTATATTATCCGATGGAAATGTCTTACTCTTTGGTGGATGAAAAAATATTGTAACCCCAGAGAACCCAGCAGTGAAAGACACCGTGACTTTAAAAGATGGCAAAGGTGATACGTTTCAAGGGAAGGCTGTTTTTATTGGTAAGTATATCTCAGATTATGAGGTGTCACATACTTTTGACAAGATAAGTTAAAGCACGGCGAACACCGCTAGTTTTAGCCAATGTTACCAATAAAGAAACCCTTTCTGTATTATCTGGCTTTTCACTTCACTTCACTTCACTTCACTTCACTTCACTTCACTTCACTTCACTTCACTTCACTTCACTTCACTTCACTTCACTTCACTTCACTTCACTTCACTTCACTTCACTTCACTTCACTTCACTTCACTTCACTTCACTTCACTTCACTTCACTTCACTTCACTTCACTTCACTTCACTTCACTTCACTTCACTTCACTTCACTTCACTTAAGTAATACTATATAATCTGCAACTTTGTATTAATTCAGGAGACAGAAAAGTGCATTGTGAAACAGGCGTCACTAGACTTGGCCTTAGAAAAGGTTTTGGGCGGTGGATTTGACGACGTGAAGGATAGTGCAAAAGAACAAGACGACAACGATGATGACCAGCAAAGGATTAACTTGTCGTCCAAGAAGGGTGTTCCAACAATTTAAGACGATTCTTTACCTAAATAAAATAACTTATCAATAAACGGTTTATTTTCAGCATCGGGAAGGCAGAAAGCTGCACCGACAGCAAACTCGTCTAGAAAACATGTGAAAACCCCACATCTCGAGTCAAGTGAAGAGGAAGAAGAAAATGAGAAGATGGCGACACACAGTATAAGAGTCTCACTTTTATTTATATGTTGCTATATGAGTGCATTAAATTGCCGGTAAAGAATCATGTAATATAAAATAATAAACAAGAGAGCGTTTATTACTGGCGTATAAAACACTAAAATGTGTGTTGACAACGATATGGTGGTGATTTCCTTTGAGTTTTGTCTTTTGAGCATGAATTATTAATGAGTTTGAGAAATATAGATAATACATTGTATATGTGATAAATATATGTAATGATCGATATGATATAGGCTAGGTATGTATGATAGCGATATAAGTATATGCATGTGATTGCAGTGGACTGCAAGTATCAGACTTGTACAACACCGCCAGGCGATGTTGTTCTAAAATCACAGAATTTATTAGTTATATGTATATCTATATAGAAATATCAGCGGAAGTGACTAAAGAAGCAAAGAGAGTCAGCAACCTTTTAAAGATATCACAACAAAAGGTATATTATATATATATACCGACAACTGTTTGTCTCTTTTTACACAGAGAGTGGTAATTAATTCGAGGGGGTTATAGGACTGTGTAAAATGGAGGAGGGTCACGAATTTCTTCATAATGAAATAATTCATATATAAGTTTATTGGCATTTAAATCATATCAACCATAGTGTGTGATGTGGAGTGGCTTTATACTAATAAGACGGCTATTCTATTGTACTGTAGTAAAGACGTTTTTTGAAGCCGTTTAATTAAACTCGCAGGACGTGTTTTATCAGGTCCTGCACGTTTATTAAACAGTATATAGATAAACACACATGTAGACAAAAATAATTAGAATTTAATATACAAAGTACATGACTTTATTTTACTAATTCATAAATGAATTTCAAGAACAAGCTATTTCAATGTGTTTTTAGACAGTGCCAGTGGTAATCAAAGACAAGTTTTTAGACAGTGGTAATCAAATATGTGATGTATTGACAGCCATGAAAGAAGTCATGACAAAGTTAGACGACATTAAACAGTTGCTTCAAAAACTGGTGAATGAGAGACAGTTCAAACGACAGGGTGATTCGGAACCTTTTGCAGTCACGCCGCCACAGAAAAAGATGAAAGTGAGTCATGTACCGTATAATCCTCAATTTAAACTCATATCTTTAAAATCATATCTTCTAACATATTCACATTATCTACATAGTAATAATTGTTGTATGAACTGTCTCTGGTTACAATGTTCAAGGTTGTAAGATCAAAGAAAAAGCATAAGTTTAGTTATTAAATAGGTGCCACCATAATGACTAGTTAACAAGTATTTAACGCCAGAAAATTACAATTGTAGAGAACTAATGGATCTCCTGGTAGCGTAATGGCTACAGAAGAAGTAGAATGTGTGGATGTCACCAGTTAAGAAGAGTTTTTAAGTGTTATGTCACTAATAGTTATTGTAGAAAATATAACAGAATGGAACTGCTGATATTAGTTAATGTAAGAATTAGATATAGAAATTAAGTTTATTTTCCCAACGGACAGTAAGTACAGTACATATTAAGGGCTGAGTAAATAGAAACGAATCTTTAATTTTCGAGATAGTTAGTGGGGTGAATCTTTTGCAGGATATACCTGCAAAATTTAGAAAATCAAATTTATATGCCACAAGCCTGCTGTCCCAACTTTTCACGGATCAGGAAATGAGGGAGGGTTCAGTTGAGCCAGGTGAACAATGTAAGAAGTGTGCTTTGGATCAAGAAAAAATAAACTTGATAAAAAGTAAGTATTAGTTTAACAATCTGATAGCCTAATGAAATTTAAAATAAGTCTAAGATTTCCCCATCAAGTCATTAATTAATATTTTTCATTAGCAGAATGCATAGTCATTAAATAGGGGAAAGAGCATTGGAAAAGAAAGGGTGGCATGATATCCGTACCAGCCTAAACCAAAAGTGTTTGGACAAACTGAAAGCCTGGAAACAAAAAAACGATGCCAAATTAGATGAACTAGCCAACAATGATTAGCCAGTATTTACATGTGGACTTGCATAAATTGTTTTAAGAGTAAAGTAACATGGCAGTAGAACATCAATAGTCAACAGCCTCGTTAGCAAATTGTGTACTTTTGACCATAATATGAGGTTTACTGCTCTTTATAACGTGAGAACAATATCATATATTATACTATATTTGAATTTGATAATTCATAATTGAAGCATGAATGCAGAGGCGAAATGTTATACTGTAAATAAAAAAATTAAATGTTGACAGTTTCAGGAATTATTATAACTTTTTAGAGAATTTACTTCATTCAATATCCTGCATTAATTCCAATTCAATAGGATCCTGCATGATCCTATAGGACCCTGCTAGGAACTTTCGGATCCTGACAGGTCCTGCAGGATATTGCTGTAAGTGTTACAGGATCATACAGGATCATGCTAGGCATCTTTAGGATCCTGACAAGATTCTATGGGATCCCACCAGGAACATTCAAGATCCTGAGGATATCCTGTAGGATCCTGCTAGGAACTTTGAAGTATTTTGACAAAATCCTGTAGGATCCTGAGTAAATTATATAGGATCCTAAAGGATCCTATTCAGGATCCTGTAGGATCCTATCACAGGATCCTGTTAAAATCTTGTAGGATCCTATCAGGATCCTTACAGGATCCTGTTCGAGATTTCGGTAATCAATTTATGTTTTGGTCACTAATATGATTCTATCCCCAAGTATCCCCTAACCCTAACCCTTAACCTTAATCAAACGCCTAACCTTAACCTCTTCTACCCCTAACCGTTGCCTTAGTTACCGAAACATGAATTGATAACCAAGATTTCTACCAGGGTCCAACAACACAAAGAAAAGGTATATATGTTTTTAAAAACCTATCTTTATCCCATTTAAGCACTAGTCATTACTTTTTAATTTCTTAATATTTCACTTTAGAAGCAAGTTGCACAAAGCGACTATTTCTTGATGGGGCTATTGGCGTTCTTCCTAGAATGACTGAAAGTTAGTATTTTTCCAATATTGTCTATCGGTTTCTTTCCAGAACACAATTTTAGGTAGTTTGAAATTAGAAAGTACAGTAAACAATATTCATAAATATATAGTTATTATCAAAGTTAGGTCTACAGGAGGATTAACAAGTGAATCATGTGAATTTTAAAATGATCTGATTTTAAACGTTGCAGTTTTTTGAGGCACCTATAGAACTAACAATGTTACCTGGTATTTATTATCCATGTATGTCTACAGCAGGACTATACGTTGTGCGTGAAAATTTTTATTTATTTCTTTGTAAATAGATCCAACTGAGTCTGCATTACAGGTGCTGGGAAGGGTACGTGAAGAGACCCTTATGTCTTTTGTTTGTGCAGAGGTACGTGTTTGTGTATGAAAAGGAGCTTTTTGTCACAGCGCATCCCTAGATTTTGTGTATTTCGTGCACAGCAGAACATAATTTTTGTTGCAATAATTTTAAGTTAATATTTTTTTGTATGAAGACTTGTTGACTGTGACAATTAGATAAAGTACCTGCATTGCAAAAATATTAGTTAAAATGTTAGTATGAAATCTATGTCCATTGTTAAATGTAAATATTATAGGAAAGCAATTCTGAATAAGAGGATATGATGATCGTGTGTGAGACCAAAAATCCCAGAGGTAAGAGTATCGTTGTGTGTATTGATTGCTCTAATTTTATAGATATTTTCTAAAATTGTCGCTGTGCGTATTCCCACATGATTTGAGGAACAATGGACTGATGTCTATAGCCATTTGATTTGCAAATCATACATGAATACTATTATAGTGAAATGCGTATATGGTTTATGAAATATACGGCGTAAACCTCGAGACTCATTGTTGGTAATCTTCAAAGAGAAAATATTTTCACATGCGCAAAGGATTTTTCTAACCAGGCTTTAGTAGCTCATTGTTCATCGCCAAATAATTCAAAAATGACTCATCTCTTTAAATGTTTATAGTGTCCGGGAAAAGGCTATTTCCATCGGTTAAATGGAAAACACGGAGCCGGAGTTCCGGAGCCGGAGTCGGAGTCCCGGAGTCGGAGTCCCGGAGTGTGACGTCAAAAAATGGAAAACACGGAGTATAAAATATGGAAAACCCGGAGTCTGACGTAAAAAATATGGAAAACACGGAGTCTGACGTAAAAAATATGGAAAACACAGAGTCTGACGTAAAAAATATGGAAAACACGGAGTCTGACGTATTGTCAGCGTGAAATATGGAAAACATGTAATTTAAGCAAATTTAAACGAACAAATTCAAATTCAATACAAATATATTGATGCATTGTTATGTTTCCGATGTAAAATCGATTTATATGAGAGGCTATAAAGCAGATTTTTTTCGCCCCGTATGGTATGTATAAAAGGTCTTGCACTGGCTTTGCGGCCTGGTAGTTACAAATTTATAGAATACTGTACTTTATGCAACAAATTGACAAAGTTGTTGCTATTTATATCTATAGCCTTTATGAAGTTATAAACACACTGAAGGAAATTTATAATATATAATTTCGAAAATTAAATTTTCTTCATATAGTGCTATATATTTTATTTTTTGATATTAATTTTGTGATTGTTTCTTGGAGACTAATAGTTCGCTCAAATGATTCAAACTACGTGCCAGTTTCAAGTTGGTTGCTAAATGTTACCGTATGTTGCAATAAAACTTTATGATTACAATCATCCTGGGCATTCACCCCACCCCCAAGAATTTAAGTTCAATTTCACATCAAATGTTATTGTGCGAGTTTTGTGATACATTATTCAAAATGTTACTCGGCTGCTTTGCCTAGACAAACCAGGCACAAATAGTAAAACCAAGTCTCAGTAAGCTATATAAAGGGTGTCCCAAAAAGCAGAACCATTAAAGATAAAGATTATGCACTCTTTACAAATTCTTTAATTGTCCTTTTCAATAGAATATATTGTTAATATGTTTACTTAATGTTCTGGTTTTTTGGGACACCCTGTAGTACTTATCTGGTTTTTGCACTTTAAAAACACTATATTTATTAGATTCAGGAGTGGAATAATCAGTTTATTTCATTATTTGGAGAAAATTTTCAATAATCCCTTGTTGTCCCAGAAAGTAAGATTTTTTCCACCTAGATTAAGTAATAATTACACTGTGTAATAAAGAGTGAAAGTATATCTATCTTAAATTCCATATTTTAATAAATACTACTGCATAAGTATATACATATATAACTTTATGTGCATACAAAATGTCAAAGACTGATGTTTCATAAAAGAATGTCAAAAATGTTATATAAAAAATGTCAAAGATTAATTTAGCTTTGTGGAAACACCAGGCAAATTTATTATTGCAAAGATCTCTATCTGTATTATTAGCACTGATGAAGATCCGAGCTTACGGATCAAACCTTTGCAATATTTACTTGTTGCCTGGTGTTTCCACAAAGCTAAACTAGTTTACTGTATTCACCATGCAAACAAACAGTAACTTACGTCCAAGTTGCTATATAAAAATGTCAACGATGTGTCCATGCATGGCAATCTATGGCTACTGTGGCACAATTAAATGCCAATCTATGGCCACTGTGGCACAATTAAATGCCACATTTTTTAACGTCCCCATTTATATTATTTGCATTAAGCTAACAAGTTTCAACAGAACATATTCTTAAAAACATTAAACTATTTAATAACTGTTTTTACATAGTCAATGTCCCATTGACAGTTCAAATAGTAATAATTATCCTTGAAGAGCAAAATGTTTTAATCACAATCAATTTTACTCGTTTTCTTTACGCCAAGTTCAGTCCAAACGTTTGTCTTAAAAAAATCTTGTGTGTGGGTGTCAAAAACTGCAACATGCTTGCTGGAATGCTAATGTGAAAGTTACTGCAATGCCTTTTTTGCACACATTCACAACAACAGTGGAAATAAACATTACTGTATTTTTTGTGCACCATGTTACCATCATGCCACTCTCTTTCCATATTTGATACAATCACCAAGTCATGAGGTTGATTTAGAATGACCCCATTAGGTTTCAGCATTTGGGAACAACCATAGCAAACTGATGTTTTTGGAGGGCAGAAATGCAGCAAATATATGATAAACATACCTGGTACTGGTGTTGGGTATGGGGGTCTGGTATATGCTGTTTGTTGCTGTTGCTGCCCAGCTGGAACAGTTACACGATAAGTAGAAGAACTGGCTGAGTTGGGTGTAGGCACAGACATACCTGGTACTGGTGTTGGGTATGGGCGTCTTGTATATGCTGTTTGCTGCTGCTGCCCAGCTGGAACAGTTACATGAAGAGTAGAAGAACTGGCTGGGTTAAGTGTTGGCACAGACATAACTGGTACTGGTGTTGGGTATGGGCGTCTTGTATATACTGTTTGCTGCTGCTGCCCAGCTGGAACAGTTACAGACAGTAAAAGAACTGGCCGAGGTAGGTGTTGGCACAGACATACCTGGTCCTGGTGTTGGGTGTGGGGGTCTGGTATATGCTGTTTGCTGCTGCTGCTTCCCGGCTGGAACAGTTACATGAACAGTAGAAGAACTGGCTGAGTTGGGTCTGGTATTCCTTCCATAAGTTCCTAAATCTTGTCTTGCCATTACAGGACTACCATGCACTTCACCTGTGGTTTGACAAACACCTTGCACTTCATTTGATGGATCTGGGATAGATCTGGTGGGAGATAGGTTTGGCATTTGGAGATTAGTGACAGGTGAATTGCTTAGGAGACCTGGACGAGTAATAATAGATGTGGTTGTGCTTTGTGCCTGCTTTCCCTGGCGCTTTCTTGGAGCTTTGTTTCCTTTTCTTCCTCTTCCAGCAGGCATTCCATACCTGACTGCCTGACTGATATTAATCCCCCCTGTTTTTCGTTTTGCAGCAATTAGCCATTTCAGAGGCTTTTCAAGATGACCTTTCTTTAAGCAAGCCACCAAGACATGTGAGCAAATTGACAACGAGGAATACCCAGGACAATCTCTGCATTCAACTTTTCCATTTGCAAACATGACCAAAACATGTGGATTGGTTGGTCTAGACTTAGATGGAACCACAATAGTTTCATGGGCAGTTCCTGGCAGCTCAGCAATGTTTCCTCTCTTTATTGTCTCTTCTGCTGAAAACACCATTTTCGTCAATACATCAGTTGATATCCAGTCAATTCCTGCTGAGACAATATCCTTTACAACAGAGGGAAGATCATTTGACAACCGGGCACTAGCAAAACTGACAGAAGTTGGCAAAACATCTTCGATACCAATACCATGAATTCTGGAAAGGGCATTTTTTCTTTGGCTGTCTGTCATTTTATCCCATTGTTGAGGATCAACTAGAATATGGGAATACTGGTCACGAAGCTTGTATTCCCCTTTACCTAGTACGGCCATCTCCAATTCTTGTTCTTGCATTATGAGCTTTTCAAGACTTTTTGCAAAAGTGTACTCATCAACTTTATCTTTGCCACATTCACGTTTTATGAAGTCTTGAATAGCGCCATTTGTTCTCTCTGAACGATTAGTAGTAAATTTTTCTGGTGGGCATCCTAAACCTGCTCTTTGTCGCACAGAGCTAATCACGCTTTCACTAAACTGCTTTGCCTTATTACTCTTAAACCATGAATGAAAGTGTTCAGCATTTGGATGCAGAATGGACCACTTCTCTAAAACACTATCCAGCATTACAGTGAACTCTTCTGAATCTTTTGCATCAGATAGTCCACTCTCAAAAGCGCCTTCAACTTTTCTTCCAAATATGTCCGACACGATAGTCTTCTTCACTTCTCCGGTTATGCCCATAGATACAAGCTTTGTCTCAATATTTTTTTTTAGGTGAATTTCACACAGCACATGAGTGGCTCTTTCAAAGTGTTGGTTGAATCCTTCCACAAGGGCGGTCTCATCATCTGTTCCAAATGCTAAAATATTTGTTAGTCTGGGATCAAGTGATTTGATTGTAGCTGCAAACATTGAGTATGATGTTGTTGTCTTCTTTTCATGTATGAAAACAGGGCCTATCATTGTCGGAAAATTTCCTTCCTTTCCATTTACCAAGAGGTGCTGATAAGATATTGGTGTTACATTGTAAGGTCCAAGATTAAATGTAGGATCAACAGTTAATGGTCGATATTCTATGGCATTACAGCAAAACCGGTGGATATCGTTCAACTGCCTCTTAGTTCCTAGAACACAATATGGCTCTGCCCCAACTTGCACATCTCGGATAAATGCTGTACTTTCATCGTTTGCTTGAAATTTGCTATCATTGAGTAGCAAGTACCAAGGGTCGTTGTTTCTTCCTTTACCCGAAATATTCTTCTGGCTATTATTTTTTGAATCTTTCTGGTTTCTTGCTATATCAGAAACCTGTTGCCGACTCCTCGGAACTTGACCTACACTGGTGCAGGAGTGAAGACCACCTAGGGAACTGGATACTGTATGATGAACAGCTTCCCGTGGTTTCATTTTACCAGCTACGTCTTTCAAATTCTCTCTTGTGCTTGTCCAAGTGCGGACAAATTGATCTTTTTTCTTCGAGTTACCATGAGGCATTTTGGGAATTGGATGCTCTTTGCCACTTTTAAAAGAGTATTGAACAATGCAATACCTGTGCAACTGACCATTGGGAACTACAAAATAAATAAAAAGTAATGGGGTACTTGTAATTCATGAAATTATTGGAATGAATTCATGTGCTACAAATCCACAACAAAAATATGTCAACGGACAGTTTGTAATGATGGCTATCAGGGGCTTAAAATTGTCTGATACAATTGCTATCTGCACATTAATGAGATAAACATTCTTTTGCGTTGTTCTGTAGCAGTGAACACTGCATACTGTACATGTATGTTCTCATTTCTTTCATAGGTTATGAATAACTGGAAACACGGATACTGTAGACGAAATTAGTTTTTACAAGGTTTTTTAAATAATTCTATTTCTGTTGAAACTGGGTTAACTCTTGAGAATTAAGACATATGTTTGACAGCAGGGAGAAAGGGGGGGGGGGATGTCAGGGTCATGGGGAAGAAGAAAAAGACCTTGGAGAGGAGGGGAGATGAAGGGGGAAGAGAAAAAAGGGGAAGGGGGAAGAGAAAGAAGGGGAAGGGGGAAAAGAAAGAAAAGGAAGGGGGAAGAGAAAGAAGGGAAAGGGGGAAGAGAAAGAAGGGGAAAAGGAAAGAGAAATGATGAATGATTCAATTTTAATGAATAATTCAATGAATATCAACAGGTGGATTTTAAATATATGGATTTTTACAATGGGCACTTTAATTCCCCAAAACTAGTGTACTGCCTCTTAATTATTTTCCTGGGAGTTCTAACTGCGCCAGGATTGGCTGATTGGGAAGAAAGTCACCCATCTAAAATTTTGGGGGGAAGCAACCCCTCTGGTAATTATATACTGTACACCCCTGTTTGACAGTTTTCTTATTTTATAAAAACTACAGTACCTCGGTCACCCATTTAATCAGCGCTGAACCTAAAGTAAACCACATTAATTTTAAGAGCTCTATCTATCATTTAAACAGTGGGTCAGCTAAAATTCAAACACTTTCCTTTTTAATGGTACTGTAGATGATTTTTCCATAGTATAGAAATGCAAATAATATGTCGAATTATTTAAACAGATTTAACATGGTAGTACTATTTCTTAAACACACTATTTAACAATTAGTTGCCGGTTGCAAGGTGATTACGAGCCTATATTTACTGAGCTGAAGGCAAAGTGAATAATTAGGCTTGTAATCACTGAGGCTGGGGCGATTACATGTTTTTAGTATATATAAGTATAAATTTCCAGGTGACTACAGATTTTCCTGCATTCTGATTGGTCATGATTCACTGTCTCTTAGAAGTGACAGTCACTGGTCAGTGATTATAGCTTTTTGCTTTTTGTCTTCTTTTCTATAGTAATAAATTTGAAGTGAATTTTTATAAAGTTGTGTTAATTATTGTTTGTAAACAACTGGAAATTTATACTAAAAACAATTAATCGCCCCATCCTCGATGACTACAAGCGTATATTCACTTTGCCTTCGGCTCAGTAATCACCTTCCCCTGGCAACTAATTGTTAATTAGTTTCTGTAATAAAGTTGTAATCTAATACTTACGGTACATGAAATCGATTCGCTTTCTAAGGTCATTGTCATGCTTTAAAGTGTAGTACTCTCTTTTCAGCATTGCCTGTTTTTGACCACCTTTTTCCGCCCGTGATATATCTAGTGTGAAGTCATCCGTCCAGCTTACATTAAAAAAGAATTTATCATTGCTGTTGTTGTTCCACACTCCAATGTCGTCACACTTAATGTCAGCAGTCGATTTAAGACTTGGCAAGTTAACAACAAACATCCCATGTTCACAAACATTAAGAGGTTGGATGGTACAAACTTTGGAAGATGGTACAGTATCTTTGCCAAAGAGTAAAGCGACTACTTCCATTGGCTTTAAAACAACCTTTTTCTTTGAAAAGAATGGCATGGATAAGTTCCCATTGCAATACTCAACTGCCTCAGTACTTGCAGATGTATCAAGACTTGTGTCAGTTAAACTGGAAGATTCTTTGCTGAAAAAATTTAAAAAAGCTAGTGAAGAAATTTCAACATACTGTACATTGGCACCACATTGATCGAGAAATTCATAAAAGACAACAACACACTTAAGGAGCAGGTTGTTGAAGGTTGGATTTGTGCTAACTTTGGGTTAAATTTAACCTGCTGTTTTGGTTTGTGTATTTCTGTACCTCAGTCTATTCATTTTAAAACTTCAGTAGCAAATACTTTAAATTATTGATTCAGAAACTGTCAATCTTATGGAAAAGCAGTTAGGAAATTTGCTTTAAATAATAAGTTAACTTAAGTAAATTTGAGCTAACATTGTTTTTAACAACTAACCCCAGTAGTGTAGGTCTAACAATTGAATATCTGTCCAGATCTTCTGTGCCAGTGCTATACATGATTCTTAATAATATATATTATTGTTTCCCTATTACATGCATTCGCTATATGCAACCACATGATCTTTTGCAAGTACTGCATATTTTACTTTGAATAACACAGTCATTCAGGAAACATTCAAGTGGTTGTGTTAACATTGTGCAATTGGGAACTTGAGCAACTTTTCATTTAGGGACTGGTCATAAAGTATAGGGGGGGGGGGCTATAAAAATTTAATTATTAAAAGGCTAATTTTGTGTGGCCCACTTCTGATTTTCCTACAAAATATACATGACCCACCCTATATTTGGCACTAGAAATCCTTAAATATCCCCCCAGTATATCCTTAAAATTTTCATGACCCACCCCTATTTGTGACTTGAAAAATTCATGACCCACCCCTCAATTTCCATAGCCCCCCCCCCCCCCCTATACTTTATGACCAGTCCCTTACATAGAACTGTGCATTACTGTGTGTATTTATGCACCAGGTACATGTATTTTGTAAGAGAGTGAATATTAACAGAGTATATTTATTAAATACAGTTATATTTATAATATGATGTACTCAGTGAAAAATGGTGTGAAATGGGTCATGAAATGAGCCTCCATTGCTTAAAACTGAACATTTCTTCACAAAGACAAATTTGAAGTTATTTTCATAAAGAAACCTTTAATGAATACATACCTCGATATGTTGGAATTTTGACTTTTTGATGTCCCAGAATGCTCTTGCGTTAAATCAATTACATCCTATGACGAAACAAAGAATAACAACACATAATTTTAATAATTTAAAATTACAACATATATAAATAATTCTAAAAATTGTTATACTGTACCTTAACATGTTTTGATGCTTTGGTTGAATTGCCTTCAGTTTCAATAGACAATTTTGGTCTTTTGGTGCAAAGCAACCTGTGATAAAAGACAAAAATTATCTGTTATTTTTTTTATATTCTACTCTTCAAGCAAAATAAAATCAGTTGGAAAAAACTATAAATGTCTAGGGCTATATATTGTTCACTGCCATTACAAGCACCAACCTCTTAGGCGAAAGTTTATGCTTTCTTGAGCTGGATGCCTCATTCATTCGAAAATACTCAATGTCTGGATCTAATCTACAGTATATATAAAAAAGCACACAAAAGGATTTACATTATGGTGGTAAGTTTTTGAGGTATTTTGGGATGATATGTTTCGCTCTATCTACATGCCATTGAGCACTCTATATTTTTCATTGCCATTACAAACACCTACCTCTCAGCTGAAAGGTCATGCTTTCTTGTGCTGGATGAAAGGTCATGCTTTCTTGTGCTGGATGAAAGGTCATGCTTTCTTGAGCTGGATGCCTCCTCAGTGTCTAGATCTAATCTACAGTATAAAAAACATTGGGTTGAAAAACAATGTAAACATCCAAAAGATTTACAATTTCTTTAATATCTGCTTTAAATTTCGTATCATGCTCTATATATAGGTCATTCCAAAAAAATCTGTACCTCATCCATGAGGAAATCTTCACCATCTGGGAAGGGGAAGAGGGGTGTTGTTAATATTCTCCATAGTATTTTATAGTATTTCATTTTTTAGTCATTTCAGAAAACAGCCACATTCATCATGGGGGAAAATGGAAGTCAACCTCCACCCCCCCCCCCCTCTTTAACCTACAAATGAATTTTACTATAATCTCTCAAAATTCTGACCCCTCAAGATGGCAGATATTCCCTCGGCATGGGAAGGGGCATTTATATTTTTTGTATATATTACCTTTTATTGGCTTGATGGGTCTTCATGATCTGGGTCAAAACGTTTTACAATCTCGTGAATACTTGGCCTTTCTATTGCTTTAAATGCTGTACAAGTGTTGTATAACTCCAACAGAAGCTTCCACTCATTTGAGTGCAAGCACTCATATTTTGAATCACTTGTAGGACATCTACCTTTCTTGATCAATGTCTGCATTGCTTTTAGCTTGTCCTTACTGTTTTTGACGTCTAGATAATAAGGGTATCTGATGTGGGGGTTGCAGATTTTAAAAAGCACCATACCATATGCCCAGACATCAATCTTCTTTAAATCTTCAATTGCTGCTTTCATGTTTACATCGCTGAAAAGAATAGTTTCAGGAGCCATATACGCCGGTGTTCCCCTATCAACATTTGCAGTTTTAGTACATACCAATGTCCTAGTTTGAATTTCGGAAGATCGGCTTTCCCCAAAATCTGAAAGCTTGCATGTGATAGGTTTCTTGTTAAACTCGATAAACAATTTTTCTTTGTCCTCTATGGCATTATAATGCTGGTTGCTTACCAATACATTCGCAGTTTTTATGTCTCTGTGAACAATTCCTTTATCGTGAAGATAATCCAAACCGTTGGCAATATCTTCGGCAATCACGTGCATTAAGTGGGAAAATCCATTGCAGTCATTAGTCTCGTCCACGTGTGTAAGAAAATCTGAAAGACTATTCACTTGTGTCTCATCCTCAAATAATCGAAAATCAAAATTTACAAATTCCAGCATCATTGCGTTTGGGTTTATACAAGTTGCTTTTAGTTTCACGACGTTTTCATGTTGCAGCGACTCCAACAATTTCGCTTCTTTGATAAATTCCCTCGTGGAATCCTCGTCTCTTCCATGTAATTTTTTTATCACCACAGGCAAATTGTTAAATTCTGTGCGGTACACCACACCGAAACTACCCCGACCAATTTCCTCTTTTTCCAAAACTTCTTCCAATTTAAATTGAGCTATATCTGAGACCAGTGAAGAGCTTGGCCTCTTTTTTGGCTTTATCTTAGGTATTGCAAACATGTTTTCCTAAGTCGACTGTCAAAGTTGTCAACTGAACACGTGTAAGTGAAATATACAGCTTGTTAACGTGTTTGTTTAAATTTGCATAAATTACAATAAATTACATATTACTTGATTATTATGCTAAAGCGCTTACTGTTTTCCATATTTCACGCTGACAATACGTCAGACTCCGTGTTTTCCATATTTTTTACGTCCGACTCCGTGTTTTCCACATTTTTTACGTCAGACTCCGTGTTTTCCATATTTTATACTCCGTGTTTTCCATGTCACACTCCGGGACTCCGACTCCGAGACTCCGGCTCCGGAACTCCGGCTCCCTGTTTTCCATTTAACCATTTCCATCAGCAATGTGTCGTACTCATTTCTGAAATAACTTCTCAGTTGACAATAGTTTATTGTTGTGGAATTCTCTAATTACATGTCGTGCTACTTAATGACTTCTGTGAATGCTTTGATTTCTAACCAAGAATTCTTATAATAACACATTTTCTTTGTTCCGTTGCATTTATAATTTGAATGTTGTATGTTATCAAACTTTTTAATTTTAATTAAATTTTTGCAGAAGAATAAGTTCCCTATTGTGTTTGAACAATGCATCTGACAAGGAAAATCTCATGGGAATATTTTTGAAATTTTGGCCTGCAAGAAAACGTAGATAAGGCAAGGGGTCCATATCTTTGGGTCACCCTTTGTTATACGTAGAACAGACGCGTAGAATGAACTAGACATTACCTTTGAAGGTTTATAAATGTATATTTTGTGATTTGACTTATGAATACCCATTGTGTTCATTTGATTGCTGCATAATTTATTATATAATACCTCATTAAATTCTGGTCGTTTAATTGGTTGATTATGGTCAAGTGATGTTAAATAACAAGTTCCATTTTCCAACAGTGCAATGGAAAACTCGGCTATTGCCTTGTTGAATGGAACAATTAATTTTTCACCTCATAAAAATTTTTTTAACATTGCACTCATAAACATTCATTATTTGTATACTGGAAAACTACTAACTACAGACTTGGAAATTTTTCTCCCATAATTTAGAACTTTTTCCCTGACTTTTTTTACTTATCAAGTTGATAATCTATGATTCTGTGTCTGAACCTTTGTCCAGAATTGGCATATTGTGGTATATTGAATATAATACACAATTTTTAACACAAACCTCTGCCTTAATAATTCCTCATATCCTGTGAGAACCGAATTCAATAATTGTTTTAATTTTTGAAAATATTTTAAGATGATGCTTTGTAAGTAAGAAGACACAAGCTGCTAATAATGAAACAGCATAAAATTGTTCGTAAACTTTAATAAGCCAATCAGACCACGAAAAAAATATTCTTAAAACAATTGTCAGATTACAAGATTAATCAATATATGAGGAAATGACTCATAATGTCATATATTTGTTTTCAATATACGACGAAATGACTCACAATGTCGTATATTTATTCAACCCTAAATTGGGGCAACTACCAAGCAGATATGACGATTTCACCTTTTGCTCTTAACCAATTAAAACTCTTAAAATAATAATATCATTTATTGACATGATAAATTTAGATTAAGTCAACAAGCCATGTAATGGCATTAGAAATTAAGGACAATATAATTTCTTTGCTACTATTTGCCCATTATTATTTATGGATGATGATTTATGATGATCATTGTTGTATTTTAATCCATAATTAGAAAAATGTCTGGTGCTGGGCCTGGCTTGCCACGTGAGTTGCCTATAGCTGGGGTATACACATGAACCAGCGTCTTTACAGGTGTACTGAGGTTATGCTTTCTGGGGAGGGGTCGAATTTTTATAGAAGATTATTTAACCTGAATTTTTACATATTTTCTGATGAATCTACCTTAATTTTCTTAGTTTTGGCTAGTATTTGCCTGAATTTGCACAGGTGTCTAAGTTATTTTGTTGTGGTATATGCTAACTTGAGTGTTGGTGAGCAGTGCAAGGGCTTTTCAACTCAGCGCTTCACGTGAATATATATTTGCACCACTCACCTCCAGTTTGGTGAATTGATTGTTAAATATCATGCAAAAACCATATTCAATATTGTCTTATTATTTCAATATTGTTTTCTCGGAAGGTTCTTTGCCCAATCACAGTTGAGATTGCTGCAGTAATGTGTAGTAATAGATGCTGATAGATGGCACCAGCTTTTTACACCTCTACAACAATATTTGGGGGTGTGGACTAGGGTTGTAGGAAACTTTATCAACTTATTGGGACAGTTTTACAAGGCGCCACCACAATGGATGGCACTAAAAATTTTGCATCTCTAGATTGACAGTCATAAATGGCATGTTCAGAGCCTTCTCTACCTCTTTTGTTAGACTTTATCATCAATTCTTTCATAATTATAATAGGACTGTTGCTATTAACTAATTCTTATTGACTAAAAGGAGAAAATCGAGACCGACTTTTAATATAATCACACCCTAACCACCCCTTTTGTGTGCCCCTGCCCCTACCATGCAAGTAGCCATTTTCAGGTCATTGTGAACACCTGAGCTGGCATCTTGTTTTTATGATACAATGCTGAATCACTGATCAGCAATCTCAATTGTAATCAGCTAAGGACCTACAAACAATGGACGAATCCCGCTATAGATTAAATTCAAAAGTATTTGTGTCACCAGCAGGAAAAGTAACCACTTTTGGCTCAAAAAATGAAAATTGTCTGCAGTAGAGATGTGAAAATCCGAAAAGATTTGTTCGGATTTCGAACCCCACAATATTCATTTCTGGTCAAATCGAAAAACAATCACAGGGCTGTTGTCAGTCATATTTGTAAAGAATAAAAGATATGATAGATAGATTTTTTTATTTATACACGCTGACCCCATCAATCGAAGCGGGTTTCCACGAGGTGCGTGTGCTGAAAATAAATATATAAAGTTATAAGTGCAAGAAAGTGATATTTAGAGCTATTTACAAGAAAGTGTATAAGTTTTAAAAGATGTACCAGAATAACAACTACAAACATATAAGTGAAAGAATTTGGTACACAATTCACATTATTTGCAATACTTACTACTCGTAGATGTGAGCAGCAATTTTTTGCCAAAAGGAAGAAAAGATTTGCTTTCCCTAAATATCTTTTGGCATAGAATTCCAAAGTTTTGCCCCATCATACATGAAACTGTTCTTCATATTATCAGTACGCGTATTATCAGTATATGTTTCGGAGATGATGCTGTGTCTTGTCACTTTTATTTAAAAATAATTTGGTGAGAGATTGAGGACCCATGTTATTTAATATTTTATACATCATTTTTCCTTTAGCCCTCTTCCTTTCGATTTGGAGTGGTTCTCAACCCAACCCATTGGTCATACTCAGTATAATTCTAGCAGCTCTATTTTGTAGTTATTGAAGTCGTTGTGACTGTGTTTCACCGAAAACAACCCATACTTAATAGCAATAATTGAAGTAAGGGCAGTCAAGAGCATTGTATACGGAAATAAGAGTTTCTTTGTTAACATAAGCTTTGACTCGACAGATAGCAGAGATTCCGCCACAAATTTTTTTCAAATATTTTCTTTGTTACTCTTTCAAAATAAAGCTGGTCAATTGTAACTCCGAGAACGGATTTCAAAAAAACACTAATTTTGGATTGTAGACCTCCAATCCAATCGAATCCACATCTCTAGTCTGTAGGTGCTGTGACTTTCAATGTGACAACTGACAAAGTTTTCTTTACGACCATTATTTAAATTTTAAAACAATTGTTGAATTCAGCTTTCACAAAATTATCTGTATTATGTAATTGTATATTAATTAGCTGTATTACATAATAGTATAATAATTTATGTAATACAGATAATATATGCGCTGATCTCTACATATTACTGAAACCACATTCACAATTGGGCTACTAGGGAATTATCCAGAAGTTTGGATAATTTTTTAATATCCAGTTTTCGTAAACTAATGTTGTGATTGGCGAATTCAACTGCGTGAGTTCCATTTACATGACAACAGGGCGCTGATGACAACAACGCACGGCCATGCGATATAACCAAAGAGTAAAGATTACAAAGAGGTGCAACTTCAGTTAAAAAAGCGTAAGGTGCTGTCGTGACGATTCATCATGGGCGCCATGTTCCTAGCCAGTGCCCTAAACAGAAGCATTTCCCCCCAGTATTAGTAGCCCATCTTTTATATTTCAGGGGGGAAATGCTTCTGTTAAGGGCACTGGCTAGGAACATGGTGCCCATGACGAATCACAGACCTGCCAACCTTGGAAGACCTGAAAACTTAAGATTTTATTTTTTGTTCCCAAAAAAGCTGGAGATTTGCATAAAAAACTTAAGATCATATGTGCCATGAAAAGTGAAAGTTAATTTTTTTCAAATTGTGAATTTTATGCAGTGATATTGTAACAATGATTACATGAACAGAACAATTGAATGGCTATTTGTGAATATATATTGTAGCAGCTACATAAGCTATTTGCTTTTTTAACAAAACAATTACTAATTATGACTTATGCTCTTTGTTATATTGTACTGTTGCTTCTTTAGCTTTCATTAAAAGGGCATCATCTGGTTGCCATCTACTACAGGGAATGGTTGATTCAGGAAACGATGTTTTCATGGCCAAGATGCTTGACAAAGTACCACTTAAGTTCATTGACGAACGACTCTCTGTTTTGTTTTTCCTTACAATGCTGAACAGTCGCTCTTCCTCAGCATTGCTATGTGGGAGGACTAAAATCAACTCTGCAACTTTCATGAGATGACGAAACCGTGGTAGATTTGTTTCGGGCAGTTTCATGTTTGCAATATGCCACCACAGCACATCCACACGATAATGAAATACAGTGGGGACCCCATTCTCTTCACAATTGATAATTTTGGCTTCTTCCCATGCTTGTGTTCCAATTTCACTGTCTTTCAGTGTTTGGTAATCAAAATATTCATCATATCATAGAGTTCATCTTGTGGTATGCTAGATAAGAGTGGATAATGTTGCAGGAAGTACTCTACATTAGACCAGTTGCCAGCAATCCGATCTGAAACATCAATCCATTTTGCATTCATAAGAAGGTCATCTGACAAGGGAAATTTCTGCTGCATGTATTTCAGAGCATGTTTGAAATAATAATGAGCAGCATCAAAAACTTCAGTGTAGTCAGACATTCCAATATCACCATCATTGATAAGCTTAGATAGGTTGGTTTTTACTAACCCTCCAAGAAAAATTTGATCTGTTGCTTTAAAAATTTCTTCATCATCCAAATCAAGATCTTTGATTGCATTATCTTTCACAATACTTGGCAACAGGATGCGAGAGGCTAGTTTTTTTGCCAGACTGTTCATTGCATCCAGTAGAATGTGGATGGTTGGTTCATCTCTCTGTAGCAGTTTGTTGAAGTTGGTGAATAGACTAATAGAGGCACTATGGAACATCAATATTGGTTCAAGAAGTGGGTTTGAAAAAGCTTTGTGAAGCCTTTTGAACTGTTCATCAGCAGAATCCTCTGAGAGAAAATATGACTTAAGGCTTGGTAGCTTCTTGAGAACCCTGTCAACACATCTTTCCAACAAAAGCCAATGAACAGCGACATGCTTTAGTATTTGTTGGTAATCTTGGTTACAAAACTCAAAATACTCAGCAAGCTTGCCAACCTGATTCTCAGGGTCTTCACCTCCACTACCCGCGCTACGGCGAAGACCCTGACACAGGCTGGTCACGTGGCACCCAAATTTTGGGTGCTTGACATTCGTACTTAGCAGGGGTAGGTAAAAACGCGTTATCACAAATTATTGTCACAACCGACCAAGCGGGAAGTCATCTGACTCTAAAACCGTACCTTTGCTTTCTTTTGTGTTAGCATTACGCTGTTGTAATCTAAAGGCCTGTTCAAATGAAGCCAACATGTTGGTCCAGCATCACCCAACATTGTTGGATGCAACATGTTGGCCTCATTTGAACACCATGTTGGAAGATGTTGGCTTAATTTTAAACTTGCTTAAAATTTCGTCCAACATCATGCAACATTGTTGGGCCAAAAATATTGCATGATGTTGGCTTCGTTTGAACAGGCCTTTAGATTACAACATTACAGCGTAAGGCAAACACAAAAGACAGCAAAGATACGGTTTTAGAGCCAGATGACTTCCCGCTTCGTCGGTTGTTTGACAATAATTTGTAATAACGCGTTTTTACCTACCCCTGCTAAGTACGAATGTCAAGCACCCAAAATTTGGGTGCCACGTGACCAGCCTGTGTCAGGGTCTTTGCCGTAGCACGGGTAGCGGAGGTGAAGACCCTGAGAATCAGGTTGCAAGCTTGCCTTTCCTTTTTGAGCTCTTTTCAAATTTGTAGTACACATCAATGATAATAGATTCAATGTTCATGCTGAGGAACTTCGCTAAAAGCATCACTTCACTTGCCACTAAATAGGCCAGATGGCATGGACAACCTGCAATGAAAATATTAGGGTTCTTGTCTTTGCAGCGAGATGCAACAGAATTTCTCGCACCAATCATTGCGTTTGTATTATCAACACTAAGACTTACAGAGTTTGACCAAGGGACAGAATCCTCAACAAATTTAGAATCAATGGCATCAAATATAGCATATGCTTTACCACAATCTTCACCAGTGGTTGTGCAAATATCATAAAAATGACTTGTTCATATCAAATAAGCGAATGGTGACCGGATTCATCTTAAGCAGACCAGTGTCATTTGATCCATCTGGCAGTGCTGCACAAGAGACTGATGGCAGTAAGGTCCCATGGCGATGTTCAAAATAGCTGACGTTTTTGTCCTTGCAGCAGCATATTTTGAAGCAATCTGACTGTCTGGGAATATTGCTTTGAATAAAGGACCAAGGTGATCGGCGGTAGCAATTGGCAGGTTATGCTGCACGAGAAAATTGGTGACCATAACCTCGGCCTTTAAAGTTTTTTTCTCCAGGGATGAGTTACCAGATTTCGTGACAAATGCATTTAAATTACTCTGTTTCATTTTTTCTGCGTTTACCTTGTGCGATTCTCATTCACAATGAAGTTTAACGTCCCTCACGCCCATATGACTGCAAAGAATGTCTTTATTGCACGAAATGCAATGAAACATATTTTTGTTGTTTGTCACAGCTCTTACCCGATATGTTTTAGCCCATTCAGGATTATATGACGCAGAATACTTTGCTGCACCATCGAACTTTCTTGTCTTTTTGCTTGATTTATCTAACTGATCACCCTCATCTGCCTGGTGTGCTTGTTTTGATACGTTTTTTGAAGCCATTTTGAAAGACAAAGGAAATTAAAGGAAACAATATATAACCGGAAATAACGTCATTCCGACTAACGACGATAAATAGCCGATTACGTTAATATGAGTATTTTCTGCGAACTTGTTGCCACTAAAAACGATCTTGTAAAGACATTGTTCACAAATGTGAGTGTTAGTGATATAATTATATTTGTAAAAAAATTATGGCAATAAAAAGCTAAAAATCGTGTGAAATGATGGACTCTTGAAGATTTACCTCCTAATCATGTGTCACACAATGAAATCGTGTGAGTTGGCAGGCCTGGAATCATCACGACAGCACATTATGCTTTTTTAACTTAAGTTGCAATGGTTGCACCTCTTTGTAGTCTTTACTCTTTGATATTATTACTGTGCATGAAATTTTTATTGTATGACCAAGATGGCCGAATATGCAAAGTTCCCTGATTTAACTTCAGATGAAATTGAAAAAATAATTGAAGACCCTACTCTTTAAATACAAAACAAGCAACTGCATGGGGGTTTCCTGATTTTAAAGGTAAGTTTTTGTTTTTCCTAGTTGAAATGTATATATCTTAAAGGTTTACTCAAACTGAATTTTAAAATGTTTAAAGCTAAAGCACTCTTAGAGATTTTGTTTGTGCGTTATTGGGATTTAAAAGCATGAGTTTACAAAGAAACTCGAACTTTGGTAGAAGTCCATCAAGAAATTAAAGGATATATGGACTTCCATTTGTTGCTGACCAGCACTTCTTAACCGTCTTACATTTTCTCGATAATTCTGAGACTCTTGAATGCTTGTTTTTAGTGTATTGCTACCATTACCCAAGTTAACATCATGGTGCAAACAAAGAGGGGATTTGTGTGGACTAGTCATGTTATGGAATCTGTCACCAAGAAAGTAGTGATTACTTGACTTGTTAACAGGGTGTTGAAATGGCCCTAAAGGTGTGCATTCTTCAACAAAATTTGCTGCTTGAAATTTAGGTGTGATGAACTCAAGAACGATGTGTCCCTTGGAGAAAAAGATAAAAGTAAAATAAGAAGCCCGATTTTTTCTAAACTTGTAACAATAGAAAAAACACATTTAACAGTACTACTGGTAGCACTGATACTTATACTTTACTTACAGATGAGGGTGGCTTATTCAGTGTAGGAGTTTCAAAACAGCCTTCGTTTGTTTTCCACAAAGCATTGGCAACTTGTAGATTACGGCAGCGTACATGTACAAAACTGCAAGGAGTATCATTAATGAAGCTAATGGGCTTGTATTTCAGTGATAGGTACAGATCAGCTGCATCTCTAACCTATTCAGTCAACATGAGGAACTTGGATGCAAAGTACACTAAAAATTATAAATATTGGTTTTAGGACACATAACAGTTCTTCAACATACAGTATGAATAATAATGCATGCCTTTTATTTAGGTATTTTAGCCATTCATCTCGTGCTGCCAACATTTTTCAGGTGTCAGAGTTGGGTGGGAATAAAGTACCACATAAATTCTCCAGAATACAGGCCAGCGGGAGTGGGGTGTGTCAGATGGAAAAACTTTTTGTTCCATAAACGCTAAAACCTTGGTAAGGTATTCAGGAATTTACTCATACCATTTGCAGGTCTATATAGATTCCAGACGTCACTAATAATGTTTCCAACATGTTTCAATGGTTGGCCATGATACTGGATCACCTCAGCCCTCCCCTTTCTGCATTAATCCCTCTCTAAACCACACCCTACATCCCCATTCTCCACCAAGGCATACATGTTTACTGAATTGATTTATTGATTGTACACAAAATACCCAAAATATTAACATACTTTGATTTTGCCAATCACAATTATGATAAATATTTTAAAGAAAATCAAACGTTGATAATACACTCTACTGTACAATTTGAATCTTGTGTAAACTACTTTACTCATATCACAGGGTTGTAACTTACTAGGTTTAGGCTGGCATAGTAAACCCTCCCATAAACATGCTTGAAAAAATGATTTATGGCTTGAACATTATTAAAATAATAAGCTTTAACCTATGTCTGCCAACAATGTGGTAAAATCCACCAGTACGACCAGGAATTTTTGAAAATCTATGGCATAGAATATTTGCAAACAAAATTCCCGAATACAGTGCTTGTAAGTTGCTGATAAGTTGTTCCTATAATCAATTAAATGGACCAATTTCAATGGACGAATCCCTTATTAAACTAAATTTTGAACTGGGAAAATTCATCAGTACAGCTTGATACAGCATCCCAAAGTTAGTAAAATTGCAAAGTTTGGTGGCAAAATGTTGTAAAATGTGGAAAATATAGCAAATTTTGTATGATTTTGTATTACGAACGGAAAAAAAGCTTGCATTACCACTCTTTCAAGAAGTGACAACCATTTTCTGCATGTTGTAGTAATTACACAATTTGCCAGCTTTGTATGGCTATATTTTCCCGTGGTTGAATATGATGTTTCTGGTCTTGTGCGCGAGTGTATAACCACACCAGGCAAGCTGGAAATATTCCTTGGGATAGTGGGAATTGAACATACAACCTGTGGAACCTACAACCTAGCTATTTATTATGCATGTGCTATCAGTCACGTGATCATTTCTTTTACCTTTCCTGAAGTGTGTATGTGGCAAAACTCGCACATCTCCTTTAATTTCTCACTTGGGAGTTCCCTTGCCTGTAATCCGAGTATATGCAAGCGGTATCACCTTTTAAAAAAAATGAATGATATTACACGGAGTTCAAATTAGTTACTATAGAGGATAATGATTTGTAATTTTTTGAATGAGCATCGCATGTACAGTACAAGAATTTTTCACATATCATTAGCACTAGCCTCAGGATCCCCTCATACAAGTCTTCTATTACAATGGGAAACTTGTATTTAATAAATAACATACAAGACTGTGTCAGCATGCTTTATCTTAACACAAACCTCTGCCTTCATAATTCCTCATATCCTGCTCGACCTCATTCAATAATTGTTTAATAACTCTGATGATATTATAGAAACAAATGAAATGAAGTGATAGATGCATAGCGGATCATAACTTAAAAATGATTTGGCAAACACTGTTTCTTTAACTCAGTAAAAACATCGGTTTATTTATTGAGATTTTAAGCTTTCAATCCTTAAGCCTGGGTAATCATCATCATGTGTATTTATACTCTTATTATTGAGTGTAGTTGTATTTATTATCACTTGCTGCTCCATAAAATGGGTGCGCACTTCTCACTTCCAAAGAAATCTTATTCTAACCTGACGTATCCTTAGACCCCATTCTCACGATACCGGTATGAAACTCTGCTGGTTAAAAATCATTACATTTTCAACTATTCTCATTGTACCAGTAGAGTTATACTTGTTACAACTTTTGTTTATTTCATTATTGAAATTCGCACGCTAAAATGTTTTGCATAACCGTAATAAAACTCTTACGGTTAGGCGTTCACACGGTACTCTGATGGTTGAATTTCGTTCCGTTTTCAAAGTCTTACGGTTATCATTACGGTTTCACACAATTTCATACCAGCATTGTGTGAACGCAACCCCTAAACGTAAGAATTTCATACTGTTTTCAAACTCTACCGGTATCATGTGAACGTGGTCTTAGCCAAGTAAACACTTTTTTCTTTATTTCAGTGTTGACAGCCTCGCTTGCTACACTTGGGGCCATAAAAGGTGGCAATTCTTCAACAGATATAGAAAATTTTTTGCTTGCCCTTGTATACAGGGTTTTTTCAATCCAGCGTCTCTTCAGCAATGCTAAAAACTGTCCCATATCAATCATTTTTTTTTGCTGCATGTCCTTGTGTGGGTATTCGACCTACATAATTTCAAAAAAACAAAGTGATGACGTTTTGACAATAATTTTTTAGCTAAGGGAAATAAGTTAAATATCAGAATCATTTTTGAGTTAGCAAGAAAGTTGCAACCCTTGAGAAATTAACCCATTAAAGACTTGCATTATTCAGAGCTTATACTATATGTGAATTGATAAAGTGTAACCAATTTAAATAGCCATTGCATAATCAACTCTCTGACCTCGGTCTTAGCCACTTACAGTGGAATTAGGTCTATATTCAATCCTCTATTAGCCATACAGAATACATACTGTATATAAACTCATTTTATTTATTACTTATGCAGTGTTAGGAAGATGATGGAACAATTTATGCACAGAAGTACACAAGTAACGCCTTTTTCTGGAAAAATTATACATTTGGAAAGTACTGTGAGTAGACAAATAAATATGTATATAGTGTTTGTTACCTGACCATTACTGCAACTGTTTTTTGCATTCCCATCTCCAAGGCAAACCTCTGGACAAACACCACCGATGCCACAAATCACTGAATCCATGTCTCGATCCACCAGCATCTCATAACAGTAGAACCCATTATAAAGAAGTTCAGCAATATATGCCAATTCTTCAGACGATGGCTGTACTTCCTAAATACAGAACCATGTGACTGTTACTTAGAATGCAAGGATGAAAATAGTAAAATATGAGCGCATAATTTGTCACTCCTGATCAAATCAGAATCGTTTCACTATCAATCAAATGCTGATCGCTTAACAACATCATGTGGGTTGAAATATTAAACAAAATCAGATATAAATCATTAAAATTAATACCACACCTCTTTGCACTTTAATTTCATTGCAGCCAGCTTAGCTTCAATTACATTACCAATAGGGGTGCCCCTTCTTGAAATGCTCCCAAAACTCAAGCAGGATTGTGAATGTAATCAGAACTTTATCACCAATAATTAAAAGGCCTGTAAGTAATAATACATATCATGAATAATTATTGAATGCTAAATCAAAGCTTTAGAAGCCAACTACTTTATTAGATCAAACTCATGAACAGTTTACTTATCAAGGTGAAAGCATTAGATGTTAATGGGTTAACCAGACTATCTGTCCAATTGGTTTTTTCATCTATTATTAAACCCACCAAGTGTCAGCACCCTCCTCTTGAAGAGTACAATCTGTCTGGCATTAGATAGAGTAAAAAAATAAAGTAGGGCATATCAGAATGCAATGCAACTTACACCTGTAAAGGATTAAGTGGCAAAATGTATACTTTAAGCTTACATCTTATGCAAGTTAATTTTACTTGTCACGGGAATGTGTTGAGTGTTATCATAATAAAATAACTTACTTCTCAACAGGTTTTAAGAGTGCTTTGAATTTATTAGTCACTTCAGGGCACTGTGCCCAGGCGACTATAGATTGCGGAACACATTCTTTGTGCATACTGGATTTCGGACCGTTGTCCATCACCACAAGCATATAAATTCACTAACCGTAATCAGAAAACTAAGCACGATTCATGGCTTGGCAACTTTCGTTCTGGCACAGTTTAACAAAGATCTCACATTTTTTAAATGCATTCAATCCTGACATCAAGTACCCAGAACCACGTTGCCCATTATGCTTGATGTTTTTTCCTAGGTCTTCATTGCAAAGACCACATTTGTTAGTTGCTGGTGAAAAATTTTCAAACCACCTACAAGCCAGTCCAACAGAGTACTTGCATCTAGTTGCACTATTTTTGCCAGAGTTGGATGAGGTACAACATATGTTGATTCAAATTTCAGCCAGTTGTAATGTTGACTAACTGCTCACTGATGATTCTTCTTCCTCAGTAGGTTTCAAAACATTTATTACTCATGTTCAGAGAAAAATATATGACATGTTAGTGAATGCATGCTGCTTTGGTCCGAGCTTGTTTGCCTTTCGATGCAATACCATGGCAATCTTAACCAGTGCAGACAAACATGTGTTTTTCATTCAGTTCTTTAGCATGACAAAATTCAACCGTGTTACTTCCAGAAGGTGGCCCATACACAGAGCACGTGCTGTCCGACAGCTTACTGATTTGCAGTTATCATGAAACAAATCCAAAGGTTATCTTCTTTACATACATAGCATCGATCGCCCTGATTACTAGTTCGTACAGGAACGATATTATCTGTAACTGCCACTGCATCAGGTATAATCTTTTTCTGCTTTTTTGGATCAGGAAAATTTCCACCAAGTTTATAGCCACAAGCTGGACATTCAGAAGGCTTGTGTCTATTCATGTACTTGAATTTGTGGCATGATGGGCAAGTGCCAGTACCACGACTTGTCCAAATATATGTATGATCATTATGTTCATGACTTTATGTCTATGTGGTTTTCATACTTTATACCGCTGTATTTCATTCCAAGGAAAACTGGGGTACCACCTTGTGGGACCTATTGTCTCGTTTGCATCTTCCCTGTTGGCTGGCATTTTTAATACCATAGTGTGGTGGGGCATTTGCCCAGTGGGGCCCCTTCCATTACCACCACTTCTGAAAGACCAGCGTGCAATTCCATGAAATGCAGTCTGGCTAAAGGACAAAATGGGGTTGCTGCTAAAGGTTAATTCATCTTTAAAGGTTATAAATGCTATAAATCTTCAACAACCAATAATTATTTAATATCTCAGACCCTATAACATCCCCCCTCCTGGTCATCTGACAACTATATTGAGGTAGTTGATAGCTGTGCATGATGGATACTGAGTGGCTACCAAATTTTGGCTTCAGCTGGCTTGATAATAAAACTCTTTATGATAATATTGTGTATTGAATTTAGATTTAGGTAAATTATGTATATGTCGAGAAAGAGACAATCATGAAAATTTGTGCCATCAGGAGTTGAGCGTTGGCCTACGCATGGGCCTTTTTACACGTTTTGCCAAAACACCCAACATTTTTGGGCCAATGAATAGTTTATGCTAGTGTTATATTATGGTCCAATATAGTTTCTTTAAAGAACAAGCATATAAAAAGCGCAATAGTCTGGAAAAGAATTAAACAAACTACAGTTTCTTGTTACAACAAGCATTGAGGTTACATGGACAGATAATACTATTTATTACATGAGTATAGAGATTTATTCATCGATAAGGCTGTGCGTAATAATCGTTCCAAATTAGCAATAGCCAATCGGCATCAAGAACGATAAAATTTCACTCGGTAAAAAATCATCGTTCACGGCCTTTGATTGGACGAACGATGTTTTTTCACCAGTGAAAATTTATCGTTCAGTGTTCTGATTGGCTGACCCAAACGTGCAACACCTGCTCGCAGGCTAGTGTAAACATGGAGTCTGATTTTACAAGTATTTTTTAACTCACCGAAAAGAGAGATTTAAGACAATTTCACTGATAAAACAACCACCTAAAATCATAACGACGACATTCGTGGCCTCATTAACTTGAAATAAACCTCATGGTTTCATTTTCAGCAAGAAAACAAAGCAATAAATGGTAAGAAATTCCATTTTAATATTTTGCTTGAGTATTTGTTTTGGTCAGTAAGATATATCCGTATCTTTATACACTCATCTTTATACTCATATAATAAACAAATTACTTCATGGTTGGTTCGTTTGTACGATTTTTATTATTCACTCGTTGTGAAGGATCGCTAAACTCACTCATTCGCTGCGCTCACTCGTTCGTTTAACGATCCTTCACAACTCGTGAATAAAAATCGTACGCACTCACCAACCATGAAGTAATCTCTATATACTAAACGCACTAGTCTGGAAATGGCAAATGGAATTTCTGGCGTGAATTTAACAAATCAAAGTTTCTTTATACAATACTATATACAAAGCGCACTAGTCTGGAAATGGCAAATGGAATTTCTTGCGTGAGTTTAACAAACCAAAGTTTCTTTATACAATACTATATACAAAGGAACATTGGAATATAATAATCTACCTCAAGCTATTAAAGCTATTGATTCGTTTAAAAATTTTTGTCGGACTGTATGAACATTTTTTACAGAACTTTCGATTATAAAAATACTTTGTAAACTGTGATGTTTTTATGTTTTGTATTTATGTAAATGTAATTATTCATTTATGCAGGGCCCCCATTGATACCAGTGTTGTTACACTGAAGGGGCTACCCTGTTGAAATAAAATTCTATCTATCTAAAGCACACTTGTCTGGAAATGGCAAATGATTCTTGCGTGAACATATATTAACAAATCAAAGCGCCTACCTCATCCATTTACCACAGGCATAGAGAAAATATGCAAATATGGGCATTTTTTCTTGCTCTAAGTACAAAATGTGTGAACGCCGTCAGGAAATAAAAAACCTTTGCAAAATTATAGATTCATTAGAATCAACAGAATGCTAACTAACTGTGAAAGGAACTGGACTAAAAATGTCAATACCCAGTAGATGATATTATACTGTATCATATTATTCAGAACTCTCATTGGTTATTTAAGACAACCTGAAGTGCACATCCCCACAGCATGCATAGAGCCTGATTATTTAGGTAATGTTATATTTAAACAGCGATAACCTTTGATCCATGCGTGAAATATTTAGGTAATACCCAACAGAAACATGAGAACTTAGCACAGCCAATTTGTCTGACTGCGTGAAAAATATTCGAGGGAGTTCCCTGCAATCATTCGCCGTGAGGTTGACATGCGTTCTACGTAGATATAGCTTGGCTTGTTATTTCCTCATCTCTCACCTCACCAAAAGCTTTTTTTTATATGTGCATGTGCACGTTAGATGATCTCTCAAGCTGTTATATGATATGTTTTGCGTCCCCTTTGATTTGATTAACAATAACAATAAAAAGATGCTGTTGAGAGTTAGAGATATATCTATTGCTCTGGCTTGTTATTTCCTCATCTCTCACCTCACCAAAAGCTTTTTTTATATCTGCATATGCACATTAGATGATCGCTCAAGCAATGTTGTATTATATGTTTTGTGTCCCCTTTGACTTGATTAACAATAACAATAAAAAGGTGCTGTTGAGAGTTAGAAGTATATCTATTGCTCTGGCTTGTTATTTCCTCTTCTCTCATCTCACCAAAAGCTCTTTTAAAGTGTGCATGCGCATGTCAAGCTGTTATATGATACGTTTTGCGTCCCCTTCGATTTGCTACATTTGCTACAATTAATTTGTGAGTAACCAATCAGAAACGTCGTTCTTCAAGCTGAACCTCTGCTGTAAATATGCAAAATGCAGAAAACCATCTACACGTAAACAGAGCAACATGCAAAAATATTCTTGTAAGAAAGTACAACATGTGATTATAATAATTAATAACTCTAATTAATATGTGCAAATTGTATATTAACCTATTCATTGAGTGACTTTGTTAAATAAAAAAAAAATAGGTACGCTATGCGTACATGTATCTGTGCAGTGTGCAGTATTCTTAATTTTTGAAGAATTTTGATGCTGGATATTGTGCTCAGTCGTCTGTCTAGATTCTATGTAATTGTGATGTACAAGTTAAAAGGTTCATTGTGGCCGGAAAAAGTGAATAGTAAAGTCCTTAATTGCCGATATTAATTAGCTTGGTGGAGAAGCTTAGTGATGCATAGGTTGGGTAGCAACTAGTTAATTCGGCTGATATTTAGGTCATTGCAAAAATGGTGATGCATGTAGAGGAAACAGGAAATTACGCATTGCTAAACTCGCTAAGAGTTGTTTTCTTGGATATATGGTCAGGATAAACATTTATGCATAAGGTGTACAGGGTGCCAAATATACATGAGACATAAGGTCTAAATTCTAGAAACTGTGGAGAGAAATCTTGAATATTTTGCACAAGTAATACTTTGACAAACTTGGTGTAACATGAAACATTCCGGAAGCAAATTATACAACTTGATGCAAACAACATAAACTAGTAATTCAAAAGACGAGTATTATTAAAAATTATATTTTTTACATATAATATCACATATGTAATTCTAGTTTTTCCAAGATGATAGTATTTGATAACAGTACCCGTGCCAATATTACTTAAGTGCATAAAATTCAACAAAAGTTCTATAATTGTAAAGTAAGGTTTGTTTTGATATGTTACAACATACTGAATTGACGAGCGATAATCAAACAACCAACACAACCAATACATAAAATATTGGATGAAAATCTGGCACCACAGAGGTGATGGCATATTCTACAGTAGTCAAACAAATTGTAGACCAACTCTGTTGAAATTTCAGTCCATAAAGAGCAAATAACACAGCAAACCAGTACTCTTCCACGAAACAAAATTATGTCCTGAAGGCAAATCCATTTCAACAAAGGGTATGTACAGGTTTGGTTTCTACATCTTCTTCAAGTGTTTGGTTCCATCCATAGAAAACATAAATACTGGTGTATCATAGTGCACTTGTATTTCCAGGAATTGTTTTGCCAATGTGCATGGTGTTTCTAAGGTTCTGAACTTCCAAGAAAATTATCCAGTCACATTGCCACCATGATGATGCAGTCAATACTCAGGGCA
Organism: Muricea muricata; assembly: GCA_963855995.1. Lineage (NCBI taxonomy): Eukaryota > Metazoa > Cnidaria > Anthozoa > Malacalcyonacea > Plexauridae > Muricea > Muricea muricata. Next base: position 63,189,725 of record OY979716.1, read on the forward strand.
TGCGCTCGTCATTCTTGTTTTAATCTATAAATAAAAAAGTTTCATGTCAGATGTTAACTGCAAAAGAAACAATTTAATATGTTGAAGGTGGGGGAGGGCAGGGAAAGAGAACATTTTAAATACTGCTTATCTGGTGATTCTGTTGATAGCATTAAAAGAGTTGTTTTCAAAATTGTGTTTTATTGCTCAAAAAGCACAATGAAAAAGTGGAATTATTTAAAATCAAAGTATTAATACTATTTTGCATTTAAAGCTACTGAAAGCTGCTGTTGATGTAGCTTGGATTATACGTTTAATGAAAACAGTCAATTAAAGCACATACAGCTTTGTGGTCAGAGAAATAGGTTTCTAAAATTTTTGAAATAGCTTGTGATTCTGGTAAATTTGTGTAAATATGATCTATTAATGTTTGATTATCTGTAGTGACACCAGATACCAGTTGCCTATTGTTACTGTGACTAATAAAAAAGTTATACAAGGGCCTTCTGCTGGCTTCATCCAACCAATTAATATTAAAATCACCCATAAAAATGTTATATTGAGAAGTAGATAAATTTAAAACTTCATTTAGTGCTGTACAGAGTTGCTGTACCGGGATTTTTGGTGATCGATATATAGCTATAATAGTAACGTGTGGAAGAATCATTAGTTTCATACTGCGCTTCCCAGTTGAGTTTGGATCGCCTAAAGTTTTGCCGTTAAGTTTTAATGTTTCAAAAGAATGTTTGTGACGTCATCTGATAATGTTGTCAGGCGCCGTCAACGCGTTGTCAAGGGATGGTTCTATTTTTTTTCTTGTTTTCAAATTTCATTTGATTGAAAAAGTGTGGAGTCTAGCATTCAAGTTAAAGTCGAATACGGTCCAGAGAAATGGGTAAACTTTTTCGTTGCAATAAGCAAGATTTCAAGTGGCGGATATACATTTGTAAATCTAGTGGACGACATAGTTCAACGATGCCCAGCGATAAGTCATTTAAATGCGGCTAACATTCGAATTCGCTATCAAGACGACGAAGGGTCTTACATAAACTTAATCTTTGGCGACGAATACGGATTCCGAGATATGTGGGATAACGCAAAAAATGTTCCAGATAGACAGTACAGACGAATAAAAATAAAAGCGTGTGAAATAGATTCGCCGTGCACCGTCCGAGGCAACGTACAGGGTACTTCTGCCGCGACTGTCACTCGCAAGCAAGTTGAAAAGCCGAACGTTAAGAAAGCAAGACAACTTTATTCGACTCCAGAGAAAGATGACTACGAATATTTGTCCGACGAACGAAAGAAGAAAATTAAGAGTTATTCAGACGAATCTAAAGCTGAATCACGAGATGGATCATCGAAAAGTGACCCAAGCGTTGGAACTTATGGCTTGATCAAAACACCGGTGGAAAGGTTATTCGATAATCTCGAGGGTGACATAAGCAAAATTTCTCGACAAATCGAAAGCAAAGAAACTGAACTACAATGCTTCAATGATTCGGTCAAAACGGCTCTCATACGTAACGATGGTACGTTGCCTGTGTGTGGACAATGTCATTTAAGAGAAGGACACACAAAGCGGAACTGCAAACTCGGTGTGTGTTTGAGCGTAAAATCGTGTGGGCTGATTGACAAACATCCCAACGAAAAAGGCGAGCGAAGGAAAATGGAAAGCGAACTGGCAACTTTACGAAAGAATCTCAACAAGTCACAAGAAAATTTCAGAATGAAAAAGAAAGCCTATTCCAAGGTAAACAAGTTGTTTGTTTGTAAAGTTGAACAAGATTTAATATTGAGCAACCCAGATGTCTACGTTCAAAATGGCTGTAAGAATTGGTCTTTAATTCATAAGCATTCTGCTATTTTGGAACAAAAGTGCAAGGGCAAGTTACCTAAAAGGAATGACATTCCAAAGCTACTAAAAAGCGCTACGGGCGATTATAATAAAATATTCGACAGCTCTGACAGCTCAGAGGAAGAGAATTTTCATAGAATTGAACCGGAGAAATCAACACCTGCAAATCCTGCGAAAGAAACACTTCAAAATCATGGTATTATTTTTCCAGAAAATAGGAGTGCAAATTTCAATTCAGTAGGAGTGTCTTCGACCTCGCCAAAAACAGCTTCATCACAATTGTATCGCTGTGCCCCATTAAACCCACAAGAAGAACAAGAGCAACTGAACATAGTGTTGAATCAAAGTATTTTGGAGCAGTGCGGCGGCTGCAAAGTTCCCGTTGACAATATGCCCATGTCCTCCATGATGCCGTTCAATTACCAGTATTTGCCTTCGCCAAATTTTGCCTTTTACCCAACAAATTTCCAGTTTATTCGTGCACCATTTAATCCGCAAACCACCAACGTCATTCAGCTACAAACAGAGTCCGAAAACACCCCGCGCCAAAATATGCAAGTAAAATGTCAACTTCAGCTGCAATCGGAGTCTGAAAACAACTGCCATAGTGTACAAGAACTGCTACAGCTGCGATCAGAGTCTGAAAACACCCCTGCCCCTCTCCCTGCTGATCAATCAACAGAATCTGCGGTTGCTGGAAGTGAAATCTCAAGTGCTGGCGAAACTACTTCTGCCAGGGAAGAGGAAACTGATACTGCTGAGACACTTGTTTCTCTCATGGGAATATACTAGTAACATTTCGACAAAAAGGTTACAATATTTTTTATACAGCATAGACATACTTAAATTTTGTTTAATTGTTAAGCCGGTTGTTTACTGACAAGCAAATTTTCATGAGAAAGTCACAAGATCTATTTACAAATGTTATTCGAAGTTCGAAAATTTGAATTTTGATATATGTACACTGGCACGGAGTCACTGACAATTGACTTTCCGCATATGCTTACGGTAAAAAATCATCATAGAAAAGTTGTTTGTCAACCGGCTGTTTATAAGGTTACTTGTTTATATTGAAAGCACTGTTGCACTTTAGTTTTGCATCTAAAAGGCTTCCAGTAAAATGTTACAAACTTACAAAAGTTCAGCTATTAGCATTTGCAAGCAAATGACTTAAATAGGCCTCAAGAAGCCATAGTTTATATACGGCAACAAGTGAGAAAGAAGCAAAACAACTAAAATTGAAAAAGTAATCAAGAATCTTTCAATTTGTAAGAATTAGAAAGACTTGTATGTTATAAAGGTTTTATGACATAACAATCACAAAACGTGTATGTTACAGATGTAAACAAACGCGTCTCAAAGTTTTCATTTCACGGTTGCTTGCAAATGGTAATATAACTGTAGCTAAAGTACTTAGTTTTCACTTTCAATGTTTCATGTTTTTGTATGATGTTCATTTTTTTATAATTATTAAATATAGCTGTTAAACGTTCAGCTCAAAAGTACTCATTTAAATATCAATGTAGCCAGTGGCTCTATAGAATCCTTTCATGTCACTTGCATCAATGGACTCTAATGCTTCGAAGGCTCCGACCTTCAAATTAAATTCAACTAAATTTTTAAGTCTGTACTGCATTTCCGTTCGCATTTTTGAAAAGACGAATTCCACCGGATTAAAATCCGGAGAATATGTAGGCGTATATACTAGCTCTACTCCAATGTCATTTAAAAAACTTTCCAAGTTTCGCTCGCCTTCGTAATGATGGGTTGGGCAATTATCTAAGACAACGATATCGCCTAATTCCAGTGCTGGGCGTCCAGTTTGAACATCTCCAGCGTTTGCTGCTAGCCCAAAAAAATGCAAGAATATTTGCGTATTTGACCCCATCTAGTCCAGCTAAAACATTTATTGTTATGGAAGGGTCTTGGTGATAACGCCTAATTTCAATGCATCTTTGTCCTTTTTCAGCATATCCGTGTGAGCGATTGCACGCTGTAGGCAATTTTAAGCCAGCTTCGTCGAAAAAAAGCAGCTGAGCGGGGTCTTTTCCATTAAGATAATTTATAAATAACTGCGTATATATCATGTTAACTTCAGTAAATCATTCATTTGCAAGGGTAGTAATTTTTTTTCGAGTATATTCTTTCGATGAAAGCATTCGACGATGAATGGCTCTCGACAATGTTGACTTTGATGTCCCACCAAAAATATCACCATATTTTCTGAGCTCGCACAGTAATTCTTCGTGCGACATACTTGGATTTGCACGAACTAAGGTTTCAATAAGTTTTAAGTCGTCTTGATTTAAGTTACTTGGATTTCCTCCTCCGTGAGGGAGTTTGCTTGTCGTTTTGTTAAGACAGAATGAAACCCAAATGTTTTTTATAGTCGAATCGCTAACTTTAAATTTATCAGCAACTCTCTTAAATTCACCAGGAAAGTATGAAGTTTCTAAATCACCACCTCCCTTCAATAAATCGTCAATGATAAGATTTCGTAAGTCGGGTTGAAGGGCTCTCCCTTTTATGTAAGTCCTTCCCTTCTTACTTACTTTTTCCATTCCGTAACTCTATAACGCCGCGCCTACCGCTCTTTATACAGTTGTCACATACTACAAAAATATTTTACACATCTAAACGGGCAAACTTTGATCAAAATGTATGCAATATTAACACCTTGCGTAATAAAACTATTAAACTACAATGGAACCATTCCCTTGACAACGCGTTGACGGCGCCTGACAACATTATCAGATGACGTCACAAACATTCTTTTGAAACATTAAAACTTAACGGCAAAACTTTAGGCGATCCAAACTCAACTGGGAAGCGCAGTAATTGTAATCTCAATGCCCATGACATTAAGACTACGTGGATATCCAGGTATGAATTCAATACAACTATATACTGCCATACCACCATAGGGTCTTGATGTTATTGGTGACTGGGCATCATTTCTAAATAAGGTGTACCCGTCTATTTTATACATGGTATCATTGTCGGAGCCAGTAAGCCTGGTTTCTGAAAATATATTAACATCAACATGTGTATAGTTCAAATTATTGCATACATCATCGTGTTTGTGTAGTGACCGTGTATTTAGATAGCAAAGTTTAAACCAAATCTGATTTGTTTGATACATAGGTGTAACGGATAGTAAAAGTTTGCACTCATTCCTCAAAATTTCCATTTCACCCTTAACATACTGATTAACGGCAATTTTTTCTTCACATAGGTCGGTGATATGTAAACCTTCAATTGTTGTCACTCTGCTAAGATCAACATAATGTATATGAGGTATTGCTCTTTTAGTACTGAAGTTAACAACAATTCTTTGCTCAGTGTCACCTTGGGAACGGTGAATTGTTTTAGCAGTTGCAGGTCTTAACAAAAATTGTGTTCTTACAACTTAAGCTGCTTGATTTCTACCCACAGCAAACTGAGCGGTTATTGGTTTTATTGGAGTCCATGTTGTTTCAATACCTTGTGCGTAAAGGTGTTTATTTTCATGTCTTGTCTTCTCACCTACATCATTATGGTCAAACTGTACCCATATTATTCCTGATGGTTTATCTCTTTGATTTAGTTGTATCTTTTTAACAACATTACCGGAACCATTAGTCATCCCATCGTCAGTTCGTAGATTTAAAGCTATTTCTGTTCTTTCACCTGCTGATAACTCAAGGGTTGATCTTATTTGTTTAGTTTTTCTTGGATCATCTGGTATTTGATGCAGGATTTTGTCTCGAAGCTGAGCAGAATTAGCGCCTATGACATTGTCTACTGCTTTGATGACATACTTCTCACCTTTTCCTTCTCGATGAACTCGTTCATTGAATGTATCTACCTTGTTATTTTGTATAAACAAATGTGGTGCATCCATTGGATCATGAATGCCATTTTCTTCAATTTCAAGATATCATTTTCGGTATGCTTGCCTTGTCTTAGTTAGTTTAGTATTTCAGCAAACACCTTGCTTTCCTTTTGTCTCATAATTTCTTCCAACTCAAACTTCTTAAAGTGTTCTTGCCATTTATTGGAAGAAAGAATTGCATAATCAAAATTGTCAAGATTTTGGAATATATATCTATCCATTATGGGCTCGAGTTGAAACAAGTCACCAATTGCAATGATGCTTACACCACCGAAGTCTTCTTTACTTCCCTTGATATCTTTTAGTCTATTGTTAATCTGAATGTTGAACATTATACTCCCAACCATCGAGATTTCATCTAGGAATATTAGTTTTACACCTCCAAGTAGACAGCGTAAAGTGTTTAGCCTGTTGGAATCAAGAGGTTTGTAAATTTTTAAAGACTGACATGCAGGTATCGCCAGTGTACTATGTATTGTAGTACCCTTTATGTTATAAGCTGCCTTACCAGTGGGTGCAAGCATTAATATCTTTACTAGATGAAAATCATCACCTGCTCTTGTATTATAATACTTCAGTGCTGCCTGATAAAGTGACTTAGTGACATGTGACTTGCCAACTCCAGCTCAACCACTGAGAAAACAGTAGAATGGGTTGTCAGATGTTTTAATAAGATGCAAAACATGATAGAAAAATTCCTGTTGCTTTTTGCTCAACTTCTGTACCATTTTCCTATAGTCATCATGCTGCAATTCGTTTAATATCAACTGCTCAGCATTTGATGCAGCAGAAGGAATTCTAAGATCACCAGAAAGATCATAGTTTTCATGAAAATCGGGGTGAAGGTCTTGTGCACCTTCATGCTCATCTTGGCATTCAATATTTTCTGTTCCTGGTGCAATGTGGTCATAATTAGCATCGTTTTCATCTATGTTATTAAGCTGATCTTGAATTTCATTTAGATCTTCATTGCACATTGCATATTGTTTCATTTGCTCATCTATTGTGTCTTTAATGTGCATGTAGTAGTCCTGATTGGAAGAGCAACTGCCTAATAAATCAGTTGTTTCATTCCTCCATGATGTAAATAACATGATTAGCTCAAGGTAATGCTTTTCAGAATCCACTTGTTTATTTAAGCAAACACTTCAGGTAATTCTAGCATTTGACCTTTTCTTATTCTTATTTAGATACGTTTGTTTTTCGTCCTCATCACCATTGGCATTATCATCAATGTTATCATCATCAAACTCTGTCTCTAAAGGAAGACCATCAATGTCAAGTTCTCGATTTTGTTTTCTGTATGGCTTACCACACTGATCATACCATCTTTTTATCAAGCCAGATGCAGAGATCTTGTCAGAATCATCATCTATTTCACTAATTTCCTGTAAAGGTTTCAACAAATGAACTCGGTTTTCTGGAGGGGAAGTATTTATGAATACTACTTGACGAGACGATTTTCTCATAGGAAGCTGCAGGACTATATATTCTGCTTCTTGGACACTAATTTCGACATTATTTAAAAATTTATTGCCAATATCTCTCACTTGCTGTTTAACAGTAGAGTTTCCTTTTCTTGCTTCATTACAAGCAGTTCTGAGTAGCTCACTCATGCCTTTTTGGGCCTTGGAAATATATGACACAATGTACATTGCACATGCATAAATATCAAGGACAATTTGAATGTCTATATTTGCTCTCCATGCACTAAGACAGGCAGAATTATAATTATTAATTCTTAATTCATTTGGCTGCCTCCTTAAGAATACAGATGGTGCCTTGATCGAACCGCAAGCATATAATTTTGTTCTGTCATTTTCAGATTTACTAATAACTGGGTAAATGTAATATCGTCTCCCTCTTTTAAATCGTTTAAATGTTTTTGTATCAATTTCCGGTTATTTTTGTGATGTTTAGGTTCACTATCTCCTATGTCAATATCTAATGGATAAAGAATTTTCGTTAACCTCATTGGTGGTTGTGGGTAGTTGAAACGGCAAATTGCTTTAGACTTTTTTTTGACATGTATGCGAATGTCGATGAACTTGCCTGTTTACAAGATTAAGTAACTGAGGATCATCAGTTGGTTTTTGACAAGTGATTGTTTTATCAATAAAACTTGTGACTTCACAATCAAAATCTTCACCAAACTTAGGTGCATCTTCAAGTCATATTAGCATATGAATGTGAGGTGAGCCTCTTTGTTGATATTCAACTCTATAGAACCAGTCTGCAATTTTTCCTAAAGGTGCAGCTTTGCTCTTGAGAAAAGTTCGAATAAATTGATTTATTTGATAATCAAAGTGCCTAGCATATGTGACTGGATCACTCTGAATCAACTTGCTTTTCTCCCCCCAGTTGAGGTTTTGATGCTCAAAGTCACTGTATTCTTTGTTGCTGACAAGTTTCCCAAGTATTCTTAGAAGATGTATCCACTGTGTTTCAGCAGAAGAGAAACTACAAAACAACGAAGCTGGTCCCAACTGTCTTATCATTGCAAATATATCCTTTTTAGCTTTTTCAAAATATGGAGGTGAGCCTCTCAAGGCCCTTAAAAAGCTAAACCCTTGATCATGGTGAACCAGATTGTCTATAGCACCTGGTTGTTTCAATTGTCCAGCAGTAATTGTGGCATCATTTCCTTTGCATTTCCTCAGAGCAATTTGACATTGACCAAGTAAAATTTTCATTTGCAATTTGTTTGCTTTGAAAAAGATATTTTCCACACCCATTGCAGCTCTTTGGTCAGATCTTCTCAACTCAGATTTACAAATTTCACTATAATGAACATCAGTTCGTCCATTTGCATTATCTGGCCTTTTCTGACCAAGAAATATTCCGGGGTATGCTAATTCCTCTGAATACTTATCCCGAAATATACTCATAGGCCTACTGCCTTCACCTGGTGCAACATTTAGGATATACTGACGTTCAGTATCGGTCACAAAATCCGGAGCTGTCAGCATAGTGTCTGTAACCCCAGCAGGTGTTTCAGCCTCATCTTCACTCCACTGGTCTTCTTCTTCAAGTGTTGACTGTGTGTTATTTGACAGTGTATCACAATCAACGTCCGATAAATCTTTGACATTTGTTTCCACATGTCCCTGCTCATCAGTTAGCAAAAGATCAGGCGTACTTTCAAGCCAAGTGTCATTAAATATTATAGCTTCCTCTCTATAAAGACCACTGTTATCAACAAGCCACTGGGCAGCTTGCACTACCTTGTGCGGCCTTACATTCAAGGATAAAGCTGAACTTTTGTATTGTAATCTACTCTTCAAGTTTACTTTATTGGTTCCAGTCTCAAGTGGTAGTCTTGGTAACATATTGACAGTATTTATCATATCTGCTGGTACATTAACAACATTGCCACTGATTTTCAATTGTTTTCCTCTTGGTGCCTCCATGAGCTTTTGAAATGCTAATCTAGGAGCTATCAACCTGCATTCTAGTTCATTTAGGTCAAAGAATGATGGTTTCAAAGGAGATTGCATCCCATTTATGGTTGCACAAGGTGGAACTTTATTTTTAGCTAAGTAATTTTGACATGATTTACACAACCATTCAACATCATCAACACTTGTTTTATTTTGTAGATATTTCTTGACATCAGGATTGATTTCCCTGAGTGTTGCTGCAGGCAACACACTACGCTTACACCACAATTGGTCACAACAGCTGCATATGTACACAGGTCCTTTAGACACAACATCATGAAAGGTTATTATTAAGCTTTGCAGGGTTTGATTTCCTGATCGTTTCTTTTCCATGTATGTCTTGTTTTGCCTATTTCTCTTTTCCTTGTTTTCAGAAGTTTCACACAACCTTTTCTTTTTCATGCATTCTTTGTTTTTTCTATTTCTCTTTTCCTTGGTTTGAGAAGTTTCAAACAACCTTTTCTTTCTCATGTATTCTTTGTTTTCTTCATTTTTTCTTTGTTTGTCAAAAAACGTTCCACTCAGTCTTTTATTTTTCATGTAATTTCTTTTTTGCTCATTGCATTTTTCTCTCTCTTGAGCAGCTTGACTTAATCTTTTCTTTCTCATATATTCTTTCATGTATTCTCTTCTTTTCTGCTTTTGCTTATTATGTTTCATTGTCATATAAAGATTTCTTTCAACATTTGGTACCCTGCTGTTTAATTGTGAAGTAGAAACATAATGATATTCACCCAAATGACCTATGTGAACAACTGTTGCTTGATGTGGTAACCCTACAGCTTCTACTGTATTAAATGAAGCAAAGTTTTCGTCTGATTCCACAATATGTATCCTTAAATTCAGTATATCTGCAACAGCTTGTATAACTAAGTGATCACACCATGTCCCCTCCAATGACATGTTTGCAAGATATTCTTTCCAAGAAGATTCAAGATTACTTTCAATAAATCGCTCTGGATTCTCTCTCATATATCTGACACCTGCAGTTCTGACATCTAAATGATGGTTGCAATCACCATATAACTGGTGTGAAATCGCTCTAAAAAAGCAATCACCTTCACCACCAACATCTAGTGGTCCCAATCCAAGCTGTTCTAACCTACTTTCAAATATATTATAAACAGGCAATGATGCTGTGTTGGTAATGCTACAACTGTTTAAAGGGCCAGGATTCTGTTCAATGTCACCAGACATCATCAGCTTTTTAACAATGACACAAAATTGATCAGTTTTGAAGGTTAAATTTCCTAAAATAGTGCTACTATTTGAAATATTAATTGCCGGATAACTTTTAAAGCATGTTTTCTTTGTAGTTTTACATAGATGTTTCAAAACTGCAAAGGAGTTAGAGTAAATTCTTTGCCTGTTAATGAACTTGAAATAATACTCTTTGTAATCAGTAGCCACATGATTCAAAACAGATGACTTGGGGGTTGAATGTCTGAGAAATTATTTAACCTTCTTTCTATATTTTCTATTTTTCATGGCTTTCATTATTGTTTTAATGCACACTCTTGATGGTGCTCTGTCTTTGTATTGACAATTACTATTTGACCTTCTTAATTTTCTGGCAGTTAATCTACAGCCATACTGACAACGGTTGTCATCATGTGTACTAATAAAACTATCATGAATGACTACAGAATTCACATTAGCTCTATTTAATTTTTCGCTCATGTAAGAAGGTTCAATACTTTCTTGACAGACGAGACTAAATTTACTCCTTGATAAATTATATTGAACAGTTTTCCTCTTAATAACACGACTATGAGGCTCAATCTTCCTCCGAAGAGGCTGAATCTTCCTCCGAAGAGGCTGAATCTTCCTCCGAAGAGGCTGAATCTTCCTCCGAAGAGGCTCAATCTTTCTCCGATGAGGCAGAACTAAACGAGAACTACACCACTTTTTCGGCAGTTTGGTGCCATGCGTTTCTGTAATACAAATCAATTTTGTATTTGATCTGCCGCAAAATTGATTCATATTACAGAAACTACCAAACTGTTGAAACCTGCATTCAATGACTCTTCTACATTTTCTGTAAATCATGTTGATAAAACTTTTGAAAATACAAAATACCTACCTTGTGCTCGATTCTTTCACTCCTTTTGCGTCTTGCAGAATTACCAGAATATAGTGATATAGTTTTAAAAAAAACAGGTTCCAACACCTGTTCTTGAATGGGCATTGATTTTGTATACCCATTAATCCTGATTAATTCCTATTTATTCTCTAATATCATGTGTTCACGTTTAAAATGCTTAGTCTATTACATTAAAATTTACATTGATTACATCATGGTTTATACATGATCTGTCGTCGAGGCATTAATTATTGACCTTTTGAGAGTGACTTTGGTAAGTTTTTCACCAAGTTACAATGTTACTGATACAACCAATTACAATTATTGCTATTTTTGCTGGGTTTAAATTGACTTCGTTGTTTCTGAAGTACGACTTCAGACAAATGACAAACACAGCAGACAAATGTTGTTATGGATTTTGACATTTTGTCGCAATTCATCTCAAAAATCAAAAGCGTACAAAGACCCTTAACCCTTAGCCTCCATATAGAAAGTATTATTAGGCTTTCAAAACTAAGCCTTTGTTTTTGACAATGAAAAATAGACTTTACCGAGAAAAAACTTGCCTTTTGATCTAAAAACAAGTGATCAGTTACATCAGGGACATGTTGGGAAGAAACTTTAAACACCAGATGCATGAGACTATATCTAAAACACAGCAGTTTTGCTAATTTTTTTAACAGTTGTTGCTACAATCTTTAAATTAAAGATGCGTAGGAGTCTTGCAGCCCAATTTGAAGGATTGGCAACGATATAGAAGATCATTCAAATATGGCTAGAAAGTCTGGTAAGTGCATTATGTCACGTCCTGTCTTTCAATTTTTTCAGCTTTGTAGTGTCCTGACTGTTAACTGTTTCCCATTCCTAGTCTCTTGTTTTTCATTATAGGTGATACAACTACACCTAGTGCTACTGAAAATGACAATCCTGAATTTGTAGGGTATATCCACAATATATCTCCCATCAAAAGAGAATTTTGAACTTCAAGGCAGAGAAAAAACAGTGCGGGTGTGTGTTTTTCGCCTCCAAAACTCAAGAGATTCTCGGAATTAAGCAGTGCAGGTTCTCCTGTAAAAATTAAAAAGTTTTGTATCGATACCAAATCAAACTCAGAAGATATACTGATGGGAAGTGATGTTTCCGCGGAACCTTTCCCAGCAATTGATTTTCCCAAAGTCGAAAAACCAACAACGATGAATCTTAGCACTATCAAATCTTTGCGCCCAGGTCAGTCACTGTAACTGCTAAGGTTTCACACTTGCATCCTTCCAAGAGTGTTGGCTCTAACAACACAAATCTCCAGAATGGTATGATTGTGGATCCTTCTGGTACCATGAAGTTGAGCTTGTGGCGAGATTTTGTTGGTACCATTGAGCAGGGTAATACATATAGCTTTCAGAATTTCAATATCTATGAAGATAAGCTAACCCACAAGATTTGTATCAGTACAGCACTGGCCGGATCAGCCATAGAACCAGCACCTGAGTTCCAAGAGGTTCTTGCTGTTTCTGTAGTAGCCAGCACAACAACACATGGAGAAGTGACTGGAGTTGACAAGGTAACATCATACATGTCTTGTCGAAAGTGCAACAAGAAGATAGATCACAACGATCAACCAGCATTTATTGAGTGCAACCACTGCCATTTTAAGCGAAAACAAAAAACCTCAAAGCACTGGTTTGCACAGGTGATGCTGGAAGATCAAGAAGACAACAAGTTACTGCATCTTACCATATTTGAGGATGAGCTCCTTAAATTGGCAACCTTTTGTGGGAAGAGTTTCACAATTGACAGCTTCTCTCAGTCAGTCATTGAAAGTATACTATATGATTCACCTATCATCTCAGTAACCTTTGATCGACGAAGTAAAGTTGTTGAGACTGTAAGTGTGCATTGGTAGAAGATGATTTACTTGATGCATTAAATTAAAATTGTTAGTAAACGTGTTCTACGATGAAAGATGTAAATGATATATTTAATATCAAAGTTTGTTGATGTTTTGTTACATTCTTGAAGTCATATAACTCATATTCAAAGTAACCATAACAAATGAATGTTAAAGTTTTACAGTTATGTTTATTTATTTTGTCAGTGCATTGAGACAGTTAGTCTCCCTTGCAACCTGTTTGCTATGAGGCAGTGTGCATTGGTAGAAGAGGTTTATTTTGGTACATTAAAATTGTTAGTTTGTTAAAATTTTTTGTTATATTCTTAGAGTCACATTTGAAGTGAGAAGAAAAATAAATAATAAAAATTGTTCTCCTTAGTGCATGTAACTGATTTATTTTTAACCTTATTGACATTTTTTACATTCTGAGTTAAGATTTTTGAGTAACCAGAATGCATAAATGTTCAAAGTTGTTGCCATGTTTACTATTATAGTCCTTTTACTATTTTAAAGTTTAATATTAAACAATTATTGAATGAAGTTGAGCATGATATTGAGCTTGAGAATTACCAAGGACAAGGTTTGCGTTATCCACTGAGGGCCGAGGTGTTGCATCATTGCTAGTGTTGGTAAGTTTTTTAATGACACATATGACGACTTCTTCTTTGGAATTATATAAATCATACAATTTGGTATGTACAATACAATTGAAAGTATGTACAATGCCATTGACAGTGATCAAATTTAATCAACAGTGAACAAACTAATGATTTTTTTATTAATAATGTTTGTGCATGGAACTACTGGTATTAAACATTCAACATGCCAGATATTATACCACATGAAAATTTAGGTACGCTCAAACTTCCAGTACCACCAGAACCAGATTGTATAGCACCATATTTTACATGTAGCATGTTTGTAACATTTGTCATAACATATGTGCACAGAAACAAGGTAGTCCTGGTGGATGTGTATCCTAGTGATCTGGTCTGCAGACTATGGCAGCTTTCATTAAGATCTTGGGTGTGCCAACAACCAGAATTTGGGTGTGGGTGCACAAAAATTTGTCAGGTGGGCCAAAATATATTTAAGTGTGCCTAAAATATTTCAGTGCTTGGTTATAATAGCTAATTGTCAACATAAAAGGTTGAAAAGAGGTGTTTCCGAGGTCATCAAAAAAACTAGGCACAGTAGACTGAGTGTCCCAGGTGCCTTGAAAATTTAAATTTTCATCACCCAGTTGCTCAAGAGTCAAGAATATTTTGCTAAATAATGACTGAAATACATCCCTTTAAACCACGACACTTTTCTTGACCATTCCTGTACATCATACATACTAAAACGTTCTGTAAATCGCCTCATATATTAGTGGTAAAATCAGTGGTTAAATTTGATTAGCCAGCGAACAGGCGTTCTTTGGGTGGAATCGACTTGATTAATTGTTAGCATGCACGCACGCACGGTGATAACAGAATGAGCATAAAATGCCAGATAGCATCTTCAGTGCATGTTCCACTTATCCCACAGATCAATAAAAGCTTTTAGAAATTGTGCCCATGAAATGCACAGGTAGATCTGCAACAACCATGACATGTATGCCAAAATTTAAACATGTACACTCGTACAAAATCAACATCCATAAACAGTGATTTCTCAAAATTTTGTAGGTGTTCTTGGTTTACATAATGACCCCTTTCATTCAAAAAGAAATTGGCAGTTTTGTTATTCTGTGGAACAGTCAGGATACCATATTGCCAGATGGCATTCCAAACCACATATAAGATTTTCTAGAAAATTATGACCTTAGAGAGTGGGATACACATACGTAAGCAGCATTCTTGACAAGTTTCACATGCTAAAAGGATAATTAGTCTAAACCATATAATTGCTTCTTTTGTTTGTACATTCTGGGGTAGAAAATTGACAATGAACAGCTCAGGGAAGTTACGACTCTCAGAAGTATTACAAGTACATGATGACTATCTGGATGCAGTTTTTAGGGCACATTGTAAAAGATTGCTACCTGACTTATCAAATTTTGAAACCAGCTGATTGTGGAACTGCATTTCTGTTCGGAGTGAACAATAGACGTAATATATTTGAAGTACTGGTATACATAATATATATTTCAAGCATCATATTCTTATTACACTTACACACAAATGTGACTCCTTGGGTAAATAAGTTCTACTTGGAGCAACTGAACAATAACACAATCAAATATCACATTGGCAATATTTTGTCCATGCTAACAACTTCTTTTTAACTAAATGTCAAATTTAGTTGCATTCATGAATAACCAAAACTCGAACTCTTTGGAGCAACATTAATCGAACAATACAATCACCACATTTCTCTTATACTATATTGGATTCAGTCCAGTTAACTGGCAAAATTTGTTGCATTTGTGGTTCTGAACAAATATTTTAATTGCATCTGCACTTAGATTTCCAGCACAAAACAGAAATTCATTTTCCTCACCAACAAACTTTTCTGAGGCTACTTCTGGATCAAACAGCATATGACTGCTCCCTTGCAGATCAAGGACATTAACTGATGGTTGGACTGCTCATATGACTAGATGCATAACTGTGTACACTCGGGCTTTAATTTGTTCACAAAGAAACTAAGTTTTCAACGTTATTGTTTCCATTATGTTAGGTGCTCTTCAGTGAACTCGCAAAATGATGCAGTCAGCATTGAAACGAAGCATTGTCATTGTAAAGCGAATTCCCATTTTACGAAACATCGAAACGGCAAACTATATGATAATGAAAGTTTTATTATTGTGCATGTATATATATTTTTGTTTAAAAAACTCATTTAAGAACTTTAGCAGTGATTTTATATTAGACAACACATGTCGCATTATACAGGGTGTCCCCCCAAAAAGTGACACTATGCAGTAAAAATTATCTCGTTGTTATCAATCAATCAATCGAGCAATTTTTATTCAGGAAGCCCACATTACAATATGTGTTTTTCAGTAGGGTCCTGCAAAATAAAAACTTACAAGAATGAATTAATACATTAACAACCACGAACTAATGATTTATAGTAATTCATTAATTAATAAACCACGATTATAAGAGTAATTTATTAATTAATGAACCATGAGAATTAAGTAAACAAGCTAATTCAATAGGAGTTTAAAAGTTTGTAAATCTTTTGCTTGACGAACTTCCTGGGGCAATTCATTCCAGTTATCACTGGCAAAGTTAATCGTTTTCCAGTGTCCCCATTTATGCTTCGCCGCTGATTTACGTATATTACACTTTGACCTAGTGTTGTAAGTATGCATATCCTGGTGATATGTAATTTCAAAATTAGATGGAAAAAGATCATTCTTACACTTATATGTAATTAAAACACTCATTAATATTCAATAGGCATTTCGACCAATCACGTCGTTGCTTTCTCCCACGTGCATATGCTTTTATACCCAATAAATTACTCAACATTCTAAAAGCCCGGGGAGGGATTTGATATCGGCTTCAGGGAAATATGGGGTATAATAGAAGAACAAAGCAATGCAAATGAACATGAATTATTATATAGCGACACTACGCATTAAGTCATCAGTTTCTTCAAAGTCAAGCAATTCAAGATCTTTGAGAATGCCTGACAAACTTTCTTGTACTGACTTGCTTAAACTTGGTTTATTTACAAAGGTTCCTTCACTTTTGCCGATGTCAATACTTGCCCTCTGTAATCTGAAAGGGCGAGTGTATTACTGACATTCATTTGTTGTTCATATGGCTGGGTTCCGATAGCATTTAACGAGCAAATATTAAATGAAGTTGACAAAGTAATCAGTTGAAAACGTCTCTCTGATTTAATCCAAGTTAACAATGAGTTATTGTCGTAACTGTGCTCTAGGTAGTGTTTTACCATATATGAAACTCTGCATGCGTAAAAGCTATTCATTCTTTGAAATCAATAGGGTACTATTTTGGCTGATTTGAATTTGAAAGGGTGCCAATAAATGAACAAGTCTACTCTTTTTGTCACACCTAACCTTTATGGTAGAATAATTTACTGATTACTCTCTAGTCGGTCTCAATGTCTATTGAATTTTAATGAGTGTTTTAAGCCATTCAAAACACTCGTAGGTCGTGTTTTATGTGATATAAAACGCTCGACTGCGTCTCGCGTTGTATATCACATAAAACACTCCTACTCGTGTTTTAAATATTACATACCTAATGATTACAATTCTCCTGGACTTCAAGTCTTTCCAATTCAATTTCTTCAGAACAAAACTAGCTGAAGATCTATAATCCAGGTCCAGGATTATACGTGCTGCCTTATTCTGTAGGATTTGAAGATCTGACATAAGGGTTTCATTCCCTCGATCTCCCCAAACTATGTCAGCATAATCAAAATGTGGCAGAATATAAGAATTATAAAATAATATTCTACTATGTAATGGTAAATAGTTTTTAATACGTTTAAGTAATCCGAACTTCTTGTTAATCTTGGATTTAATAAATTGAATATGATCATGCCATGTCAGGTTAATATTTATCATTACGCCAAGGTACTTATACGACTGTGCTTCTTCCAGATGCACGTCTCCAACAGTTACCACTAATGATAACAATAATCTTGCCAAACGTTGACCGCTGCCGATGAGCATAAATTTGGATTTCTTAATATTACTTGTAAGGTGATTCATTTTAAGCCAGTCACAGACTCTTTCTAGATCAATGTTCATTTTTTGTTGTAATTCTTCAGGACTTTTATACGAACAGTATAATACGGTGTCATCAGCAAACAAGGTGACCTGAGAAGATTCTAGAACATTTGGCAGATCATTGACATATATCAAGAACAATAATGGCCCAATAATGGACCCCTGAGCAACACCCATCGATATCTTTGAAGTTTCAGATTGGACATTATCATAAACTGTTACCTGCGAGCGATCAGAGAGAAAAGATTCAAACCATTCACAAGCATGGTCATCAGCACCAAGAAGATGTAGCTTACATAATAAGATTTTATGGTTTACGGTGTCAAATGCTTTTGCCAAGTCTATAAAGACAGCTCCAGTAAGCTCCCCGGCATCCATTGATTGTAATACCTTATCAGTAAATTTTGCTGTAGCCAGCACAGTGTTAGAGTTTAGATGGAAGCCAAACTGACTCGTTGAAAGTAATTTATTACCTTCAAGATATGTAGATAACTGCATATAAATTGCTTTCTCCAGGATCTTGCTGATGGCAGGTAAGATTGATATTGGCCTGTAATTTGTCGGATCTTGTTTATCTCCTGACTTATAAATGGAAATTATTCTGACAGTTTTCCAAATAGCTGGGAAGATTTTTTCCTGAATTGATAAATTAAATTGGTGAGAGAAGGTGTAATTACTGTCACTGCATCCTGTGGCTTCCGGTGGCTTCATTAGAATTTAGCTGAGTAATGTATTTGAATACAAACTCACTTGTTATTGGAGCAATTGTAAAAGTACTATTACATGTTCCAATACTACCACTTGGTTCAGGGTGATACAAAAAGCACTCTGTGAGTGTATTACCTATACTCACAAAAAATTTATTAAATCCATCTGCAATTGACTTTGCCGTTGTATATGTAGTATCATCTATTTTCAAACTAGAGAAAGTAGAGGTCAGCTTACTTGGTAGAACTTGATTGAAAGCCTTCCAGAGTTTAGCAGAGTCTCCTCTGCATTCTTGTAAAATATTGTTATAGTAATCAGATTTAGCTTTCTCAATATGTCTGTGCACGTCATTTCTAAGATTTTTATACTTCATCCAATGATTACTTGATTTATCTCCTTTGGCTTTCTTCAGATAAAAATCCCAGTCAGATATGAGCTTAGCAATCTCCAGAGTCATCCATGGCATTGGAGGATGTTCATTCATCACATCAGTAAAAAGTTTGATCCAAACATAAACACAGTCATTAACATTTTCAGGATTATTAAAGACAACATGCCATGGGACGTTTATAAGATCCTTGACAAAAGCATCCTTATTATAGGTTTTAAAAGAACGAAATTCAATTACTTTAGGAGATGTTCGGACCACGCCGCCTTTAAAAACACAATATATCAACAAATGGTCACTAAGACCAATAGGGATTACTCCTTGTTCTTTGATTCTGTGTTGGACATTTGTAAATACCAAGTCAATTAACGAATGACTTGTTTCAGTGATGCAAGTCGGCAACTTAATCAGTTGGCTTAAATCATTAAGATTCGCAATCCTCTTTAGCTTTTTCCTATGTCGTGAATTTACATTTTTAGTGAAATCTATATTTAAAGTCATCAAGAATAATTTTGTCAAAGTTCTGTTCAATTCCACTCAAAGATAAGTTGAAATCGTCAACAAAATTGTCAATGGGTTGGTCAGGAGGTTTTTACACACAAACAATAATCAGAGGTTTACATTACTGCGATTGATTTGTACCCAAACAGATTCGTTATTGCCCTTCAGGTCATTCCTTTCCAGAGAAGTAAGACCACTTTTACAATATATAATAACACCGCCGCCAGATTTAGCTGATCGATCATACCTTACGCTTGTGTAGCCCAGGATTTGTATTTCTTTGTCTGAAATATTTGGTTGAAGCCATGTTTCAGAAAACGTTAATACGTCAATTGTTTTCGAATCGCATAATCTAATTTTAAGTTCATCAAGCTTACCGCGAAGGCTTCGGACATTTAGATGGATTACAGAAAGACCTCTCGCTTTGATATCAAAGCCCAATCGATTTACATTGTCGGGATCATGTTGTGGGCAAATGTCTCCAGCCAATAAAAGGTAGATTGACGACCAAAGACACTTTTTCGATAACTTTAAGAATCTTGAGACTTTAACAACATCGGTCACCCTTGAGATATTATTAAATCGACATGGTAGCCCTGAATTACATCCAGGAAAAGAGATCCATTCCAGAGCATATATGTATTGAGCATACTTTTATGTTGACAATATCAGACTTTTGGTGACATAAGTATATGTTAAGGATGAGAAAGTTCAACAAAATAGCGGAGCTCCAAAAGAGTCGACCGCCCGCCATGTTAAATACTGGAAATATGACCGGAAATATGGTTATACCGCTCTAAAATGCACCTGATTACACACCTTGGGAACTTATTGAAATTGTGTAAACGTGTTTTGCACAGCAGTAAAATTCAGTGCTAGAGTAAATTGTGTTGGAACAAATACTTGTTTTTCCTGCAGTCAGTGAAGCACTATTGTCACTCCAAGTGTACAACCATACAACGTTGTACTGTATCAAAACTATTGAAATAATGCATTTTTAGAATCTGAATACCTAGCACAAAGCTGAATACAAAGATGTGTGAAGTATTGACAGGGTGCATATTAAAATTACTTGTAAACCAAATGCTTTTATGCAACTTCCATGCATTGTGTTTACACATTCATGGGTTTAGTTCATTTTGTCTAACATAAAAATAATGCTGCGTATTACATAAATCTCTCTCACAAGCATTGCCTACTTCATGCATAAAATTTACTTGCGTCAAGCTTTTAATGCACACATGGGGCTCAGTAGAGTGCTGAGTCATTCATATTCTCCAAACAATGTATGTCGTTTTGGGACACCCTGTTGGACCTTTAACCTTTTAGACCAAAATTTTAAAAATCTCGAGCTAGGAAAATTCATCATCACAGTTTGAAAGAGCGTTCTAAATTTAGTAAAATTAGAAACTTTGGTTGCAAAATATTCTAATAGTCTAATCTATAGTGTTAGAAGTTGGAAGATTTTCTATATTTCTTTTATTACGTGCGGATAGTAGATAGCCTTTTTACACGGGTACAATTATCCGCGTGTACTATAATACAAAAGTATACAAAATTTTATAAAAATTTCGAACTAGGAAAATTCATCACCACAGTCTGAAAGAGCATTCTAAATTTAGTAAAATTAGAAACTTTGGTTGCAAAATAGAGTAAAATAGGAATCTATAGGGTTACGAAGTTGGAAAATTTTCTATATTTCTTTTGTTACATCCGGATAGTAGATAGCCTTTTTACACGGGTACAATTATCCACGCGTACTGTAATACAAAAGTGTACAAAATTTTCCAAATTCACAAGGATATATTTCAGTATTTTACAATATTTCACAACCAAACTTTGCAATTTGACTAAATTTAGGATGCTCTTTCAAGCTGTGGTGGTGAATTTTCCTAGTTCGAAATTTTTAAAATTTTGGTCTAATGGGTCCATTGTTATTCAATAGTACTTGTATTTTAAATATTACCAATAACAACAGATCAAGGAGGTATTATATAGAAATTTAATTTACACACGACAGTAAATGTCATGCAACATAAATCATAAACCATACAACAACAAAATGTGACAGAAATTAACAAACAGTTATTACTAAGGATGTGTCTTTTGCATAAGATATTTCAACATCATTTAAAAATAGTAAGTTTTCTGCTAAAGTCTCCTCATCTAGTTCTAAAATCTTTGGCATTTTCAATAAGCGTGAAAGCATTTCATCTCTCAATTTTAGTGTTCACTTGTTATTTGTATCTTCAACAATCACCTAAAAAATAGAAGAGTTTCAATGAAAGAATGTGGCGATGGGACTGTAATGCATTTGTTTGAATGCATAATCCCACATTGGTGGCAGTTGACAACTTTTGAAGTACGTTGTTGGATGCTCTTATTACACTTTGGGCATTTTAAAAACTTGTTGAAGTACTGCAATGAAACAAACTCTTTCACAGTCAGGGTTACCACCTCTTTACCTTCCTCACTGTCTGCTAGTGGTATTTGTTGTAGTGTATCATCCTTTACTGCGATAATTGTTGTTACGTCAGTCGTGAAAAGTTTCTTTTTCCCGCTCCATACAGACTTGGAGTGGACAAAATGTGAAACAATCTCTGATGCTTACTTTTTTGATGTTGTCTTCCCATACATCCACGTCTATCAAGCCTGACTCGTCAACCAGAATAGCTTCTCTCAATTTCACTTTATTTTTGCCAGTGGAAACGATCTGGTTCAACCGTGTCACTTTAGCTGTGACAACCACATTTTCCCATTCTTCCTTGCTGTTGAGCATGTTCAAGATGGGTTATAGGGTCTTGATTAGTTGCCGGTGATGTGATACTGATGTATTGAAAGGAGTAGTCTGAATGGTGGGGTGTTGTGACATTCGTCATGTCATTAATGACGATCTTGCTTTTGTCAGCCATGTACGTGTGGTCCTTCAGCTTGAGTGGGGTTCTGCTCTCTTATGGGGGGAGTAGAGAATTGCTTCAATAGTTGTGTTGGATGCTGTTTCAAAGCCATGCTCACGTAATCCATAGTGTTGTTTCTGTTTCTCTTCAAGAGTGATAAGTCGTGGACGTATGCAATCGTTGTTTTGGATGGACGCTTTAAAATCTGCTTTCTTCACAATGATGAAGAGGAGAACATGATTTTTCAATGAGTATAATCTCTTACCAACACGTGTTGTTCATTCAGAAGATATGAGAAGTGACTGGAATATTTATGCAACCATCATAATTATAATTATAAAACACAAAGCCAAACTAAGCAATTGACTGAAATCAACCGTGCGAATGAGGATCGTTAAAATGAAAGATCATAAAAGGTTCCAAGGCCATAAGGACAAGAGTGGAACAAAAGTGGATGAAAGAAAAAAGCTTCAAATTACAACACCGCCTCACATGAACATTGCGTACCTCTGGAGAAGTACACAGACCTCTTTAATTATTTAGTGAAAGTGTTAAATATTCGTCAACTTCGCAACGTAATTTTAACTTTTATTTGATTATACGATTCCTTTACACGGTGAATAATCTGCATGACAAGCTAATTGCTTCGAATTAGTGCATGAGCAGTAAAATAAAAGATTTTCTACTAAGAGACATATACACACAACTCCTGTAGATTAAAATATAGCTATAAATGATCTTTTTGCTGCATAATCATGTTTTTGCCATGTAATCATTAAGTCATCACTACAGGGTGTCCAAAAAATAGACCCTTTCAAATTCAAATTAGCCACAAGCTATCATTTATTGTTTCCTTTGAATTAATGCTGCACAAAAACAAGGTTTGAAATATATTTATAAATATAGAAATAATAGATAGAAGAATAGATAGAGGGACGGACTTGGTCCAAGTCTACATACTGGCGTGTGTTGAGCTGGGGTTTTTTTCTATATACTAAAAGGAATGGTCTTATTTTGTTAGTACGTAGGTTCAATACAATAAACTTTAATCCATTGATGATTTAAATATATTGTCTTTGCAGTATATTAATATGGTCTTTGGCACAAATAGCTAAACCTGAATATTTATCAGTGGGGTGGTCTTGTCGATGCAGAGTATCGTGATGAGTCGTGAGGTAGAAGTTGAGTTTCAGTTAGTGCTAAGATGTCATATTTTGTAAAATTGACATCATCAATGATGTCAATGCTATGTTTCTGCAGGGAACATATATTCAGTAGACATACATGAAGGCTGCTGGCATCACTTGTTGTGAGGGTACTTGAGGAGCTCTCTGCTTCCTGTCATAATCTATGATATTCAGCCTGTACTTTTTGGATTGGCTCTAACATGTTTGTTTTCTGGTTGTCCAATGACATGTAATCCTTGTAATGATCTTGCATGACTTAAAGTGCCTATGTCATGTTTGGGGAAATAGCATATTTCTGTACTTTAGGTGATTTTAAGAAGACTTGTAATATATTTTATAAGTCGAAAATTTGATCTTCATGTACTTTTGGGGGCTTAAAGTTGGCGATTTGCCAAAATACCGTGAGCATAAAAAAACTGGGGCGAGTATGCTGCTATGACATTACACGGGAAACAACAACAAGCTATTCATATGGAAGAAATATGGGAGAAAGATTGTCACATTGTTATAAATCGGCGTAGATAGGTTGTTTTTGAAAAAGTCTTCTGTTTTTGTCTGGCATTTATGGTGTGAAAATGCCTCACAGATGTGTTGTCTTTGGATGTCCCAACACAGCCAATTAAAGCGAAGGTATCGCGCTGCATAGAATTTCATATGCAAATGACGCTCGGCCAGAGGCCAAAAAAAAGAAGGAAAGTTTGGGTGGATTTTGTTCCACGAACGCACGCTAAGTGGGAGCCATCTATACATTTTGAAATTTGCTCTAAGCATTTCAAGGAAGAGGATTTTGTAAGTCGTTTTGTCTCCATAACATTCCTGGCAAAGACAAAACTTTGCTTGTTGCACCACGATTGAAACAAGAGATTGGCGTTTGTGTGTGGCCATCAAAGTATGAGGACGAAGAAGGCAGCATGTTATCAGCAAGAGATCGCCGCCGTATTGTAGGTGTTAGTAATAAATGCTGATCTAAATGTCGATTTAACTTGTTTTGATTTGCGGCATTTTATTATAATTGAGGTTTGGGAAAAGCTTATGCCATAATTACTGTATGTCATTTGCATACAGTCCAGTACTCAGTAGTCATAATGACTGCTGCTTTTTAAAAGTATAAATTATTGTATGACTAATAATGCTCCTTTGCTTGTAGGTCTACTATGCAAAAAAGCAAGACCCATCGGAAGTTGGAAAGCCCAGCAGTTCCTTGGTCACATTTGGATCTGTGGAGATGAGTGAATGCATAATAACTGCAAAAGTTGATGAAATGGCTTTTGCCAAACCAGGAGAGTAAGTATAGCGAGCAACCTTCCATCTAATACTTGTTTATGATACAATTGGTTGTACTCTATACATTCAGCTTTCTGGCATGTGCAAAAATGGGGTAAGATTCCAGCACATTAAATTATTGCCGTTTTGGCAATACGGTATGTCTATTTCATTTACAGTATTTCACATTTGCTTGTAAATTCTAGCTATTGTCTTGATAATATTAAAAGCATCTTACAGATTGTGCTTGTTGTTGGGGGCATAGTTTGATTGAGAGATCATGTAGCTACTGTATGCACCAGTAATATAACTCCCTGCACCCTCTGCAGCCTAGGCTTAGCATAGGGGATTAGCAGCTTTTTGTCCTCTTGTTGGTGAATTAGGTAGTTAGCAAAGCAATGCCCTGCTATGCCCAACCCAGGGGGTGCAGGGATTTATATTGACTGGTGTGTTCTACAATTGTAGTTGGTACATAGTGATTTCAATTCAAACTATTTTAGACAAGTGAAGAAAATTCCATGACGCTTGGGTTCAGACAATGCCACCACAATGCCAAAACTGTAATGTATTATCTGCAAGGCTAAAAAAGATGGAAGAAAAGATCTATTCTACCAGTTGCAAATAAGGTCGTGGCTAAAGGGGATGCACGAGAGGTAGGTTTTCAAGATGGCGGCTGTTTTTCAAGATTCTTAAAACGAGAACGAATCAACAACCAGAATTTGATAGCATTCCTAAAGCTTACCCTAACCCTAACCCTAAACCTAATCACAATTTAGGAATGCTATAAATGTCTGGTTGTTAATTCTTTCTCGTTTTAAGAATCTTGAAAAACAGCCGCCATCTTGAAAACCTACCTCTCGTTCATCCCCTTTAGCCATGACCTTGGAAATAAGCCACTGTAACAAAATATGATAGTGAATAAAATTACTACTGCTGTTATAAAATTACTAAAAAGTATAAAATAAGCAATGTCTTTTTCATATATCATTCTACATAATTAGAGAGTGATGATTCATCAAGCAATATGGATGATGATGATGATGAAGATGATGATGATGCCAGAGACCTACATAGTGATGAAGTACAAGTAAGTGATGCTGAATCAATTACATCTGAGCCTTCTTCACAAATAGAGGGAGAGCCATCAACTGACACAGACACAGATGATGATGCTATTGGGAATAGGTATGTGCTAACGTATGTGCTAATGTTTTTCATAAATTAAGAGCTCAATCAGCCCAGATTGTGGACTGAGAAACCAGAGCAATGTTGGCTTTTGTGTCAGGCTGTACCTTTTTATGACCTGATACTCATGTGTATCTGCGGTTGTAATGGTTGTATTTTGTATCAATGGCTTTATATGTTACCTGATGTGTTACCTATTTCCAATTGTTTGTCGAGCAGGCATTTTTTCAAGTCATACTCTGTGCTACTCATTATACAGTATGACAGAGTATGTATTGCTAATGGACAGCTCAAATATGGTTCTGGTTCCACAAGATATAATGATGTAAGCCCATACAACCCCCACCCAAGAATATGTGGGGATTTGGTGTCATTTGACTTGCAACTTAGCAAATTACCAATAAAAAGGCAAATATGTTGTTAGATCCCTAGTGGTGGGGATGGGAGTGTAGGAGTTTAGATTGAATGCTATAGTATATGATGGTGTGTTCATTGGTATTTGGCATCAAATAATTTCACATGCCGTAACTGGATGAAAGTATAATTACTACAATTTAGCTTTTGTTGTCCTACATATAGTTTACTCCTTTGTTTTAGAGTTTATGTTAAGGAGAACAATGTCAGAAAAGAACCCAAGTTTGTTGTCTTCTAAACACAGCTAATGACATTGTTCAACATTGTTCAACATTTGTCTAACATGTCAGCATAAGCTCCTCATCTGATTTTACTATATCAGTAAATTGCTAAAAGCTTCTAAATTTACTGATATGATAAATTTATGACAAGCGTAACCCTAATCCTGTATGTCAGAGCTAAATACTGTGCTTACAGTGTTTTCTGTTGTGATGACCCATTGAATGCAATCATTGATTTCACTTTGGTGCAGTTATTGTCTTAATAATTCAATTTTTATTTATTTTGGATGTGATTACTTTAGCAGGGCTGAATAAATTATCTGATTCACTTTATTTCCTTACAGTATGTTAAGGAACAATTAAAGTTGGCAGATGCAGCTAGTGCTTGGGTGACCCCAGATAACCTTTGTGCTCCGCTGTATATTTAAGAGTTAATTAGTCTTTTGTGCTTTAAAGGTCTTTTTTCAGATACTTCTATTTTCTCCATTTCACAAACTATATAAAATCTAGGAATTAAGAGCCATGTGCAGGTTTTATTTCCTGAGTATTGTCCAATGTTATCACATAAGTTAAGTCAATACAGTACACTTTTCTTTTGAGAGATTTGTATCGTGTACACTGTATTTGGAATTGAACATGCCCTTGATGTGCTCAAACATATACCATTACATTGAATTTTGTATTTTCTTTTCATTCAGAGAAATGAAGCTGGCAGCAGTTCTGCCATGGAGTATATCTGGGGTTCACAAGATCAATAGACAACATAATGTGCAAGAGTAATTTGAGTGTGACAACATTTGTCTCTGATCGCCATTCATCAATAGCCAAACACATGGGGGAAAAGTTACCACAAATTACTCACTACTTTGATCATTTAACTAAAAGTATGTACATATTATAAATTGAACAAAGTTGCAATAACCTATTAGAGATATTTCCAGCAACTCTTTGCTTGCCATTGTATAAAATAAATATTAGAATTAGTAAGTGCTCAAGGCAATTATGAACACTTCCTAATGTTAATTTGGCTAGATATGTGCCATTGTAGTAACAATTTATTATTTATTCACTGATATAGAAGTTTCCAAAGCATTGAAAAAAATTGCTAAAGAGAAAGATTGCGAGGAGCTTCTTCCTTGGATAAGGCTTATTAATCTATCTTTTATTCAATTTAAGAAAGGAATATTAGCATACTACATGACTGCATTACGATCCTGCTACCACCTTGACGATCCACGAACTTGGAAAACTGTCTTGTGTCAAATGTGATACATGCAGAAGTCTCATCCGACCATTAACTTGCTGTTACTAGAGGCGTGTTTGCACATTGCGATTTGTCCTGTGCGATTCGGTTTCTGGTGTATGAATTCATTTGATGCCTCAATTCCAAAAAACTGAATTGAAGCGAAATTTTAAATGCACAATTTAAAATTGACAATTTAAAATGCGCAATTGAAAATTGCGTGCCTACTTGACTGGATTTGCCAAAATACGAGTCGTTCACAGCGAAGCGCTGTGTGAACGTACCTTTGGTAAACCAAGTATGATTACATAGGTGATTATTAAAGTTTTCTATGCTGATTGGTTTGATTTTGAGGTGATTATAACGTGATAATCACCTAAGCGATTTTCTAAAATTATGGCGGCTGTCGGCATAGCCGTTTTGACTAATAAGAAAATGTGTTGGGGTTTTTTTGGCTTTTTTCCACCAAATAATCACCTACGAAATCATACTAAAACAATTATTTGCCTCAGGCTCGGTGGTTATTGTTAAATGAAAACATCGACTTTGTCTTCGCTGTACTCAACAATAATCACTTGGCCTTCGGCAAAAATTGTTAATTATTTCTGTTTCTATATTTATATTTTGTAAAGGGCCCACTGTAATTGGTGTTAAGCTGTTGTGGTATCCCAGCTTCTTTAATGCAATAAACCATGTGCAACTCATTTATATTGGAGCTCTATGTCCACAGTTGATGGGAGTGGAGAAGTTATATGGGCAAAGTTTGAATCCTTTCTAAAGCATGTTGCAAATATGCACTCTAATCTACCAAATCCCATATTTTGATAAGTGTGCTTATGAGGAGGACATAGCAGAAAGGACTTGGTTAAATAAAGGTATAAATTTTATGAGCTGGCCCTAGTAATTCTTTCTACAACTCTTCAAAATCCCTGACAATCCTTTATTCCTTATTGTTTTCATCTTAAAAATTAAAGTATGTCTGTAGTAAGTATCATGTAACACTAAGGCGCCTTCAGAATATTACTATTAGTTTGTTGCTAATTAGTGATGTTATACTTCTTTGTTTACATTCTGTTGTGCATGACAAGCTGAGAAATGCTCTAGTGAACAAGAAAATCAAGAAGGGTATTTGCCTAGCCTCTCCATTATCGCAAACTAGTTGTCTGGAAGGTTTCCACTCCGTACTTAAGTTTTTTTCATAAATTTAATTAACATGAGTGAAATAAAATAGAGTATTGCAGTAAGCTTATTAGGTTAGGGCGGTTGAAATGATTAACGTTCTTCTATCATTTATACTGTAGGCATATCTTGGCAGTCATTCACTTTAATGCAAACCTGCAAAGAGACGAGCGAGTTACAACATCTGGCAAAACCCAAGTGAAAGTTGTTTACCCTAAATTTAAAAATGGGGAAGCAACTGTATGAAACTTTGGTATGGTTATATTATGAATGTTGGTTTTTTTAGACCTTTGGCCTGGGTGGATGGCAAATTAGCCTGGAGGCCTTGAAATGAAATTTGGCTGTTATTTTTTAAATTGTCCAACTAGACTTAAATTATGAATATTACATAAAGTGTGAAAAATTATATACAACATTTAAGAGGCAACTATTTGTGGTTGTAAGTATTTGCACTATCCACATTAGACAGAAAATTGCAGTCAAAGTTACAACATCTAATAAACACTTCAAATACATATTTTAGACTATATTGAAAGAATTTTTGAGACAATGGTCAATGCAAGTAAAGAGGAAATTGTTAGTGCACATAAAGAATTGGTGGAGATGTCTCTTAGCTCCAATGTGCACCAATATGCTACAAAAACAGCCTATAGAAAAAGCCATGCAGAAGATGCTTAAGCAAAAAGAAATGGTTGTTGTCAATGTTCCACCTACAGGTATGTTGTTTAGAAATTGTGTTTGCAGGTCCTAACTAACTTCCCAAAGGGCCTTTGCTTGAAATATCGAGCTCTGCTTTAGTTGTTTTGGTGGTGAAATATCCCATGGTTTTGTGTGCATACATCTATTTACAGGGTTTTGCTAAAAGGCGGCCTGTGGTCCACGGCCCACGGCCCGATTTATGGCTCGCGGTCCGCCGGTCCAAAGTCGGCCCGCGGCTCGGCGGCCCAAGTGAAGGCTGTTAATTTTTTTCATTATGGTCAATGGAAGGCCACTGTGGGAGACTTCAAGTCAAAATAAGGGCTCCGTGGCTATAGTTTCTTGTTGCACCTTCTCTCTAATTTGAAAAAAAAACACTGGTTGAGCTTGAAATGATGTATTCAGAAAATTAACCACAATTCAGCTGTTGTATATAGCTCAGTTGTTTGTGTTTGAGCATTAAAAACATGGAGGAAGGTAAGATGTTTTTATGCGGTCCGCTGTTCCGACCATGCAAGGAAAACCATGCATTTGAGGAAAGGCAAAGAAAACAAGAATTACTAATTTAATTGAAGAAAACCACAACTGAATGACCTAAACTTTAAATAGTTTTTTATCAACAGGGGCGGCGTAACCAATCGGGAAACCTTCGGGTACCTCACGAAAATCTGGCAAAGATGAGCAATTTTTCCTTGAGAAGTCCCTTTTCGATCAATCATTCCTCACGACCAATCCCAATACACCCTATGTCTATTGTGTGGTGTATGAAGACGACATCGCGAGGCAAAAGCAAACATATCCTGCACACTTTTGTGTCAATTTCGCTGATTCATGTTCACACGAGAAAACTACACTTATACACCACTTCGACAAATTTATTCGTTTGTTAATTTAGGGGACTGGACCGAGTTTGGGGGTGAAAATTATATATACAAAACATGTCTTTGTATCTTGTATTGCTATGTATTTTACAAGTTGGTATTTATTTGACTTTTGAGATACGGGTTCGTAGAAGTATGTAATGATAAAAAATACAAAACATATTTTGTATTTATAATTTTCACCCCCAAACTCTGTCCAGTCCGCCAAATTAACCCGCGAATCAATTCGTCGAAGTGGTGTATTAAGGTAAAATTACCCGACTGTGCGTGGTTTAGAGCCCATGAATCTATGTTTCTACAAATGATACTTAATTCTTCTAACCCCAGGAGTTCGGTTTCCTACTTTTTAGCCACACCGCCCCTGAACATGATATTTGTACTAAAATTATAACCAAAACCCTAACACTGTATGCAATATTAACCCAACAAAACCACTGTTTTTAGATGTATACGCATAGTATCTCTGTGAATTACTCAGTTATTACTCTGTTCATCCATTCATAGTTGAGCGTCCGTTCTCGCTACTAAATAGCATTTTGCTTGGACACCGAACTCATGTCTTCCAAATAAAGTTCCCACAGAATAACTTGTTCTTCTTCTTTGGTTTGAATAAAGTCTATCATCAATCTATGCGTTGAAGACCTCTTTAGGAAGTCGGGATGGCGTGCTCTTAAGCACTTTAAATCCATATGGTATCCCCTTGCATTGGCATCTGTTCCAGCTCTCCAGTCTTTTTCACGGTGCATTACTATTAGATCTAATGCCGCAGGAACGTCGGAAAACTCTTCTCGGCATCCTGGACATTTTCTCACTCGGCTGTTTCCCTTTCTAGTGATAACGAAAGGGTGAGACGATTGTCGCCATGGAAAACATGAAGGATCTCTTTCGTTCAACATTTCGCTCGCCCTGAATATAGTTAAAAAAGAATATCAACTATAATAATGATGCCAATAATGCAATAATTTTAATAATTACTTTATAATACTCTAGATACATACGCTCGTGCAGGTGACATTTTTTTTACTCTCTTCCGTTTCTTGCCTTTTTTCTTTCCAGCGTCTGATCTTCCACTTGCTAATGCATCCAAACTTGGGTCTGGTCTGGCTTTAAGCAAACAATTAATGTGTTCCTCTAGCTGGTTGTTGTCATATGCTGTCGCGACAGTGTGAGAACAAACTTTGTTCGCCTTGTATTGCAAACACGATTCATCACACGAGTATCCAAACTTTTTATGAGTTTGAACCAGATGCGGCTTTTTCGAGGAACTACTCTTCACGAAACGACTTTTGTTTCCAGAAAAGGCTCAGGTCACAAAACCACCACCAATTAAATTTTTTGCCTTTTATTTAATACCACAAATCATCGGCTCTGAAAATTTAAGTACTGCCAGCTCATCAACCTTGGACATATCGACCGCTTCTGGCGATTCGTTATCCTTCGACTGTGATGGACCGCCTAATGGCCGGAAACCTTCCACTTGACTCAGCACATTGAAAAAGTCCCTATTTATTATCTTTGCCTTTCTCTTACTTCTCTCTTCTTCGGATAGTTCGGGATTAACTAAGTATTCTTCACTCTTCGAAACTAAAGTCCCAAAAGCTTCCAAAACTTCATAAGAAGAATCAATTCCAGTAAGAGCTCTTGCAACATCATCTTCTTCTCTGGTAACCAGTTCTTTCAGCTCAAGTATAAAAGCGTCTACGTCTTTCTCCTTAAGACCCATCCAGTTTTTCAACATCGAGTTAGCAGATTCTGAGACATTCTGCGTATATAGGTTTTCAGCAAACTGTGGAAGTCCAGCAAGCATTGCGTTGTCACATAACACCCTGTCTCGAATTACTGGAATGACGTAACGCAGAACATAACAGCAAAAGCGGTTAGTTAGCTCCTGAAAACCGGAATGAGCAGATTTTCGCCACTTTTCGACGAGATTATCTAAATCTTGGGCCCCAGACTCGCGCGATGTCGTCAAACAAACATTTTGAAGCTCTTTGATTGAGCATTCTACTTTAGCTTTGGGAAGGCCGATTTGCTTTGCTTTCTCCCATATGTCATTAAAAAGATGAAGTGCGCACCTTATCCTGTAGGCTTGTGGAAAGTTGGAATCCAAGACCTTTTCCAGATTGATTTCACCATCTGAACCACAAGCTTTTACGTCTTGCGCGAGAGAAGGTTCTTCTGCAACCAAGGCTTTAAAGAGGTGCCCGTACGACTTTCAGTCTGGTCTTTTACCAATGCCACGGGTCCAATCATAACTGGGTGGTTTTTCTTTCCCTTGCGCTTTAATAGGAGATTTTGGTAGGTTGTCACAACGGCCCAAAATGGCCCCAATTTGAAGGTTACATCAACAGATAAGACAGAACTTTTGTTGAATAATGTGCAGAAACTTTTTATGTCATTTACTTGCCTGCGGTTAAACAGAATATGAGTGGAAGTACCTGCAGTTTTTATAAACTGTTGGTGGAAGCGTTCTTCTTCTTTCTCCATTTCCATGGAATTCAGAGGCCTGAACAAAGACCCTTCTCTAGAGGTACATGCACCACCGGCTTTCGTTTTACTTCCTTTCACGTTATATACCTGCTTCGTATTGCGTGGGAGCTGGGAAACTGTAGAAACACCTGTGACACCACCAACTTTTTTTTCCACGTTATGATAAACTTTTTTACAAGAGGATTCACTATCAGATTCGTCCTTCAGTAGTTGCAAAGTGGATGGATTCACTCGAACATATGGCGAATGGCTGGTTTTACTGTTCCCGTGAGGTAACAGGTCAAAAATGCGTGGTTCCCCTTCGAATCTGTATTGAATAAATACATATGGATATTGCTGATCAACTGGTTCCACGACGGCCTTTACAAGGTCTCTACACGCCTTATTCCTATAGGTTCGACGCCTCACCATTTGGCCCCTGCACTTTTTCGCCTTCGTTTTGCTCAGCTTCCAAGCACCCATAGCATCGACGGAAGCATCAGCTTGACTCAGCTTTTCTGTGCTTATCAAAAAACTCACATTACACGCTACTTTTCTGACCTGACATGTGGAACACAGGCCAGTCCTATTAGAAGATGCCGTAATTTCAATCGCTTCTTCATTTGTTATTGCTTCACTTTTCCAATGGTAAAATCCAGGTATATTTTTATGGCGGGCAGAAATGTCGCAAGTGATAGATGACCTATATAAACGCACAAAAAAGTGAAGACAATTGTTATGCGCGACAGCATCGCAGTGAAAAATTGCCTTTTAAGGATTGTTGTCTTTCAAGCAGTCTTGAAAAACGGTACCTTTCTAACGAGGTATCGGTATCTTCTGAAGTTTCAGAGTCGCTAAGGCTGCTAAAGAGTTGTCTCTTTTTCCCTTGTGCAAAACTAAAAAGGTTTAAAAAAAATAAGCACCAACGTGTTCTGCAATGTTACTAATACCAATATTCACACAATACATGGCAAAGATTTATTGTGCACTATAAAATAAATTCTTAAATTCTAAAAATTGTTAAATTTCATTTAACAAGTTTTAACTGGGCTCTTAGTCTTTTACATTAAGTCATATTACGAGATTTGTAATAATTCAGCAAAAAATATCATCGCTTCGCGTATAATTTTGCAGAATCCCCCTCGCTCCGGGTCTGTAATGATAAATGTTAAATACTTTCCCAACTTAACACACTTACCAAAAATCTATCCCTGTGTCAGACTTGTAAGGGGAGGAAAGCTCTTTTAAACTACTGCTCAGCTCTTCAACACTGCCACCAACTGGGTCATCGCTTATTATTTCCTGTTAAAATTATGCATTTGGACCGATTTTGATTCAGTACTAGTACCGTAATTAATATTATAAAGTAAGTAGATATAAGTATGTTCCCTATTTCATGCGAAACATGCTCATAGAGCTTTCTTAATATTGCTCAGGGGGTTTAAGGCATGGCTCTGAATGCAGAAATGAGTGTGGCATGGTCCATTCACAAAATCTTTTATAGTTACCAAACAGTCCAATGGAATACAATGAAAGTTGGCACGAATACTAAATATAACTTGGAGGTTATGTATTTTTAACCAGCTGCCATAGCAACGATCACGTGACATTTTATTGCATGTTTTATACTGGAAATTAACAAATTAAGTTTATCTGGACTGAGGCAGCTGGTTTTAAGGCCTATCTTAATATAGATGAAACCACTAGATGGTGTCTCAGAAAGGTTATAATTATCTAACTTTGAACTTGGTCCTGTTAGTACATTATGCCCCCAAAAGGTCGTTAACATGGTAAAAAAACACAAATTTCGAGTTTCTCATGCATTTTTTTACGGTTTTGAAAGTTTAATACACATGTTGAAAGTTAGATAACAAAAATATGTGGTAAAATAAACATATAAAGTTGAAAAAATCATAGGATTATTAGTTACAGCTTGTATTCAAGGCCAATATATTTTCCACTGCTTTTTTAATTGCTGCCGCCATTTTGAATTTTTGTTTCCATAGCAACAGTGCTTTCTATAGTGATGGGCGATACCAAGAATATCGAGTCGATTACGATTACTTTTCGCATCAAGTATCGGTGGTATCGATTACTCAAACGATTACTTATTGTGCAATTCTTTTAGTATTGCTTTACTACTAACCTTTCGTTAAACACTAATATTTTCATCATGTTGAGTTGAACATGCAAAATTACTTGAGTTTGATATGGTTGGAGTCTGGAAACACTGCACATTTGAAAATCGCAAATACTTAAAGCAAAAAAATTAACTTGCATTTTTCTCCTACATTTCCCACCATTTTCGTTCTAAACCGCAAAAACAATTAAATTACTGGCACCGTGACACATCGTGATATCGTGATAAAACGCACAGTATTGACAAATACGAAGCAAAAAGACTTGCAAAATGTGTAGATTTGTATTATAAATATCGTTAGAAGTAAGAATTTAATAGTATTTTAGTAAATTTAATGAGTAATCGAAAATATTTCGATACCACTCTGGTATCGATTACTTTTGGTGAAAGCCTGGTATCGAGTGGTATCGACTACTCAGTAATCGGTAGTCGCCCATCACTACTAGAAAATCGTAATAACAAGAAGTTTTTACTTACAAAGCTCAAATATTTTCCCAAACACAAATTGGCAATAAAACTAAGCTTCCCGCAGGCTTAATGTAGCTTTATATTAATGAGAAATATGTGTTATTGTGAATTAAATGCACTCTAGGTATATTTTTATATTGCTTTCATGTCGATCTAATACAAGTACTAATGATAAAAATACATTTTTGAACAATCTCCAAGGGAAATCATGTTTAAAAACAAGCAAGGATTGTCGATGATCATGTTTTCTGTGTATCACTTATAATGTTTTGTTATAGACTGAGGATTATTCTTGCTAAATTTAGTAAATTAACAAACTAAATTTTCCAAATATTTTTTCTCGAAGAATCCACGCACCAGCCACGCATTATTCACGCACATAAGCTTCATGCATTGCGGGGGGCCAATGTCAAAAAATTGAGCCATGCTTTAATCCCCCTGAGTGCCTGTACACTGCAGCTAACAGACAATACAAATAGACCATTACTGTAAGTTATTTGCGAAAACCGCTCAAAACTTAGCGACCAAGCCTTCGCGAAAAAATGCTCAATCGCCATCTTTTGTTTTGAAAGTTTTCTAAAAATATTTGCGAAGAAAAACAGAATTTTACTGGATTTTTGGTTATGTCATGGGGCAAAACATTGCTAAATATAAAGAAGGATAACGTGGTAAGTGTAATATCGTATTTAATGGACGTTGTTTGAATTATTATTATGTTAATATGTACACGTATCTGACTCAGGAGTGAGCATATTTTAGCTGCAAAATTATCTGCTATTTTAAATTAATAAAACTGATTGAAAGCCACTGCTTTCGTCCTCTGGATGATGAACAGCTTGTTC
Source organism: Muricea muricata (assembly GCA_963855995.1). NCBI lineage: Eukaryota > Metazoa > Cnidaria > Anthozoa > Malacalcyonacea > Plexauridae > Muricea > Muricea muricata. The sequence continues at coordinate 63,226,228 of OY979716.1, forward strand.
ACAACTCGTTAATAACATAAGTACATGGAAAACGTCAAAGGATTTTGCATTTTTAAGGAAAATTTGAGCATTTGTAATTTTAAATCCCTTTACTTCAATTTACTGATTTTACAGGCATTCAGTTTTTTACTCATTTACAGGCATTCAGTATACAACTTCATGCCATAGGCTATATAATCTGAAACGCCCTTTTTAGGAATGAAAATAAAATTTTCAGTCATGTGTTTACTGTAAAGTTTTGAATTACACCAGCATCGTGGATGCAACAATCTGGTAGGAAGGTTGCTGAACCAGGACTGGTCATAAAGCAGGGCCTGACAGTAAGCATGCATTATTAGTAAAGACACCAGACAGGCTCAAGGAGCCAAGCATGTTGACATAAAAACAAAATTCCCTATATGGTCATAAGGGCCAAATATTTTATTTTTTTCTTTGATAATTGCCTGAGGATTAACTCAGATCCCACCCCCAGTAACCTGAAGTAAATCAATTACTCTACTAGTTAACCATGAAAGTATTTTGTTATAGATCTCTGTGATATTACTATTACAATCTTGAAGATATGATTACAGTATCTGAAAACATCAACCTCATTCTGTCAGTGCTGGGTGACAAAAACCTGCACATTGTGGAATATTCTGTCTACTGTATAAAGTTATAAACATTTTCATTATATTCACACAAGAATAGATTGTAGCATAAATAATAATCTGTGATTTAATAAATATTCATTTTCATCTTTCATTTTTTGTTTTCTTTAATAGCCTGCAAGAAAAGATCTTCTTAGAAATTCTGATATTTTTGCACATTTATTATGATACACTGTATATGCATGATTTAAATTATGCCTGGCCGGGCAGAATCCCAATAATTAGGTCCCACCCACCCATGTGTTTATTTTCATGTGTTTAAAATGTGTTTTTATCATTTAAAATACAATGACCAAATTAATTTGAAAGGAACATGAGTCATGATTGTTGGTGTGGACAGTACCTGTTAATGGTAGCACTCAGACATAATTTGGTTGGTTTTAAAAATCATAAAAAATTGCCTAATCAATGAATAATGGTTTGAGTTGAAAATACCTTTTCTAGTTCATGCTTAGTTCCAATTCTCTTCCAAGACTGCTGGACTTTATGGCACTTGTAAAATGTCACTGTGAAAGTAATAATACAAATTGAATACAATGTAACACAAATGGTAAATATTACATCATAACAGTAACATTGCTTGCGTTTAATCTCAATTTTCTTTTCGGCATCCACTTCCGAATGACTTCAAATTTGAACTGGATGTGGTTTGTAAAGTCGTTTTGATTTTAAAATGCATTTTAGCATTGAGAAAGACATCCAGGCACAAAAAATAGATAATTTATAAAGGAGGGCTATTTGCAAATATTACATCATAACAGTAACATGGTTTGCATTCAATGTCAATTTTCTTTTCGGCGTCCACTTCCAAATGACCTCAAATTTGAACTGGATGTGGTTTTTAAAGTCATTTTGATTTTGAAATGCATTTTAGCATTGAGAAAGACATCCAGGCACAATAAATTGAAATAATGGAAGGTTATTTGCAAATATTGCATCATAACAGTAACATGGCTTGCATTCAATGTCAATTTTCTTTTCGGCATCCACTTCCAAATGACTTCAAATTTGAATTGGATGTAGTTTGTGAGGTCATTTTAATTTTGAAAGAAATTTTAGCATTGAGAAAGACATCCAAGCACAAAAAAATTGACATAAAGGAAGGTCATTTGCAAATATTACATCATAACAGTAACATGGCTTTCATTCAATGTCAATTTTCTTTTCGGCGTCCACTTCCAAATGACTTCAAATTTGAACTGGATGTAGTTTGTAAAGTCATTTTGATTTTGAAATGCATTTTAAGATTGAGAAGTAAGAGCAAACACATAAAAAAGGGAATAATGAGGATTGAGGGCATATATCTCAATTAACAAGTGTCAAGTGGACCAACTGCCAAGTGTGCAGGACAATAGATATTTATTTCCAATACACATTTGCATAATAGGACTTTTTCCTCATAATATTACAAATATAAGCTTAGATGATTGTTGAAAAAACTAGTGTAGTAGGGCAATAAGATAAAACAATAGCTTGCCCCTGGCTCTCAATGTATAGATTGTCAGTAGTTGACACAGCGGTAGAAATAAAATTTTAAATTAAAGAACAAAATACAAGTAAAAATTAACAGTATATCTTACCTCGATCATCTCCAAAGCCCCGAGGTAAGTCCATTGTAGGTATTAAAATCTTCGCGCGTGTTGTGGACTGAATGACTGAACTTAAATCACGTCGTCGAATATCGAGCCAATTTCAGGCAATTTTTTATTTCCCTTTCTCTGTCGATAATAAATCAGTATCCTAATATAACACATTTATTAATTAATTCAATTTTTTTCCATATAAATCAGCATATACGTCTTTATTTTTAAATATTCATAGTAGAACAAAACGAACACCGCTCTTTGACAGCCGCCATGTTGGAAAAATTCATTGATAACGACGTCATGGGTTTTGAGCGCGTATTACGCGACATAGAAAAAATTCTCCTCTTAAGATTTTAGGTTCCTGTAAGAAAATATGTTCAAACTTGTATCAGGTGCTGTAAGCAAGGGAAAGCATCGCAAACATTTGCACTTGCTAGTGAACACCAAAATTTGCCCTAAAACTCACCACTACTTCAATATCATGCAGTATTGTAGGGCTTTCCTTCTCCTAACACAGAAATATAGTATTAATTGTATGTATTCACAACAACATATTGACATTTTAATATTCTATATAATCTAATATATTAAAACCAGTGGCTGCTGCCTAGCTGGGCCCTGGCCCCTATTAACTGGTTTCATGCCCCCCTTGCTTACAAAGTGTCATTCTTACACTGGATCTAATATTCTAATACGTATACCGAAGTAGGTTTCTTGGGCCCACCCTGGCTATACCACATTGCAATTGCCACTGATTAAAACTCACCACTATTTCAATATCATGTAGTGTTGTGGGGCTTTCCTTTTCCTAACAGAAAAATAAAGTAATAATTGTACATATTCACAAGAATATTCACATTTTATTATTCCATATAATCTAATATATATATAGAGAATAATACACGAGTGCGCGGAAATACAAGATTTATTTCGAGTGCTCAACATGATATATCATGTTGAACATGAGAAATAAATCTGGTATTTCCAGGCATCCATGTATTTTTCTGTTTATTATATAAACGATATTTTCATGCATACTATCATGACACAAACAAATAAAATCGAAACAAATTTATTGTAAAATTTGTACAGTAATGAAAAAATTGTACGTGAATTAACGTTATTATCAAAGGCAATATGACTTTAAAACAAAATGCCATTTTATAACAATATTGGACCAGTATTTACAGTTAAAACGATATTCAACAAACGTTTCGAGTTCACTTTTGCTGGCTGTCATCTTGGCTGCTATCACTTTCAAGAGGTAACAATCGCCGTAGTTTCTTAGCTTTCGGACTGGTGCTTATCATTGTGTTTGACGCTGAAGATGAAGCGTTGGATATGTGGATGTTAAATGTGCCCCCTGTTATGGAATTGCCCTGAAAAAGCAACGAGGATGGATTGATAGCATCTTGCTTCAAATTGAAAGAAATGGTCTCCGGCGAAGTCGAAGCGAGCGACGTTCGTTCGCATTGGTTACGCACATTCGGCACCGAAGACAAGATCGATGAAATATCTTGTTGCTGTTGTTCTCTCAACGAGCTATAATTGTTGACTGACTGTAAATTCTTGTGCCCGGTTATTTGTACGATTTGGGTTGGAGGAATATCGTGGTCTTGTAGTTTTTGAACTAATGTTTTCCGAGCACTGTGATTTGTTATTCGCTTGTCCGTTCCAATTCCTGCCAGTTGAGCACAATCTTTTATAAGGGAATTTAATTTGTTTACACCCATTGGTTGAGGTTTAAACCATTTTAATCCTGGCAGACCTGCCTTACTGGCATCCGTGTGGTTTATGCCGAGATAAAATGGTGCACTATGGTCCATACACGACTCCGGTCGTTTAGCCTTGTAAAGTTTATACAAGAATACGGGATTTCGTTCGGAACCAGCTGTGAGGTTTTCGTACATACGCGGTTTGACAGATCTTCTATTCATGGGATTTTCACCGGTTCGGGTCTTCGTTTGCCTCTCAGTGAACTCAAGATATTCTTTGCCTTCCGTGTCTTTTTTTAGAACAACATCTCCCCATTGTAAATCACGTTGTTCTTTCCCGCCTCGTAATCCAAAATGTAAACAGTTGTTGTACCAAAGTGTATTTATAAGAGCTTGAGGACTGTTGCAACCAAAAGCACTGCTGCTGTAAAGTATTTCTATCTCTTCTTGGGTCAAAGAAGCGGCTTCGAAAGGTTTGTTTCCTTTTGCATCGCGCTTGAGTTGCTTTTGTTTGGACTTCAGTGTTTCTCTTGTTCGGGCAAAGCTATGACCCGTAACTACCGACTCGCAATATCGATGTTTTTTGAGATAACGTTCGACTGAAAACACAAAACCTCGAAGGGTAGTCGGCTCGTATTCTTCCCCGTTTTTTTTCCTCACGGCTAGCAGAAATTTACTTAAATATGTATCAACTTCTGACGGCGACAGTTCTTCCATTCTCGGAGGTCCATTCACATGCGAAACAGCTTCAATTGCGATATAAGAATGGATTAAATCGACGTCTAGTTCGGTTTTTCTTTTCATATTTTGATTTTCCTCTGCTTCATTGAACTCGTCAATGTCTTTTTCATTAATTTCGTTGAATCATTTGCTCATGGTTCAGGTTTTCAATTGTAAAACTTTACAAAACAATGTAAAAATGAAAAAGGGCCCATGAAAATTTTTAATATAATTATTCATCAGTTATAAAAAGCGTTGTGATTGGTTAGTTAAATTTATTACGACTTCTCATTGGCGGAAAAATCGTATCAGCACACGTAAAAATATCGTATTTTTACGTGTTCTGATACGATAATTTTATCGCGCGTGAAATACGACTTTTCCAAGTGGCCAAAATTTCTATATAACACCACAGTTTATATAATAAATGTAATTATATCACCAAGTGATGAACTTACCTTTATACCAGTGTTGATATTCAAAGAAGCACTGGAAAAGGAGGGGAAATTGGTAAGAAAGCTTAAGCAGGCTCATAATGGACATATTCACATTTTAATATTCAGTTAAAAAATTGTCCATGCAAAAGCCACTCGAATACTTGCCTAGCTCTATCACCTCTACGCTCGTCGTTCATTGGGCTTTTGGGACCGCGAGCCGTAAATCGGGCCGTGGACCGCAGGCCGCCTTTTAGCAAAACCCTCTATTTACAAACAGATTTATATTTTCAATTTTTTAGCACTTCCCATTCAGGCACCTGTACAACCAACTACTCCCATAGATGCACGAGCAAAGCCGTGTTGCAGAACGTGCGGTAATCCAATGAAGGGCCACAAAAAGGTTCAGAACTGTCCTCGGAATCAAAAGTAGAATCTTTTACTACTTAATAGCATTACTGTATATAATGTATATATTTTGGGGGTTCTACACTTTTGCTATCATACATTGTATTTTAAAGTAACTCGCTTTTCAATAGCTATATTAATTATTGTATACACAGATGTAAAACAGATGTATGTCTTGAAAATCTAAGATGTTTACTATTGCAATCAGGGTAGATTTGAAATGAGTTTGAAATACAATCATTAAATGGAAGTCAAGTCATTTAGCAGACCTACTATTTGTGTGAGCAACAGGGCATGGTTGTTCAGATATTTTTCTTCTATATTGGTATATTTTGATACACTGGAGATATCAAACATGTTTTGTTGACAACTAGACTCATGATTTCTAAAATATATTTCATCTAAATTTGAAAGTAACTTATAATCTGAGGCCAAATTTTGCATTTCTTCATACATGATCAATGTGGTATTTACATTAAAATTCCATGGTGAGGATCTCACTGTTAGAATTTAAATTTACATCTATATGTTGTTTGAAGCAAAATGTGTAAATAAACATGGTCACATATATGTACATAATACTTGCCCTAAACAGGCTTAACTTTATTTTTTCTTCATTTTTGTCTAAAGAAATATATAGCATATTAGATTTTCAAGAGGCACTTCTTTGGAATATTTTTTTCTTTAAATAGTCTTAATAGCTATTGTGTAAATATTAATGCATATAAAAATTTTTCAATTGTGTTTTGCTTATTGTTCATCCTCATCATAACCTTCAAATTCTTTTCCTTCAAATTTACTCCGCATTGCATTATAGGCACATGCAGGTAAAGGTATTCTTCTTTTACCCAGAAAGCCATACACTAGCTGTATATACTGTCAGTATGCAACACTCCGAAGATATCTAAAAAAGTTAAATAGCTGTGTGGTTACTACCTAATACATATATATGTTTTGTGTCACCTGATATAGATAATACATGTAGATATTGTAATTTTGTGATGAACAAGATAAATTTTGGCAATTTACAGTTGGCTGCTCCAAATAGCAGTCATACTAAAGAATGCCCGGAGACATTTTTGAATGCCCAGGAGTCGGGAAAGAATGCTCGGAGTACAATCATGTTAGTTATAAGCAAATAAATAATTGTAAGAATACATATATGACTCCTATATCTGGTTTTTAATCATAACCTAACTTTTGGTAACCACAAGCAGTCCGAATAATTTACCTGATACAAAGTTAATGGGGTATTGCCCACACATTATAAACAACACCAATCCAACAGATAAAGTTTGAACGTTTTAATTCTGAGTCTATGTTTAGTTATTCGATGAATGATTCGATGATGATGCAGTTAGACTTACGTACTTGTATGTATCTCTCTAGGGCAAGAATGCCCGAGTGAGAGGAAAGAATGCCCGGAGCGAAATGATGTCAGAAAAAAAACATTGTATGAAATAAACTTTCAATGTTTTCATTAAAGTGCTACTAAACCCAAAATGGGTTTTTGATGATTCGGATAGATCGTAAAAAGTTAGTCAGTAAGTTCAAGATTAGTTTTGGAGATATAACGGGTCAAAGTCAAAAATTTTGGAAAAAAGTCGTGCACGCTGGGGGACTGGATCCGTGGAACGCTCGTGTTTCAATTACTAGAGAAAAACATTACAGTTCGACTAATTTTGGTAAGACAAACCGAGAAAATACCAACAAAAAGTCAAAAGTGAGAGAAAAATGTCCAGCTTACAATCTGACTCAAGTGTTTACAGCGATGCTTCATCTAATATGCCAAAGAAAGTGAGAAAAGCAGCATTGAAGCCGATCGTGAAGCAACATGGACGACGACGACAATATTGACATGGAGGCCTATTTTGATGAACCCATGCCAGATGAAACTTGACTCGAAGAGTATAGTCACAGGCGAGAAGAAGACAAGGAAAGACTGCAACAACTCCATTTTGGCAAAAGCCTTCAGGGCCAGGGGAACAAAATAAGGAAGCATCACTGAAATGCATTATAGATTATTCTTGATTTCCTGCTACTTATAATTAATTGTGATTAGAACATGCAGCTGAGAATTTTAAAACTTGCGATGGTCATCGCTACAGGCAGTATGGTGAAAAGCAAAAGTAAGCAACATGTTGACCCACCTAACTTTGGTTTAATGAACATTATATATATATAAAGTATAACATAAATATTTTTCATTTAGTTTTCTTGGAGTTGTTGCCTACAGGCAATTTACTCGTATGGTACATGGCCAGCTGAAAAACGAGGGGATCCTTCTACCTGCTTGTGCATACAATATTATTCAATCAACCTATGAGATCAAAGACAAATGGTTCACTGGCTATGAAAAATTAGAAACAAGTGATGACAGGCAGAAACTAAATATCAAATTGTGTTATGGGAGAAGTGCTTACTGACATTTTTAGGTCATGGACCATGTAGTGTATAGGTATACATGATCAACATGCCAAACATACATATAAAAATATTCAACAAGGTCCCAAAACAGCATTTATATTGGCTCATCATTGAGGATCGAATGTTAGAAATTAAGCCCCCAAGCCCCCAACCCATTTACAGTATCTTACACGATGAACAATAAGTTCCCATAACAGTTTATATGTTTTATAAACATAACAATAAGTTCCCATAACAGTTGATATGTTTATAAACAATAGTTTAGATGTTTTCTGGAACAACTTTTTGCATTAAGCTCTATGTATGTTTGCATGGTGAACATGAAATATCAGTTTAGTTTTGTGCTGTTTACATAAAACCAAACTGATAAATATTTGCATGCTTCAACATAAATACTATAGATTTAACTAGTATCTGCATTGTCTATGTTATTTTTTTTGCTAAATATCAGAACTATTTTTAAGAACTTTATATAACTAATTTCTGCTTTTTTCACACTTGACTGCTGTGCTGTTCATTATATTCAAAACATTTTTGCCTAAGAGCATATTGGGTCATTCCAGAAAAGATACACATACCTCCACAGAGGAAATTTATGATACCCAGAGGAAGAGGCAGAAAAACTGTTTTGAGATGTGTGGGGGAGGGAGGGGTGAAAATTTATAGATTGAGAAATGTATCTTAAACTGTTATAATTAATGATGCATGCTTAAATATCAAGGGGAATATTTCTAGGTTTTGATGGAGTGTTGAACTGATTTTGGATGTCAGGAGGAAAGGAAGGATATTGTCCATTTTCTTTGTGGCAGTGGCAAGGATGTTTTCTGCAATGACCAATTTGTACATATCTCTGCAAGTAAAAATTCAATATATTCTATTAGTATTGTCATTCCTTTTGGTTCCACAGGCTGATCAGTCACCATTGCTGCAGTTTCAGTTGCTGCACTAACATGCTGTTATGATCTGAAGGCTCCATCATCGGTAGGTGTCATCGCCTTTCACCAGTGGCTCATGGCACTCTATATAAAAGAGGACATGACACAGATATTAAATTTCATACAAAAGACAACGGTAGAATTATAATTAAAAAAAACGTATATGCATTTTAGCATCTATATCAGGAATCCTGAATGATATATAATATGCAAATGATACGCAGTAACTTTAATTTTTCGACTTTACGCTTTTTAACACAAATATATACACCGAGTTATTTAGTATGCAAAATCAGCTTACTTCTCTTCGCTTCACGCATTTTGTGCGTTCACTTTGCTCTCTATTTGTGTCAAACGTAGCAAAGACACCAGCTCCAAACTGTCTTTCTTAGGCCTTGGAGTCTTGAACTTCTCAATAGTGACAGAACCGCACTCAAAACAATCTTCAGTGAAGTGCTTTTGAACGTGTTGGCGTCTATTTATCTCTTTTGCGTCGGACGAAGTTCACATATTTCTTCCTTCGTTTAGCCGCTACAAACGAATTATTTTCCAAAAAGGTATCTCGTATTTGGATATACCATTGTCTTTATCAGCAGTGTTTGAAAACCCATAACCGACACAACGTTTGGTTATTTTTCAAACGAAAATCCCACAACATTCGTGTCACTCAAAACAAAAGTCTTGTTGTTTTCGAAAATGTGTTCCACGGACCCAGGCCTCTTGCTTCGAAATTGACGGCGCGACTTTTTCTCAAAAACTGGCAAAATTTCCGACTTTGACCCGATATATCTCCGAAACTAAGCGTTTAACGCAAAAACTAATCTTGAACTTATTAACTAACTTTTTACGATCTATCGGAATCAACAAAAACCCATTTTGGGTTTAGTAGCACTTTAAATTATGTTTACTTATTCAATGAAAAATCACAATTTATACAGAGCGAAATCTGTTTTATTGAGTATATGCATTTTCACTGTAAAAATGTATATGTATAGGCATGAAAAGGCACGGGAGGCAGGCAACAATGCGGGGAGCTAAATCATGTTAATTATAAGTAGAAGAAAAACATATGAAATAAACTTTCAATGCCAGATATTATTGGCATCAGATACCAATATACCTAAATGTGGATAAATACTAAAAAACAAAATATTGGGTAATATACACTTATTATTGTATACTTGAATAGGACACCAAATACCCATAATCACTGGCCTAGATACAGTATACCTGAAATAAAATACCCAGGATACTGGAGTACCCAAAACCCCTGGCCGAGCCTGATGTGTCTAGGTGTGAGAAGGTGCAGGAGGCGGGGAAAAATCACAGTAAAAATCATATCATTTTAAAGATTTCATTTATATTTTCTAATTGAAATGAAAATTGATTATATATACAAATTGAAACGGTTTTGATTGATAAAGAATATTGATGGCAAATAGGTATTGACTTTAGGCATGCACTTAAAAGATACTAAATATAAAAGTTAATGTTTTGTCCTTGTTCGTATATTTCTGACTCTCTTTTTTTGTCCTTCGTATATTTCTGACTCTTTTTTTTTGTCGTGGTTTTCTCGCAATGTGTGGCATTCTTGGTACACTGAGGCATCCGTCTGTCGAAATAATTTCTGTTTTCTTTGTGGGCAATCCGCAAAAGTATTTTCTTTCAATGACGGACAATGTTCATGAAACTTGTCTTTGTCATTTCTCACCAAATTGTTATGTTGGTACACCAAAGTATTCGCATAACACGCCCCAAGATTAAAAGTTCTATCTATCCCGAGAACACTTGGATGTCACGCTGTAGGTGTACAAAACTGTTCGATGTCATGCAAATTGTCTTCCAAGTAGAGTATTATGCAAGGTGGTTTTCCTTTGGTCTGAATAACTTTTTGTATGAAAGGATGGTCGTGAATTTCTGACAAGAGAATTTTTGTATTTCATCTGCAACGTTTTGGTGGTGGTGTAATTTGTCATTATTTTTGTGTTTCTTATTGTTCCTCTCTTTGTCCCTAAGAGGTCGCGTGAGAGAGCGCACGTTCCTTCGAGGAGAAAGGTTCTTCAAAAAATTTAACAGTAATATGGCAGATAAGACTGATGACAATTCCATTGCTGAAGAGACTGCCTTGTTGGGGATGATGAGAATGGCAATACTGAATCACAAGAAATAACAATGCAAGGTCTGGCGAAATTGATGACTGGAGCACTGGAAAAAGAAAACCAGAGGTTCTTTTTTGGGGAGACGAGGGGGCAGGCTGGACCGCCCTCTGTACCGACAAAAGAACTGGAAAAACAACAAATCTTAAAGAAGCTTCTTACAGTACAGGTACAGGATTGTGTCTCCTTTATACCTGAATTTTTAGAATATCTTAAAATTAAAGTGTCTGAGTTTCAAGCTGGTAGATTGTCAGCTTATGTTGAGCAGTGGAAATTGTTCACATCAGATGAATTTATTTTAGATATGGTGACAGGGGCACATGTAGAACTCTTGTCAACTCCCATCCAAGTTAACGGTTCAAGAGAAAAATTGTTTAGTAGCGAGGATAGGCTTGTCATTGATTCTGAAATTAAAAGCCTGTCTGCTAAAGGTGTTATTACACCAAGTGTTACTGAACCTGGGGAATGTATTTCACCCATTTTTCCGTATCTCTAAAAAACATGGGTCATATCACATGAACATGTAGCCTATCACCATTTCAAAATGGATACCTTAGCATCTGCTATTAATATGATGAAACCACATTGCTTTATTGTTTCTTTGGATTTAAAAGATGCTTACTACTCAGTACCTATTGCATCCACTGACCAAAAGTACTTAAAGTTTGTTTGGGATGGGCAACTATACAAATTTGTATGCTTCCCTAATGGACTAGCATGCTGCCCTCCTATGTTTACTAAACTGTGGAAACCAGTTTATGCAAACTTAAGGCAACAGGGACATGAGTCTTCAGGGCATATGTAGTTACTGTACGTATTCCATATATGGACTAATATATACTTAATATGCAAGAGCATATACACGACGCTGAAGAGCATATACACGACGTTTCAAATATAATAGGTTACATAAGCAGTATAAATTTAGTTTTTAACGGTAAACTTTCGATTCGCCACATTGGCTCAGTGGTCTAGGCTCAGTGGTCTTTTTCTTAACACATGAATACTTTTTTTTCTCATATTCTTATATTTTTTCTCAATTTTAAAAGGGTTCTTCTCCCTCACTGGGACTGTATCCACTTCACCAAATTTAGCTAAAGCGCGAGCCCGAAGGCCGAGTAAGGCTGAGTTTCTCTCTGCATGCATGCGCCATGTTGTTATTTTCGAGCGTTATGTATATGCACTTCAGCGTCGGGTATATGCTCTTGCATATTGTGCAATCACTTACCTTATATGGAATACGTACTATAAGTGCCTATCCTTCAGAGTATATTGACGATTCCTACCTGCAGGGCGATGACGTTGCTGATTGTGTTGCCAATTTCAAAGCTACTGTGAATGCATTTGACTCCTTAGGCTTAATTACTCATCCTGAGAAATCTGTCTTAATTCCTACACAGCAGTTAACTTATCCGGGGTTTATCTTGGATTCTGTAGAAATAAAAATTTTCTTAACTCCAGAGAAAATTGGAGATACTTAATAAATCCAGGCCAACCATTCAGGAAATGCCTCACTTGTTGGCATGATGACAGCAAGTTTTCCTGCAGTCAAGTATGGCCCACTGCATTATCGCAGCATTGACATAGACAAAAATGATGCTCTAAAACAGTAAAGGCAATTTCAGTAGTCACATGACTTTATCATCTTCTTTTCTTGAAGATCTACACTGGTGGGTGGCTTCTCTCCCTAGCGCATTTAATGTTGTGCGACACCCTGAATATGATTGTGTTATATATACTGATGCTTCAAGCACTGGTTGGGGTGGTGTTCTGAGTGACTTGAGAACAGCAGGTCAGTGTACCCCTGTGGAGTCACTTCACCATATCAATTATTTAGAAATATTAGCTGTCCCTATGACACTTAAAGCCTTCCATAACCTTGTTGCAGGGAAGCATGTCGGAGTGCTTATTGATAACACCACAGCAGTAGCAACCATTAACCACATGGGTACCAGTCACTCCAGAAAGTGCAATTTAGTCAATTGGTTAGTGTGGGACTGGTGTGTTTGCAATAGCATCTGGCTATCTGCTGCACATATCCCAGGGGTTTCTAACACACTGGCTGATAAAGAGTCCATGCAAGCTTTAAGCTCTAGTGAATGGGCCCTAGACTCCGAGTGTTTTGCTTGGGCAGTTCAGAAAGTCCAAGTTACTCCTGTTATAAACGTGTTTGCCTCCAGGTTTAATTATAAATTGAAACTGTTTGTAGCATTCAAACCTGATCCAGAAGTAAGGGCTATCAATGCCTTTAGTGTCTCGTGGTCCAACAGCTCATTCTATGCTTTTCTACCTTTAGCGCATTCTGCCCAAAGTTTTACAAAAAATTCAGCCGGACAAGGCCATGGGGCTTCTAGTCATCCAAAGTGGCCCACACAATCTTGGTGGCCAGGAGTCATGAGAATGTTGACACAAGTCCCAATTCAGTTACCAACCAAGAAGCACCTATTGACTCAACCAAGTCTGGTTCACCCAAGCTAGTCCGATTGCTATGCCAGGTATCGGGGGATCCCTTACAGACTGTGGACTTTCACAGCAGGCTGCCGAATTGGTCTTGCAGAAAAAGCACTCGTAAACAATACAACCCCTACATTAAACGATGGCAGTTATACTGTGGCGAAAGAAAAATTGATCCGATTTCAGCACCTATAGAAGTTGGGGTTAATTACTTGGCTGAACTGCACAATACTGGAATTGGTTATAGTGCTCCTAATATCGCACATAGTGCGCTTTTGTCATATGTTATTCTCTTTGATAACTTACCATTTGGCACCCATCCTTCGGTACGCAGATTCATGAAAAGGATTTTTAAAAATCGACCTTCTCTTCCTAGGTATAGTGCAACATGGGACATTGCAGCTGTGCTGGTACCTTGGGAATATGCACCCTGCTGATAAACTGAGTCCCGAAAGACCTAACACTTAAAGTTGTAACATTGTTAGCTTTGATGTCAGGACAACGCCGGAAAACACTGCATGCACTCAAAGTTAGTTGCATGCAATTAAGTTCCGATAAATGTGTTTTTGTGTTGGATAAATTGTTGAAGACATCCAAGCCTGGTAGTCATTTAAGCCACTTGGAATTTCTGTCCTATACTCCAGACCCTAGTTTGTGTATTGTTGAATATTTATCTGAGTATGTTAGACGAACCAAGTCTTTGAGGCAAGACATCGACCAACTTCTGGTAAGTCACCAGAAACCATATGGTTCAGCAGATGAATCAAGACAACCTTAACCAAAGCTGGTGTCAGTACTGATATTTTTCTGCTTACAGCACAAGGTGTGCATCTACATCAGCTGCTGCGAGCAAGCAGATTCCACTGGACATAATAATGAAGTTGGCCAGTTGGCACTTCGATAAAAGATTTCAGAAGTTTTAAAATTTGCCTGTTGACACTAATTTACATGTAAATTATGGCAGCGAGTTTTTGAGTTCGTTTGATGGTCTATATTTGTGTACACTATGTTGAAATTATACTGGGATTTTTGCTTAGTAGTGATCATTGCTTTAAAGTCTCACGTGACCTCTTAGCTAGGGCTCTGCCCCTGAGGGTCGCAGACCTGCCAGAGCTCCAGCGGTTTTTGCCGAGCCGGAGCTGGAGCTGAGATGTCATTTTCCAGCTTCGGCGATGAAGTAAAATAATGATAAAATTGTGTTTCGTTGTGATATAAATCATATAAATATTCAGAATGGCTTTGCAAAAACGGGTGTATTCATTAAAAAATGTGTAATTGTAATTATAGCATAGTTTCAACTTTTATCTTATGCTTGACATTGTTTGTCTATTTTTTCAATCTACATGTATTTTTACTGTCACCAGAATTGCCACTTAGGTAAAATTGTGTCTCAGTATATACTTTCGAAATGTTTCCTTTGTAAAATATTGCCTGATTGTCATTGTTTAAGAAACACGCTACATCAAACAAGTGTTTTCTTGCCCGCTTCATTGTGATAAATATTTAAAGAAATGGCGACTGCTGAAAAACGTAAATGTTCTGAAGGGTCTTCGCCTAATATTTGGGATAATTTTATCAATAATCCACTCGATGGTCGTCGTGGAAGTTCCACTGGAAAGGCAAAGTCGTGGGGAAACGGGCCTATGTGGAGTCATTTGAAAGTGTGTAGCACAACAGCTTTGTCCAGCAGTACTCCACTAAACCTCGAACAAACGTTTGCAAAAAATATACCGCTTCAAAAACACAGTGTAAAGGCGAAGGCAATCACTCGCGCTATACGAACAATGGTCGCTGTGGACTTGAGGCCACATAGCATTGTGGAGAACGAAGGCTTCATACAGCTTTTGCGAGTTCTCGAGCCACGGTATTCCATTACATCAAGAAAAGTGCTTACAAAGACTGTCGTTCCAGAAATATATTCTGAATTGCAGGCAAAAGTAAAGCAGTCTCTAAGTTTGTTGTAAAGTCTGGTCAACTTTACAACGGACATGTGGAAGTGCGAGGGCCAGAATCGGGAATACATGACGGTAATGGCTCATTGGGCTGTTGAAGATCCAGAGAAAAAATCTTTCGAGATAAAAAGTGCTCTTCTGGAGGTCGAGGAATTTTCAGACAGTGCGCATGCCTATAACATCAAAAAATCGATATGTAAATAGGGTAAATTATTATAATAAATTACAAGTTGTTTCAATTGCTTCTAAGCGTATTCAATATTAAGTACTATTTTAAAATTATCCCAAGAAGCTCAAACTTTTATTTAGTTGAGGATAGTGTGCAAGAATTGGATAACTGGGGATGCTTCGAAATTCCACATAGGCGTTTCCGACGACGCTGCAAATGTAACACTGGCCCTAAACAGCGGCGTGATTCTTGAAGCACCACCGAAACTTCGTGATCGAGCATTGACTGACACTGAGGGATACGACAAAGATGATGATGATGGCCCGTTTCCTCCACTAGCACCAATGCACGAAGGATCAGCCGGGTGTTTCGCAAACTTGGTTAACCTTATAGTTGAGTTTTATACATACTTAAATGCATTTATTAACATTGTGTATTTTACCATGCTTATACATACTCTGATTCAGGTAAACATTATGACAGCAGACAGCATGATTGTCGTAACTAGCAATTGTTTCTGATCGTTTTAATTGTACAGGATGCACTTAAACCAAATGTCCAGCGAGCTGTGACGGATGCGAAAACTCATTGTGAGCAAATTATCACATAAACAAAGTATGAACGTAAATCATGTTTTGCTTCGTCAGTTTACACTTGCAACAATTCTTATTAGGCTGTAGCAACATCATTAATTTATTTCTGTACAGGCAATCAATGCCAGTAGCTCGAGCATTCAGGGAAGCCCAAGTTTCAGCTTGTTCTGCTGAAGACAGTGAAATGAATGAGAAAGCGAGTGGTCTTGTCCAAAATGTCTCCACACAATGGAACTCCTCATTGGCTATGTTCAGGTAAGTACTTTAATCCTTATTTAGCTAATTTAGGTCATCCGATTATAACATTTTTAATTGTTCTATCCGTATCACTAAAATGTTTGAATTGTATAGCCATCAGAACTTGCAGTTGTTTCCATCATTGTGGACATCCCATTACCCATGTCGGCATGTTGTAATCACATACTAATAAAGCGAGTTTGTCAGTATAACTCTCACTTTAGCCCTTGTAACACTTGCACATTTCTTTGCTGCAGATCGTTTCTAAAAAACAAAGCAGCTCTTGCGGTAATTCTGCGCCGATCTTGTGAGCTGGGCCTACCACCTTTACCGGCGTCACTAGGAAGCCGAAATAATTTCTGGAGCATTTTAGAGGGTCTTGTGAAAGTTCTGACTCCTTTTGAAGGTGCAACTCTTCAAGTTAGCAAGGAGGATGCAAATTTGTCAGAGTGCATCCCTTACGCTCAGACACTGGCAAGTATTAAGTATCCTACAAAGTATGATCAATGCTGACACAGCTTTGCCACTGTATATTGGTTTTCAGTTTTTATAGTTTATAAGTGTGGTTTTAAATTCAAGGTTTGATCTATTGGCATAATAAAGTAAAAAAGACAAAATAATCAGCAAACATGTATTTTCTTATTTTTTTAGTTTAGATCACTTGAAAACCTGGAGATGAACACCGATAACAAGCCACCTATAACTGAGTTAGCAACATTTATTGAAGTTTTAAAAGATGGAATAAGGAACGGCATGCTAAACGATGAGAAATTGACTCTGCAAATTTCCACCTTTTTAAATCCAAGGTAAACGTTTTTGAATGGATCTTCAGTTACATTACTTACATATAACATAATCAATCAGCAATCACGTAATTAAATAATATATTTTCTAAATGCTATGCTGTGGAAGATGCGTTGCATCTGCATAGTTTCACCGAGTAGTGTACCAAGCATGTTTTAACCAATTTGTATATGTATTTTGATGTAGATTTAAACTACTTCTTACCGATCAAAGTGATCAAACATCTCTTCGTGATGCTGTGCTCAGATACATGACACATACCAGTGATACTGATACCACCCCGGACGTCGTCGTGCCTAGAACAGAGACTGCGGAAAATCCACCAGGACCACCACCAACTAATAACTACAATAAATGCTCGCTGTTTTCAACACTCACAGAAATTGTGAGTGAGTGCCACAGACATGACTGTGCAACGGCAACCTGGTACACTGACCCCAGAACAACAACTTGTCGCTTACTTGTCTGAACCACTTATTCCTGTCAGATCCGACGATGGCAAAGTTAATTCACAGCATGTGTTGGCCTATTGGTACAGTCATAAAAGTGAATGGCCAGCTCTGACGCGTTTAGCTCTTTCTTACATTTCATGTCCTCCATCCTCTGTCACTTCAGAGCGAGTATTTTCTTTGACTGGAAACATAGTGTCAAAGAAACACTGCGCACTGCTTCCCGGCAACATCGTCGCTTAGCATTTATAAAATTTAACTATAAAAAGTTTTAAAAATTTTATTCTTCGACCTTTGTCTCGTTTTGCTTTGCTGTTATCAGTTCTGATATTTATTTTTCATTTTATATTACACCTTTACTCTTTTGATTACCATATTTAATGCAAAGATACATTGCATAGTCTGTAACAGTACAATAAACAAATTTGACCCAAATGAATAAATTAAATGTGCGATTATACTTTATTGTAATATTACCGGGTTGGATTATAACGTCTTTTCAGTTTTTATATTGTTTAAAAAGGAAACAAAATTAACAAGTACATAAAGCCAGAGCTGGAGCTGGAGTTTTTTAGTTGTAACGAGCCGGAGCTGAAAAACCAGATATTGCACAGTTCTACTCTTAGCGACAAAGACCAATGATGAAGTAGTATTAAAAATTAAACAAGACTTACCTGTAAGGTTAAGTTTGATTGGGATTCTACAAAGTCATTGGTCTGGAGCTAAGTGGTCATGTGCCCACCCTCATTAGTTATGCTTGTAGCTTTGGCTCCAACATCCCCTCTTGTTGTTATAGTATGATCACTTACCATCTTTGAAAAACGAACCTCGTGGATCGCGCGTGCTCTCTCACATGACCACTTAGCTCCAGACCAATGGCTTTGTAGAATTCCAATCAAACTTCACGTTACAGGTAAGTCTTGTTCAATTTTTTTTTGCTGTTTCCATGAGGTACAGGTTCTTGGGAAAATGACCGATGTACTCAACACTGTCACACTTCTTAGAGCTCTCATATCTGTGGCACTGAGTCAGCAGAGAGATTCGTCATTTGTAATTCGGATCCCTTTTTAACGAAATGTAGTAACGTTGAAATACTACAATTTCGTCAACTTCCAGTTGGCGCTTGATCACAACTCGCTTGCCTTTGAAAAATTTAACGTAATTTCCATCTTTTTTATCTACGTAATGCAATCTTTTACTCTCGCTTAATATGTAGTGATGGATTTTGCATGATCCACTTCTAGATCAAGCTCCACAGTCATCAACATAGCATGCCAGTTTTCCAACACCTTTACAAGTAAGATTGTTTTCATTTTCCAAAACGAATGCTACATTTTCTTTGACGCCTCCTGGCAGGGATTTTCCTGATGGTCGTTGGTTAAGCATTAAAGCAAGGACTTCTTCTGGACTGAGAAATTTGTTCTCAATATTTAGCTTGATTGCCCCGAGAATAATGCAGTCCAACTTTCTTGTATTCGCACTGTTCGATTCAACATTACTGTTTTTTATACTTATTGATTCAACGTTACTGATATTCGTACTATTCAACTCCACGTTAGTGGTGTTAACACTGTTCGATTCAACGTTACTGGCCATACTGTTAAATTCAACATTGCTCTTATTTGCACTGTTTGATTCGACGTTGCTGGCCGTACTGTTCAATTCAACATTGCTGGTATTTGTACCACTGTTGGATTCTATTCAATCAGTTACCTGATTGGACTCATTGAAAAATTTGGTAACGGCCCCATTTTGAACTATACAATAAAAATATAAAAAAATATAAGTCATGGCATTGGTATGAAATAATATATATAAAGAGCTCGAGGACATCTTCATTTATAAAGATTATACCTGTCCAATTGAACAGACAGAAGAAAATTGTCAATTTCTTTTTTTCAAAATTCGCAACTGTATAACATTATAAAAATTTACAAAATTAATTGTACCTTTTTTCCTGGGAGAAGACGCATTCGTTTCATTTCCTATGTTCACTTCTGAGTATCCACTTCCATCTAGATTTATCATTTGTGCTGGCTTTGTACGCAATAAAGGAGTAAAATGATTAGGGGTCCATGTGCAACCGGTTCTAGGCAATGAGCAACTGGACCACATCACAAAAATAGGCGGCCTAGGCAAGCAATCTTTGTTCGGGTGAAATGTAGTGTGCAAGATGGAAACAGTTTTATGTAACATTCCGTTGACTGGTGGATATACAGATACGATGTTCGTTCGCAGTACTGAAGCCGCCACATCTATTGTCCACGCTGATGAGAACTCTTTATCTTTAGCACAGTCACAGATTGCTACCGAGTAGTCAGGTGAAACCAGTTTTATTCCCGTCTTCTGGTGCTTTTTCACATATAGATCTTCGTTGATCACCATCTCGATGCAAGTCTGAACCCGGAGCTCTGTTGACATCAATGTATCCCCAGCAATAGCTGTCGACAAAGCATGGAACAGACAATTTCCATCCGCAGGAACTGAAGCTGGTAAGCGAGTTAGTGGTCCACCTATATAAAGTGATCAGCAAACAGTTTCAAAAAACATCCATACACACCATCCCCATGCAGGCAATCATTATTTTTTGTTTACATACAAGTTAACAAGATTTCGCTCCAGACATACTAGCGAAGTAATCATCGTAAGAGTTTCCTTGTCAAAACTATCTTTTACTTTATTTGTCTGGCATAGTTTATACATACAAGATGATACAAGCTTGGAAATGTGATTGTCGTAACCTAAATCTACACACTATCTTCAGGTTTAAGAGCCTTTCCAATAAAAGAAATTTAGATAGTTTATCTAATTCTTTCAACAACTTTCTGGTTTCAAGTCTGATAGTAAGGCCTGTTCCAGACGTTGAATTTTACATGTTGCTGAACCTAATGTAAATAAGCTAAAACAAAGGGTTTAATTCATTTGCATTAGATTCCCCACATGAAAAGTTCGACGTCTGGAACAGGCCTAAGTGACGTAAACATAGTCTAAGAAAAACATTCAAACTCTATACATCAACGATTTTTTTGCGCATATACACCCTGTTAATAATTATGGAAATTCAAATATCTGCGATATCTCAAAAAGCATTGAAACTATGACACTGAGACTACAACAACGTAGAATTTATCGAATTCTTAGAATTTTCAGCAATTTTGGAGTTAATTGACATTATAATTTTAATTTTACTGAGTCTTTTTCTTTACACTCAAAATTTACGAAAATAATTATTATGCAATAAAAATGAAAAGCCGCTCATTATTTAATCTAAACTTTTTCAAACCGTACACTAGGCACTGATAACCAGGGCTGGATTAACGCTCCGTGGGGCCCGCGGCATATTTTCAGCCCGGGGCCTTTGCACCCCCCCTGTCTCAAATAAAGAGTTTATAAGGTGCAATGAAAACCATATTGTATTTTGAATTACATTAGAAGAACAATTTGAGTGTAATTTCAACAAAAATATTTAGCACCATAATATATACATGTTAGAGGTAAAATGTTAAGCATAGCTAGCTACTAGACTAGACTGTAAACTATAGCTGACATGGATATTTTTACTCTGTAGATTCCCTATAAATGTTATGCCTACAGGATTTTTTTAGCACAAAATCATTGATTAGAGATGACATGTCAATACTACGAAGAACATTGGTCTCAATGTTGAGCAGAGCAAGGCTATTAAGTTGCTCCTGTGTCATGCATGATCAACGACTCTTTAGTAATTTAAGTTTTGAGAACAACCGTTCACCAGAACAGTTTGATACCATCATGATTAGGTAGAGATACGGAACGCAATAGCAATGTTTGGAAATACAGTTTCCAAATTGTTCGAAACAAGAAGCCTGTATATGTGCAGCTCTAGCAACTCTACATTAAATTTGGTGTCATCTTCTGTGTCACTGTCCTCATTCATCTCATCCAGTGATACAATTGGGGTTGAAGAATGTGAAGGGGCAGTTATATCCAATGCTTTCTTAGCACACTCGCTATTGAGAAAACAAGAGCACTGCAGCAATTCATCAGACAGTCTAGCTTCCAGATCACTAGGGAATGCTTCTTGCAGGCTTTTTGCACTTCTTCATTTGAAAGGTCTGCGAGTTTTTGCAGAAAGCCAAATCTTCCAGCAATAATTGCGTTAAGCACTCTTTTTTGCAACTCAGCACCGAGACTGTCGATAATTACCAAGAACGTACCTGTACGAAACTTGTCAGCTGGAGTCTGCAACAATTCAGGGGCTGATCCTGGCTCCTCATAAAGGCGATTTCGTTTACGCATACTGATTGCATTCACTACGTTTTTTTCCTTTGGCTTCAAATTCTTCAAATTCTTCAAATCTTGTAAGCAGTGACTGCACAAATTCAATTAGCGACTCAAGTAAAGCAACGGCACTGTTAAGGTCTTGATCGGCTGATTGCAAAGCTTGACTTGTTCTGTGAAAACATTGCAAAATCTGATGCCACAAAGCTGCAAGAATTCCAATTTCAAGTTGGTCCATGTCAGAGGCAAGGATACCAGCTTCATGTTTGGCTTCTCATCTTCTTCAGTATGTATTTCTTCTAAAGTGGCGTTAATTTCATCATATCCTTTTACTAGAGTTTTAGTGGTGTCCGGGCGTGCTGGCCATCGAGTATCAGACATGCGTTTGACTGTGGGAAGGCTTTTAAAAGCTTGAAAGCTTGTCAGTCAGAACTTTCCAATGATGAGGTGAACCTGCAAAGAAGGAGTACAAATGCTGGAGGAAGCTGAAGAATCCAGTACCGTAGCGTTCTGACAACAATTTGCCGACGACTGTCCAACAAGATTAAGGGAATGTGCGACGCAGGGCACGTACTTTGCTAGGTTACAATGCTGCCGTGCTACAGACATGCCGGGCTACAAGAAATTCAAAAATCATCATTTCAGCATTACATTGGCGCCTGCAATTTTACAGCGGTATCGACCTATCAATGTTAAACAAGATGGCGTCGCTTATTATGAGTGTGCATGATTCTTTTATGAACTATATAAAAAAGGCCAAAGACAAGGGTATCGCTGGGAAAATTGGCAGTGAAGTATTGGATATGGTAAAAGATATTGTCAAAGATATTGTCAAGAAACACATTTTTGACCCACCTAATGCGTTAACATATTGGTCAATAAAGCCTATTAAAATTCTATCAAGAGAAATGATACGACTCACACGAGTAAATAAGCATGTTGTATGGCGAATAAAACCCTCTCCTGTTGGTAAAACTCCTTGGAAAATTTCGCTTTCCCGATACATGCCTACCGAAATTTTTTACGTCTTCGACAACTACATTCAATTGTCGATGGTTGCAAGTTCACGGAAGAAAACGTCTTTCACGCGAACCATCGAGGTAGCAGATCAACAAAAGGTTGTGCTTTTGTTTTTAAATCTTGCTAATATCAATGAAGCAGTACTGACTGAAGACATCTTGCTTCAATCCAAGTCGCTTCGAGATGGCATGAAATGTTGCCTGATTGTGAACGCTGAAAGACCTTTTGTTGTTCACTATTCGAACAAAAGAGAGCTTATTAAATTTACACTTTCATATGGGTGCTGGAACCGACATGGCATACCACAGCACATCTAAACAATTAGTTTTGAATGGAACTATGGAAGTTTGCGGCAACAACAATATGTCTAGGAACATCAGTCATCAACGCCTGTAGTAGTCATGTTCATGCCTTCCAAATGCCATCACAGATGTCATATTATTGGAACTTTTTAAACAGCAGAAGTCGCAAAACTACTTTCCATGATACTTGTTTGCCTTGCCTGTTTTGTTTGACTCATTTTGTGGCAGCTAGCTGTAGCTCACCATAAACAAGTAAAGTTGTCTTGCATTAGACAGAATAGATACTAAAGAAGTAAGCATCGGGGGACATTGTCAGCTAATGGGTTCACTGGCTAGTCATTAAATTGCACCCAGTTTTCAGGGCTGTAGTACGGAATAGGAAATAAACAGAAGGGCCACTCAAGTCGGAACCTTTGAAGTTTGTGTCCCCACACATATCGCATTACGCATCTTCATTATGCAGGTTCTGGCCTGTCAATTGCATTTTCTTGCTAATGGAAATGCTAAATTGGCTGTTCCGCCATTATTCTGGCCAGTCAATTGCACAAAAAAGGGGAAAATGTTGAACTGCTGAGTGGGCCCTGTTGTTTATTCTCTATACTGTGGCTGTAGCTATATAGCTCAATAATTGGGGATGGGTGTGAATATTCATATATTAACGTGCTACATTAAAGGCTATTTTGAAATCCATTTATGCGAACGTGAAGACATAATTATACACCCCCTAATTTTTGAGCTAGCTATGGTCCTGTCAGTTTTTAAATAACAAAGACATGTTTACAGATGCTGTTTCAAATTTATACAGTCTGCATGATACACCAGCCATGTCATGTTATATTGGACCCACAATTACGGCAATATGTACTGGGATTATTTAGACGTTAATCCTGTTTCAGTTTCTGTAATTAAAATGTGAGATTTTAGCTTAAATATGTATACCTGAGGCAACATTAGTACCATAATGATAAAGGTTGCTTGAGAAGAGAGTTATACAAAATGTATATTGTTTATAATTTATATGTATGCTAACTTGAGACCAAAACATGCAGGTAGACTTATGCCTTATAGTTTGCAACTTTAAATGAATCTATATGGATTTTGACTAGTTTCAGTGCAAAATTCATTTTAAGCTTTTCATTTACACCATTTGCCCTGCATTAAGAGAAAAACGATAACGAATAACACGTTTTGCATATTTAATAGTGCGTCCCAAATATCAATAACATCAATCAAATATCAATTGCGTATAATGGGAACGTCAATAAAACAACGCTACAATTTATACCATTTTTGAACGTTCAAATGAGTGAACCAAACAACAATAGCATGTATTGAAGAATCATTCGTGCGATACAAATAACAATAAGGAAACTTCAAATATCATTTGGAAAACAATGTATTATTAATTAACATAGGTACCTTTTAAAGCATTTATTCTTACATTCGTGTATTCTCACTCAACTACACTATACTGCAATGCAAAGTTCATGCAATACTGTACATACTACAAGTTGATGGTAAAAAGAGGCATTGTAACACGCTTTATACGAGAGAACAGAGTAGATGAAAGGCCACGTGGCGGTCGTAATAATATCAAAGTCAACTAAGAGATGAGACAGTGCCTCGAAGAAATCCTTAACAAGAATCCTATGTTGACTTTAGAAGCTATCAATGCAGAACTGAGAGAACGATTCCAAGACCGTCCGGCTGTTCACACGAGCACAATTGCCAATTATTTGGATGGATTGTTGTAGGCACACAGAGTTCCAGCCGAGCGAAATCGAGCAGATGTTATTGAACGCCGAAACGAGTATGCTCGCACTTTGCCACCATACACTCCATTTCTGAATCCAGTCGAGCAAGCTATCAGCTGGTTGACAGCAAATATTAAGGCTGACATCACACGTCCTCTCTTCCAGAATCAGATTGATGACAGAAATGCTGCCCGAAACGCACACATTTCCCTGTGAGGATATCGCAAACGTTTTTTGATTGCTGCTGCTGAGAGAAATTTACCCACCATGACTGTGGGAAAGTGTGATACCCGATTCCGACTGATGCAGTCGTACCTACCCAGATGCCTAACAAGGGTGATTACTGTTGATTTTACAAAGAAATAACGACCAAAAAAAGAAATATATGTTTTAATACGAAAAAGAACAAAAAACGTAACGAGAACGTATACAAGCGCCTGCAATATTAACGTCCGTGCGCAGTACTTTATATAAGCATGCAGTAATGGTTGAGTGTTTGTAAAGTCCATTTCCAACACTTCCACTCACTCAGCATATTACTGCACAAGGTTAAGTCCAAGCCTTGCTCGAAGACTTTCAAACTGTCCTCGTGGTAAAGGCTTCGTGAAAATATCGGCGACCATTTCATGTGTAGGACAATACTTCAGTTCGATTGTTTTATCGTGAATTTTTTCTCGAACAAAATGGAATTTAATATCGATATGCTTTGTACGCTTATGTAAAACAGGGTTCTTTGACATTGCAATTGTTCCTTGATTGTCCTCGTGAATAATGGTTGGACTCGAACAATCTATTTGCAAATCTTTGTTCAGTTGTCGTAACCATACACTTTCTTGAGTTGCTGAGCAAACGGCAATGTATTCTGCTTCAGCAGTTGATAGTGCTACCGTAGGTTGCTTCTGGCTTGCCCAGCTAATGGCACCATTGGACATTACAAATACGTTGCCAGACGTAGATCTTCGATCTTCTGAATCCGCTGCCCAATCAGCGTCAGAATATCCTTCCATGCTTTTATCACTTGCTTCGTACTGGAGATGTAGTTTAACTGTTCCCTTGAGGTAGCGAAATACGCGTTTGACAGCAGTAAGATGTGCTTCATTGGGGGATGAGTTGAACTTTGCTAAGGTACCAACTGCTTGAGCGATGTCGGGTCTAGTAGCAATTGCTGCATAGATCAGACTTCCAACCATGGATTGGTAAGCAACAGGATCTACTGGTTTGCTGTAACCATCATCTTTAATCAGCTTCACATTTACATCCATCGGCGTCGATACAGGTTTACAATCTTGTAACTTGTACTTGTTTAATATCTTCTTGATATACTGCTCTTGGCTCATTTGCAAAACACCATCCATAGTTTTGATGTTTACTCCAAGACAATAATGAAGCTTGCCCATATCTTTCATCTTAAAACGAGCTGCGAGACTAGCCTTCAAATCGATCATTTCTTGCTCGGTTTCGGTTAAGAGTATCAGATCGTCGACGTGCACAGCAACTATGGCGAGTTGCCCATTGACATTCCGGATGAAAACACACGGATCAGCGGCACTTTGCTGAAATCCTTGAAATATCATGAATTCCTTGAACGACTTGTTCCAGCATCGTGGACTCTGTTTCAGTCCGTAGAGAGATTTCTTCAGATGGCATACAAGATTTTCTTTTCCGGGAACAACATAACCTTCTGGCTGCTCCATATAAATATCTTCGTCAAGTGTTCCATTTAGGAAAGCGGTAACAACATCCATTTGATGAATAAACATATTTCTGGAAACAGCAAATGCCAAAAGAGCTCGGATAGATGTGAAGCGAACAACAGGTGAAAATGTTTCATCAAATTCGACCCCAAATTTTTGAAGAAAGCCTTTCGCTACGAGGCGTCCTTTAAACCGTTCGACCTGTCCATTTTCATCATGTTTTACTTTAAATACCCATCTGCAGGTAATTGCCTTTCGTCCAGGTGGAAGTTCGACAAGCTCCCAGGTTTCATTTTCCAGTAGAGATTGATATTCCGAATCTGCAGCTGCCTTCCAATTCTCTGCATGATCACTTTCGAGAGCTTTCTTCAACGTTGTCGGCTCTTCAACTTCTGTTACAAAGAGGGCTGTATGCTTTGCTGTTGTGACGCCAGCGTATTCATCATGATAATAAACTGGTGGCTTTCTTTCTCGCGCTGAACATCTAATATCAGATGACTTCCTCTCAACTGATTCTTCCTCAGAGCACTCATCATTCTCTTCTTCGACCTCCAATTGTACTCTGTTCGTACGTCCGAATTCAGTTTCATTGAAGATAACATCTCGACGGATAAAGATCTTTCTTTTGCTTTCATCGTACAATCGATACCCCTTCTGGGTAAGACTATAGCCAACGAATCGCATCTTCACTGCTTTCTGATCGAACTTCTGACGTGAGGAATCTGGTACATGAGCATAGGCAGTGCAACCAAAAACACGGAAATTTGAAATATCCGGTTTCTTACCATACCATCGCTCATATGGAGTGACTCCAGTTGCTGTTGTGATAACTCTATTCCTTATGTATGCTGCTGAACAGACTGCTTCAGCCCAGAAATTCTTAGATAATCCTGCATGTAAGATCATTGATAAAGCTGCTTCATGAAGGGTCCTGTTCATTCTTTCGGCGATACCGTTCTGTTGTGGTGAATGTGGTACAGTTGTCTCGTGATGAATTCCTTTCTCTTTGAGGAAATTTTGAAATTCAGCAGACATATATTCACCTCCGTTATCTGTCCGTAAAGTTTTAATTTTGCAGTCAGCTTGATTTGTCACTACTGCCTCCCATTCTTTAAACTTATCTAACACTTCTGATTTCTGTGTAATGGGATAAACGGTTACGCATCTAGAAAAGTCATCAATGAATGTCACAAAGTACCTCGCACCACCGAGACTTTCGGTTTTCATTGGTCCAGCGACATCACTGTGAACAAGCTCTAATCTTTTCTTTGATTGTACTTCTCCCACTGGTTTGAAGGGTGCACGATGCGATTTGCCCTCAGCACAGGCTTCACAAAAGTCAAGCTTTCCGGTTTCAGGTATATCGACACCTATCACCATCTCTCTTGAAACCATCGTCTTCATCTGGCCGGCGTTCAAGTGAGCCATCCTTTGGTGCCACAGATTCAGTTTATCACTTGATCGTTCTGCAACTGACGCTTGCTCTTGCCTTTCTATTCTGCAGTCCAGACGATACATGTTTCCAACAAGGCGGCCTCTTGCTACAACCTTTCCTTGAGAGTCCTTGATCCAGCAAAGTGTATGTCCAAATTGCACAACTTTTTCTTTCATAGCGGCTGCTCGAGCGCTAAATAGATTTGCGGCCAACTTTGGTACATACAATACTTTGGTCATCGTCGATTTTCGTTCATCATTTCTCTTAGGACCAAGAAGCATTGTAATACATATTTCACCCGTCCCAAAAGCATGCACAGATCGACCATCCCCGAGAACAACTGGTTCTGGCTCTGAAAACTCTTGATAGTTCATCAATAGATCACGATTTGAAGTCATGTGTTGAGATGCGCCTGAGTCGATAATCCAGCAGTCGTCTCCTTTCATAACACTTAGTCCAACAGCAAAAACATTGTCACAAGAATCACCATTCTTATCAGAGTTCCCACGAGCAGGTGCAGCATTATACTTTGACGATTTATCAAATTTCCCTTGATTTTCATTTCGTCTATGCTGTTTCTTCTTTTTCTGCACACAATTTCGGATAACATGACCTTCTTCTCCACACCTGTAACACTTGACAGGCCTTCGATCTAACTTGTTATGTTGCAGTGCAGATTCGCCATCGTCAGCTCCACCAGCACCGCCTGTTTTACTCTTACTTTGCTTGCGTTTTTCTTCCTCGTTCAACAATGCTTGATGCAGTTGACCCAAGTTTAGTTCATCTCCTTTGGCAGTTAGGGCAGTAACCAATGTGTTGTATGAGCGTGGCAGGCTTAACAATAAGGCGACTATATGTTCATCCTCTGGAACTGGTGCTTTGATAGCAGCCAATTGATCAGTGATCACTTTTAACTTTCGCAAATGTTCGTCAAGAGAATCAGACTCTTTCATTTTCAGGGAGAAGAATCTTTGCTTCAAAAATAATTTGTTCGCAACCGTATCTCGTTCAAAGCGTTGCTTTAACGTATCCCATATTTCTTTTGGTGTTTTGCATTCGGTTATAAGGTAAATAAGATCCGATTTAATAGACGTAACTATGAGAGCTTTTGTCTTCTTTTGAGCTTTTTCAAACGACGCGATCGCTCCAGAACTGCTGTCCGATGCACTTGGGTGAGTAAGTGTTCCATCAACATGGCCATAAAGTTCTCTAGCTTCCAAAATTGCTGTCATCTGATATTTCCATATTTGCCAATTCTTCGCACCTTCGAGTTTATCGATTGATAATTTGTCTTCCTGGGCCATTGTGATACAACATGCACTATAATAACTTTATTCACTGTCACTTCACAGTTTGGCGATGTCTGGGCCCATAACCTGTTGATTTTACAAAGAAATAACGACCAAAAAAAGAAATATATGTTTTAATACGAAAAAGAACAAAAAACGTAACGAGAACGTATACAAGCGCCCGCAATATTAACGTCCGTGCGCAGTACTTTATATAAGCATGCAGTAATGGTTGAGTGTTTGTAAAGTCCATTTCCAACAATTACCATCAACTTGTAGTATGTACAGTATTGCATGAACTTTGCATTGCAGTACAGTTTCGTTGAGCAACAATACACGGATGTAAGAATAAATACTTTAATAAGTACCTACGTCAATTGATAATACATTGTTTTCCAAACGATATTTGAATTTTCCTTATTGTTATTTGTATCGCACTAATGATTCTTCAATACATGCCATTGTTGTTTGGGTCACTCATTTGAACGTTCAAAAAAGGCATAAATTATAGCGTTGTTTTATTTACATTCCGATTGTACACAATTGATATTTGATTGATGTTATTGATATTTGGGACGCACTATTGAATATGCAAAACGTGTTATTCGTAATAGTTTTTCTCTTAATGCAGGGCAAATGGTGTATATATATTGGTCTTTCAAACCAAATTAGCATATGCTCAAGGTGAAGAGTTCACCTGCATTCAACCTGCATGGTTTTTTCAGCAATTTTATTATGATTTCAAATACTAAAACAATCAGTAACATAAAATCAATAATTTGGGCAACAAGAATATATTTTTTGTTAATTAATCATCAAGTAGCACCACTCTCTCCCAGCAGACCCCATGAGGCAGGTTGTTCAATAGCTAGTTTACAACCATAGGTTAACATAAATTTCAGCTCAGGAGCTTGTATATAGTATAAGTATTGATTTTTTCAGAATCATAACAAGGTTTCATTAGTTTCTTTTTAAGCTTGAAATGAAAGAGCATGCAAAAACTATGGATTTGAACAACCATCCCATGTGTTACAAAAGTAGGGCACACCCAAATGTATTGCCACCGTATTGGCAGATCGGTCTGATTATCCCAATGATAGAGTGGCAGCACATTACTGCTGAATTTGAATTAAGAGGGCGATGACAATAGTGTCCGCCACCTCATCAAGACATAAAATATGCACACAAGTATCCAGCCACAAATATAATGGATACTAAATTAAAATTTTACAAATCCAGTTGGTAACATGATTGTCTATCCTGGCAATCACAGTTGGTGCACTACGCAAATTCATCTGACATGATATGTATATATTGTTCCCTTTCACATAGCTGAATATCTTTTGCCAGTCAGGTTATAATTATCTGCTGCATACATATACATAGAAAAAAAGCACAAAATACAAATTTAAACCACGAAAAAAAAGATGGTTTTAATGTAACAATATATAGTTGAAAGCTACAGTAAATAACAATAGCTAGTCCTGACACATTAGCCCAACAATGTACTGTGGTAAACTGTTTCTCACTTCAGTTCTTTAAGCTATATTGACTTGCTGCCTAAACTACATATAGCATGTGTAGTACTAACAAACTGTAGGATCTAGCCCAAAAGATGTAGGGTGCAATCGCCTGTGTGCGGGCATGAACTAGACGTGAGAAGACATATTTTGTATTTTATTTTGTTTGGTATACGAAGGACAAAAGTCAGGTACTTGCATGTTTTTGTCCTATTTTTATGTATTTGTAGTGTAATTTAACGTAAAGAAATTGTAGATTATTATCTATTTGTATTGTTTCTGTAGAAACCACCGTTACATAGTTAATAAAAAGGCATATACGAGCTGCGTTATTTGGTAAATATTGTGGCGATTGATTCGATATATGGTGCGTTTCACTTAGTCCTGTCGAGAATCCTACAAAGTTTCTGACTTCTTCGTAAGTTATTGCTATTGTGTGATTACTTGTGTCTGTTTGTTGTCGAATAAAATGTGGATTTGAAGCAAGGTTTGGTTATAATTCGCATGTTTGTGAATGCATATAGAGTTTTGCATTGTGATAGAAAGGTATATTGTTGGATCGTATGGGGTCTAAAAGGGATAAAGATGGACGGTTGAATATGGATGCAGTAAAAGAAGATGGAGAAAGTGTTTCAGCTCAATATACAGCTGAATGGCTTAACAATGTTGAAAGACACTCAAGGGCTTATTCTGATACCCAAGATATTAATAAAACTCAAGCAGCTAAAGTTCCCAGGTCAGCCCCAGCATTAAGTGTCAAGTCAAAGCAAAGTGATGCAAGTATCAATAGAAGCAAGCTGGAGTTAGAGTTAAGACGACTGAAAGAACGACAAAAATTAGAGAGAGAAGCCCGATCTTTAGAACTGGAAATGCAAAGGCGAGAACTAGAACTAGAAAAGAATGAACGACTTGCTGAAATTGCGGAAAGAAAGGAAATGCAAGAAATGGAAGCTAGGTTAGCGCATGCCGAGCTTATAGAGCAATATGAAGTTGATAGTGATGATCAAATCTCCGAGGGCGGTAACAGAGAACTGAATATATCAAGTCTTGATTATAATATGAGTGGTCCTAATGACGATGTACAGGAACCACGAGATGCAGAACGACGAGACGTAGAGCAACGAGACGCGGAACGACGAGACGCGGAGCGAAGAGACGTAGAGCAACGAGACGCGGAATGACGAGACGCGGAGCGAAGAGAAGTAGAACAACGAGACGCGGAACGACGAGACGCGGAGCAAAGAGAAGCGGAACGACGAGACGCGGAGCGAAGAGAAGCAGAGCAACGAGATGCGGAGCGAAGAGAAGCAGAGCGACGAGAAGCAGTGCGACGAGGGACACAATGTATAGAATTACAACAAAGGAACGAACTGTCGATGCAAGATGGAGCGAGACCACTTACAGCTCAACAACCGCATGTGCCACATGGGGCACACACCAACACATTTATGAATTTTCAAACGCCCACAACACAGATATACCAGCAAAGTTATACAGAAGATCAAAGATCACTTCCCCCTGAATTTGTTCCGATGATGTATCGAGATACAGGTGCTGAAAGTACTGTGCCGCAAGGCAGAGCGGTCTATTACCACAACCCTCAGTTTTATCAACCAGCTCATGGTAGTCAACAGATTTTTGAACAGCAACAAGAAGCTATGAAATTGATGGCAACAACAATAGGATCGACAATAAGTAAAGGCTTTGTCATGCCGAAAAAGGAATACATGACTTTCGATGGGAATCCATTAGATTATCCCAGTTTCATAACCAATTTCAGTACAAATGTGGAAGACGTTGAAAGCGACCCTAATGTTAGACGCAATTATTTAATCCAGCTCTGTATGGGAAAGGCTAAAGAAGCCATCAGTGGATCTGTAATGTTGCCGCCAGAGGAAGGGTACTGAAAGGCAAAGTCCATTTTGCACGAGATGTTCGGGCAGTCCCACATTGTAGCAGCATCTCATATTGATCGAGTTACAAAAAGTCCGATAATACGAAAGAACGAGAATGAGAAGCTTATGCAGTTGGCGAGAGATATGGAGAACTGTGGCATGAACTTGAATAAATTGGGCTACCAGTCAGATATCAACTCGAGACATAACATCAGTGCCATTGTTCTACGTCTGCCAAAATACCTCCGTTCAGAATGGGCCAAAGAAGCGAATAATCTCAGAGATCATAACAAAGAGCCAGATTTTGCGGCGCTTACGAAGTTTGTTGTTAACAAGGCTAAATTAGCGAATACTGAGTATGGTCGACTGGTCATAAGAGTGACTGGGATAGAAACAAACCTAAATCGTATAGCAAACCAACAAGAAATGTTTCAGCTTATCAGGTATCTAATCGTCCTGCTAAGGAAGAACGGGAGGAAAAACGAAATCCAGTAATGAAGTCGAGGTGCATTTTCTGCAGTAAGGATGGCCATTCGCTGGGTAGATGCTTTATGTTCCAGGAAAAATCATACGCTGAAAGAAAAAGATTTATCTCGGAAAAAGGACTATGCAATCTCTGTCTCTCAAAGGGGCACTTTGCCAGCAAGTGTCAGAGGGGTCGTAAATGTTTCGTTGCGGGATGCGGTAGACGGCATCATCCATTACTTCATTCTTCCGAATTGAAGCAAAACAAGCAAGACGGGGATTCCACGAAAGCCAATGAAGTTAAAGATCAAGAAGCACAAGCCGAACCTGAAGCCAAAGGTCCGAATGCACAAACTGGACACTGTGGTGCTACCGACACAATGAAACGACAAGCACGCTTGAGAGCTATTCCCGTGAAAGTGTTTAGTAGAGACAGTTCCAGGGAAAAAACCACCTATGCTATTCGCGACGAGGGTTCGAATGCAACATTGGTGAAAGAAAGTTATGAACGAGCTGGGTTTGGAAGGTCAACCTATTGATTTCAAACTAACAACCATGAATAACGTTTTGAAAGAGTCAGGGAAATCTCAGTTTCTTTATGTGCAAGGTCTTGGCCAAAAGGAATGCCTAGAAGTTCCAAATGCTTTGTCGATTAAAGATCTTTCTGTTGCGAGAAGTTGCATACCAACCAATGAAGATATCAACAAATGGAGTCATCTGAGCGATGTGCATATTCCAGAACTGAAGAATCCAGAAGTGACTCTTCTTATTGGCACGGACGTTCCTGAAACCCATTGGAAATTAGAAGAACGTCGCGGACGTAAAAAGGAGCCTTACGCTATACGAACACCGCTCGGGTGGTCAGTTGCAGGACCCATGGGAACAACATCGGGAGACGAAGTCAGTTCATTTTTTATTCGTGGTGAAGATGAATTCCTTGGACAGACAGTGGAAAATATGTTTGAAATGGATTTCAGTGAGAAAATGTACGGGCAGAATTTTAGTATGTCTTTAGAGGACAAGAAAGCACTGTCGATTATGGAGGAGTCCCTCAAAGTCGTTGATGGTCATTATCAGTTAGATTTACCCTTTCGTGATGAACCCGCCTTGCCCAACAACAGAGCTTTAGCCGAAAGAAGATTGCATTTGCTCAGGGTACGTTTCAGGAGAGATCCAGATCTTTACGAGAAGTATAAGAAGGGAATCAACAACAATGTGGAGAAGGGTTATGCCTCCAAGGTCCATGAAA
Organism: Muricea muricata; assembly: GCA_963855995.1. Taxonomy (NCBI): domain Eukaryota; kingdom Metazoa; phylum Cnidaria; class Anthozoa; order Malacalcyonacea; family Plexauridae; genus Muricea; species Muricea muricata. Next base: position 63,260,800 of record OY979716.1, read on the forward strand.
TGGGGAACAAGGACGTTCAGGCAAAACAAGGACACACGTGGTACCTTCCCCATCACCCAGTACTTCATCCCCAGAAACCGCAGAAACCAAGGATTGTATTGGATTGCGCCGCTAAATACGAAGACGTGTCCCTGAACGATCAACTACTCCAAGGTCCGGACATGACAAACACACTCGTTGGCGTCTTATCCAGGTTCCGTCAAGAACCGACTGCCTTCATGGCAGACATAGAAGCGATGTTTTGCCAGGTGAAGGTGTCTCCAATGCATCGTGACGTTCTCAAGTTTCTGTGGTGGAAAGATGATGATTATAATCAACCGGCGGAAAAGTATCGTATGTCAGTTCATCCATTAGGAGCGAAATCATCACCAAGTTGCACTGGGTTCTGTTTGCGGAAGACAGCTGATGAATATGAGAGTGAGTTTGATTCAGAGACGATCGAGACAATACGCCGAAACTTTTATGTTGACGATTGCCTCAAGTTGACTTCGGATACACAGAAGGCGATCCGTTTGATCGAGCAGCTTCGTGATCTTCTGATAAGACGTTCTTTCCGGTTAACGAAGTTCGTAAGCAATGACGTAACGGTGTTGGCATCGGTCCCCGAAAGCTAACGTGCTGAATCTGTTGTTAACATGGATTTCGACGAGCTTCCAGTGGAGAGAGCTCTAGGAGTACAGTGGAATGTACAGGGAGATGTCTTCAGTTTTCGCATCGTTAGCAGAAAGAAGGCCGCAACCCGACAAGGAATCCTGTCAGATGTTAGCTCCATGTACGACCCGCTTGGGTTTGCTTCACCTTTCATTCTACCTGCCAAATGATTGCTGCAACATTTGTGCAAAGCCAAAGTGGGATGCGACAGAGAGATTTCTACAAATATGTTAAGCATATGGGAACGATGGTTAGCCGACTTGCCTCTCTTGCAACGAATATCTGTACCATGATGTTATATATCTCATCAGCTCAGCAAAGTAAAGAATACACAACTACACCATTTCTCGGACGCATCTACCGAGGGCTACGGCGCTGTATCCTACCTTCGTTTCGCTGACATGAACGACAAGATCCATTGCTCGCTGGTGATGGGAAAGTCTCGACGAAGCCGACAACGATACCGAAATTGGAGTTCACCGCGGCGACAGTAGCAGTAAAGCAGCATTGTCAAATCCGAGAAGAACTAGACTTGCAAATCGACGAGACCATATTCTGGACAGACTCGACTTGCATCCTGCAATATATTAATAATGAAGCTGGGCGGTTCAAAACGTTTGTTGCCAACAGAATAGCCGCAATCCACAACGGTTCAAGCCCATCTCAGTGGAGATATGTCAATTCTGAACAAAACCCTGCAGATTACACTTCCAGAGGCTTAAATCCTAAAAACCAACGCGATATAGACCAGTTGATTAACGGACTGAATTTTCTCCGTAAGACTGAAGAATCGTGGCCAAATCGTCCCGATGGGATAAATGTCATGTCTGATGACAAACTCGAATGGAAAAGAAATGTGGAAATTTATGAGACGCAAACGGGAGATATTAAGCCCCTCGCCGCCTTTATTAAGCATTACTGTGGTTGGGTGGCTTAACCGTTTCATTGATTATCTTCGTGGAAGTAGCGTACCGGCTGACGCAGGCACTCTCGGTCGCAGCGACGTCACTGGGGCCGGTATAGGATTTGTGACGGTCAACGAGTTACGAGATGCAAGAAAATGACTTATTCGTTACGTACAAGAACAAGCTTTTCCCGACGAAATCGCTAGTCTCAAACGTACATCAAGCAGTCAATCTTCTCGCACAATCGTCCTGAGGAAATCCAGCAAACTAGCAGCGTTATCGCGTTTCCTAGCGGATGATGGTCTATTAAGAGTCGGTGGCCGACTGGATAGAGCGTCAATAAGCTTCGACGCAAAGCATCCCGCGATCATTCCAAGCAAACATCACCTTGTAGAACTGTTAATACGTCACTATCATGAGCGAGAAGGACACTCGGGCGTTCGTGCTGTGTTGTCAGCTATTCAGCGTGAATTTACGATTTTTAGAGGGCGTTCCAGGATTCGGTGGATCATTGGCAAGTGTGTTCATTGCCGCAAAAGGTACGCGTTGCCTTGTGAACAGATAATGGCACCTTTACCAGCAGCCCGTGTTACTGTTCCAGATTACCCGTTCGCATCAACAGGAATCGACTACTTTGGTCCGCTGATGGTCAAGAGAGGACGAAGTCAAGTGAAGAGGTACGGGTGTATCTTCACCTGTTTGGCCATGCGGGCAGTCCACATTGAGGTTGCACATTCTCTAGATGCGGAGTCTTTTCTCTGTGCGTTAAGCCGCTTTACAGCCCGTCGAGGTGTTCCGAATGAAATTTTTAGTGACAATGAAACTAACTTCATCAGAGTGTCTGGCATCTTAAAAGAAGAATTCAAGAAGCTTCAGTCATCGGAGTCCCAAGCTAAGATCAACGACCGTTTGCGAATGAAGGAAGTCACTTGGCACTTTAACCCTCCACTGGCAAGCCACACCGGTGGAGTGTGGGAGCGCATGATTCGATCCATCTGAAGAATATTAACCGCGTTGACGAACGAGCAGGCAATCGATGACGAAGCACTCCTTACGTTTTTGGTCGAAGTGGAAAGAATTCTCAACGATTGCCCCTTGAATCGCAATCAAGGTCAAGTATGTGATTTGGACCCACTAACTCCGAGCAAGTTGCTTCTTCTTAGATCAAATTCGTGTGCTCCCCCAGGCGTGTTCGTAGGAGAAGATCGTTATAGCAAGCGCTGGCGACAAGCTCAACTTCTAGCAAACACGTTTTGGAAAAGATGGTTAGGCGAATACCTGCCTGGTCTACAACAACGCCAAAAGTGGCAAAAACCAAGAAGAAACGTAAAGGTAAACGACTTGGTATTGATGGTGGACAAAAGATGTTCACGAGGACAGTGGCCGATGGTCGAAGAAGTGTTCGCAGACAAAGACGGAATGGTGCGCCAAGTCATGGTTAGAGCGAAAGGCGGGAAATTCAAGAGACACGTCCATGAACTGTGTTTAATTGAAGAAGCAACAGAAAATGAACAGGAATATTCGTGGTAGTATAGAGATACAGAGACACATAGGGTTATTGTTATTACAAGTTGTTGAACTCGTGTTTGTTTAGTTAGTGGCCCTAGATCCTCTTCTATGGGTATCGAGTATGTTTAACTCGATAGGGGCCGGTGTGTAGGATCTAGCCCAAAAGATGTAGGGTGCAATCGCCTGTGTGCGGGCATGAACTAGACGTGAGAAGACATATTTTGTATTTTATTTTGTTTGGTATACGAAGGACAAAAGTCAGGTACTTGCATGTTTTTGTCCTATTTTTATGTATTTGTAGTGTAATTTAACGTAAAGAAATTGTAGATTATTATCTATTTGTATTGTTTCTGTAGAAACCACCGTAACATAGTTAATAAAAAGGCATATACGAGCTGCGTTATTTGGTAAATATTGTGGCGATTGATTCGATATATGGTGCATTTCACTTAGTCCTGTCGAGAATCCTACACAAACTGTTCTTGCTATATACTGTATTACACTCAGTCTTTCTACCAACTATCAAACAAAACTAAGGTTAGAAATTTGTGGGCTTATCTTTCCATCGGAAGCTGTTTTTTCCACCTCTTTGTAAAGAACAGAAGAACAGAATAGGCATTTGCCTAAAGATACCTCCTTCTCATATCTACAGTGGCAATATTCAGGTTGCTCAACTCGTTTAGGAATGTAACTATATTGACTTTTATGATAAGAGAAATAAAAAGGATCTTGCTTTCTCAACCAGATGGAAGAAATGAAGTCATGCTTTAGAACATTATACCATCTTTTAGAAACACAGGAGTGGTGAGCATACTGTTGCAGGCGCACATGCTTAGCTTCCCTTCCTTGCATACTGTTTATGCCCAAACCAATACCAAAATTGTCAAATAAGAATTCAGAATGCATGGGAATCACATAACCTATCGTCCATATAGTTGGATTTACACCTGAAAGCAACAAGGAAACAGCATTAAAAAATTGCCTGCAACAGGTTTTCAACTCATCTAATACCTCCTTGTCAACAACAGCACACGAAAACATGGAGACTGCATCATGAAGTTTCACACAACAGAAGGCAAGTGTAGCCAGCCGGAGTTTAGCTTCCTGTGAATCATCTGGGGATGAAAGACAATTGATCAAATGAATGAAATTGTGGCACAGTAATTTTGACTCTTTACCGGTGAATCGGTAGTCAAAGAATTTTGCCCTGCCATTTCGAAACCAGGTAAGGATCTTCTTTCTTAACTGAAAAGCTTTAACCTCAACCTTCAGAGCTAGTAAATACTTTCTAAATGGTGAATCAACAGAAAGAGCAGAAACATCAGTACAAGACAATGGTAAATTAGACTTTGCAATTGCAAATTCTAATATCTTCTTATGCAAAAATTGCCATGCATTATTAGCATTATGCAAGGGTTTGGCATAAGCTTTGTCAATGAGAGAGCCTAGCAATGGTGGGAATTCCCGCCTTGATTTAAGTGCCTTGATTGACTCAAGGACTTTCTTCCGTTTTGTAGCAACAGAAAGCTTCTTCTGCTCCAAATCTTTCCAGCCACTTTCAACCTCTCTTTATACTTCCAAGGTTGCCAAATAGTGTCTGGTTGTGGACCAAACGAGCCATTTACAGTATGCTTGTTGTCATTGTTGACATTTGCAAAGCTAGAAAAATAGTAAGTGGCATTGCTTAATTCACCACTAACAGAAGCAAGCCACTTCATATCAGCTGGAACTAACTCAAAAGAGAAAGTAACTCTATGCTGCTTTACAAAGTATTCCTTAGATTCAATGACCTGAATCTCAGCTGCTATTTTACTAGCATAGTGCTTCATGCAAATGTGGTCCTCTGGACAATTTGCACCAGCAAGTAGGAAATTTTCATTCTGACTAGTGATTCTATCACCACTATTAAGAAATGAATGTAGCCAAGCAGTTGCTTTGTCATTTTTGCCGAAAGGGGCACCATCTGCCCCTATGGCTACGTAAAACTTGTACTCTCCCTCAGAACCAAATTTCATTAGGTATGAATTATTTCCCATCAATTGATCCATTTCAATACATAAGCAAGCAAGAATTCATCCAACTCCCTATATGCACCGTTCACTGGATCACAATCATCAACACTGTGGGCCTTGCAAAAATCACTGAATGATTTCACACTACCAACATGAACAGAGTTTATATACTTCACTAATTGTTCATAAGGTAACAACTTAGGAATAGTGATGTCTTCAAAAAATTTGTATGACACCCTGCCCTTTCTTTTTTTTGTTGGAGGACATGGACAAATTTAATCTCAAGTCCTTGTACTTTGCTTTACTCAGCAGACCTCTGCTATAAAGAACTTTAACACTTCTAGCTACATTTTCTTTGCTTTTCTCAAAACTAGGTACAGCTTTCTTAACTATAGGACTAATTACCTTTTTCATGATCTTTTTTGAGTTGCTAAAATATATTCCAGGCCTTTGTGGAGTAGATTCATTGACAATTGCATGCCACAATCCATCAAGAGTGGGAGAATTATCTTCTGGAGTTCCACCATGAATAACACTGGCTGCCTCCATAGTTTCACTTCGTCGACATGCTTGATCAGACAGGGAAGCTTGTATTTTTTCAGAATTAGTATATTCTATTTCTGTCGGCTCTTGCAATCTCTTAAGCTTTTTCCGGTTTGACACAGTGAATCCACTGTCATTAATACATCGTTTTTGGTTTGCATTTCTACGTTGTAGTTCACCATCTAATTCTTTGTTTTTTGCACAAATTCTTTTTAGCTAATATAAAAAACAGATAAATTGGTATAGCAGATTCTAATCTGAATGGTATACCTCCATAATCACATTGGTCTAACTTAAAGGTTTGTACAGATGACTGCACTGTACAGTTTGCACATTGTTCTGGGGCCAAATTACACACCACTTTTCAAAGCAAGGTGGCATTGTGGAACATTAATAAGTGCCATCAAGGGTAATCTGTTGTGTCATAACTAACAAAGTATTAATTTAAAGTGATTTTCCATGGCTGGAATTGAAAAAGTGTCAAATTTCAATGTTATAAATATCAATGAATGTTTGCCAGTGATCAATACTAGGAACAAGATTTTTACAGTGAACTCTGGAATTGCTATACATGTACTGATTAAATCCATTAAAACACAAGATTTCCAGCACATGGCCTACTTTGTTTAATCTTTATATACTCTGTCTAACACCAGACAATGGCAAGGTTCAGATTTGACTTCCACTGACACCACTGTTTACTTTTTGCACGCCTTTTGCACTTGCGATTGGTTAATCGGCAAGACAGAAGGCACCTGATTGGTTAATTATTTCTTAATTATAGTGGTTGTGGTAGTCGAAGTCAAATCTGAACCTCGTTATTATTAGGATTGTTAGGATTAGAGATAGCGAGTGTATTCCTTGCTGAAGGAATAATGGCAATTAAATTAACTATTCAATATGGGGTGATTATCTGAGGTGGGTGTTCAAGGATTTTAAATCACCAAATAATGCATAATTGTGAAACAAGTCTTGCATAAAGCTGTCGATAATATTGAGCTATAATTATATTTTCTGGTACCTTATCTGTGGTCTTCTGTAGCTTTTTTTTCTCACTTTCAAGCACCTGGCATTTACTTAAATATTCGTCTTGTATTTGTTTACGATTCTTTGCTAGCTCTCTCCAACAGGAAAGTGTCCTTTCAATATAGCCTTCGTCGTACGTTTACGTTTGTTTCCTTTGCGACCCATCGACTAACTAAATTCCACAGAACGAAAAACAAAACTGAAGCGCGTTGTGAGTGCAAAACGTTCATTTAAATGCCCAATCATTGATATTACATGCCAACTGAACATTCTGCCTTTTTACATTTCAAATATGATTATTTTGTACTGAAATATACACACAGAAAATCAGCATTGCACATCGAATAAGCAGGATATGAAGTGGTCCACAGTCAAAAAACCACACATCAAAAGCTTTAATTTCTTACCTTTAGCCAAAGACAAAACATACCAATCGAAAGCTCTTTTACCGATAAATCCAAATATTTCATTCATAAAGAAGCATGTCATGACAGTTCGCGTGTGTGGACCAAAACACGCAAGGTTTCTCATGTAGAACACATGCTTAAGAGTTGGCGGGCATTTTGAATTTAGAATTCAAATATTGCAGGCAGCGAAATGTAAGATTTGGCATGCGGGCTAGCCCGACGTGAGAGGGTAAGATGTTTTGAAGAATGCATGTCAGTTGATCAACATGAAAAACATCGGGGGTTGAGTCCACAGAAACGGAGAAATACTTGGCAGTCCTCACTTCGGTAAAGATGTCCTCGCGCACACATGTTGCCATCAACTGTATGAACTCTTCGCAAATTGTCTTCAACAGATAGGATGTATGACCTCTCCCCTTGTTTGTGTTACGGTTGATGTGTTGTGCTAAAAATAGATCAAATACTGCTATAAGCTCTAATGTTCCCAAGTAATTGCCATTTTTGGGCGATTCAACAATCTCATTAGAGCCACCAAATGGTAAACCACGCTCAGACAGGTAGCGGATAGTTTCTGTGATTCGCTCGAGTACTGCACGCCAATAATCCCGGTCTTCACTGACCTGTCTGACCAGTTTCGAATCAAGACGACAGCCAGCGTCACTGCGTTGAAGTAACTGAATGACAGCATTTCGGTGTGCAGCACTTTTCTCATCCCGTGGAATTGATTGAGAAGCACGTTTCCAATCGCTGTACCCTTGTTTTCCAAAAACAAGGCTGTCAGTCATTAGTTTACACCCAAAGCAGAACGTTTAGATGGTGAGTAGCAGAGCCAGGTTCAAGGATCTTCCTTTTTTGTAAGCTCATGTGTGTATGTGAACAAGCTTTTTAGGCACTGTTGGTTGTAACTATCACCCTCAAATCTAGTGGAGGTTTTGCTGAAATCTGCATTCGAATTTACACAGTCACCACTCCCTTTTACCGCCCAGTACTCTCTCATGCTGTCGGAAATTTCAACAGGCCAAATTTTCAAATCACAAGCAAATCCATCACTATTATCGGTTGAACTGGATAGGCGGTCATCTGCTGTCACGAGTTTGGTAGGCTTGTCAGGTTTCTCCAGTACAGTTGTGGTCCAAGTCGAACATGCTGTACTCGCTTCAGTACTAGTGGTCAGATTGCAAGTCTTGGGCATCTGTGCTCTTACAAGGTGCATCGCCAGCCGAGTCGCCAACTCTGCTTGTTGTGGTTGGAGAAAACGTTTCTGATATTTTTGGCACTTTACTCCACACTTTACTTTCCCGGGCAAGTTGCTCTTCCTTTGCCTTTCTTTTTGCTGCTCCAGATGCATATTTGCGGCTTTTGTCACGATCGCACCCGCCACTTTCACCTGTATAACTCATACAGGCATATAATATAGCTATAGCTATATTGAGCAAACCTAAAAATTTTCAAGCGCTGTTTTAGTATTAATTACCGTAAGTGAAACGATGTCAAATATCGACATAATGTGCATAACTGCATTTGATAGTTTTTTTTAATTGTCTTCAACCGTCATTTATCAATAACCTTCAAAATATTCATCAATTATAAACAGAAAAATACATCTACAACAATACAACATACGGCGCATTTTTTTGTAAGGCCCGCCGCTTGTTAACTGTATGCAACATCACATATTAGCGCTCTTTTTAAAATGAAGTCAGCTGAAAACATTAAACATTCGCGTACACTTTTACTCGAGCCTTGACTAGGACAAATTGATAAAACGCTGTCGTACCGGAGCGACTATTTTTCTTGAAGCTTTGAGCAATGTAATGAATGTATAAAAGCCCGTATAATTGTTTTTCTTTGCGATATTTTAAGGTAGCTATTTTTACTCGTGTGGGTTATTGTGACTTTGTTGTGATCAAACAGGCATACACACGTTGATGGTAAATAACGAGCGCAATTGAGGCAATTAAGCATATAAATAAGTCACATTTTAAAATATCAGCATAAATCACGTTGACTTAGAGTCATTTGACATGAGAATACAAACGGATCATTTAATATTCTAGACAAAGCTTAGTATACATTATAAACTTACCAAGTGTCGTCAAGAATCTGAAACGTGATTCGTTCACTCTAAACTTTTCAACATTAGAAAGAGGCGATAATCTCGAAGATTTAATCAGAAAAAACTTTATACGTGTGAGGGTTTGTATTTAATGTCAGTGGACAACGCTACAATATCAGGTTACTTTTCTTCGCCTAGGCAATAGACATTATGTCGTTATTTTCATATGATATCTAGAGTTACATATTAGTCGCCTAACTGGTACGCGGCATGTCGAATTGATGGAATTGTCAGCATGGCTTCTAAATAGCAAACTATACTCTTGGATTTCACATCACAAAATATCATTTCGACTAGACTTGCTGTTAATTGTATAACTTTTTTAGGGAAAAGCACGGGCCCCAAAAAATGGCCAATAACGCAGGGCCCGTGGCATATGCCGCTTCTGCCATATGGTTAATGCGGCCCTGCTGATAACATATACAATGTGGATAGTTTACCTCAGATGAACTAAAAATCCAGACAACATATATTTCAATAACAGTCAATTAAAATCAAATGTTTCTCTTGCATTAAACATACTGGTTATAATGGTAAGTAATGAACATAAACCCCTTTTGCACCCATCACTTTAATAAGTCTATTGTTCATTGAATCTATTAATGTTTTGATGGTGTAGGCTGTAATCTGTGCCCAATTTTCATTCAGTTTCGTTGCCCCCGTTTCCCAACTACTTTTTCTCGATATGATTCTATGGACTTTCATGCGCTGAATTCGAATTTTAATGTTGTCACTTCCAAAAACCTGCAATTTTTTTGTAATTTGTAACAAAAATCAAATTCCCTTACACATTCCCAGAAATAAAGCCTGAAGATTTAAGTCCTGCGATGCAAATATTTTTATATTCATTGACTGTGAAAAGAGTCCATTCATAAGAAATAAATAATGATAACAACTTGAAATTTGCATAGCAGGACTAAATGGTCAGGCTACTGGGGCTGAGTTAGTTAGAGGCTTTGTAGAAAACTGTAGCATACATTACAGTATCATACTGGAAATTTCATCTGCAGAGTGTGTAGTGTTAAGTTATTTTTCTTAGCTGAAAAGCAAATGTAGAAGTTATACTATAAAGTAACACCTGGAGATACACCTGCTCACTTTAACACCATATAATGATGCCATATTTGAGGCCCTGTTAGGGGGGGGGGTCTTGAATATACCTTATACCTATTATTAAGAGGTCATTTATACCTTATACCTAAAATGGGAGACACATTTATACCCAAAAGTACCCCAGCAACTCTTGTTTTCTTTTAGATGCGTTGTACACTATTTCACCCCTTGCAATAACATTTACCGGGTTGTTTTCATTCTTTGGACATCACCTGTGACACCTGTTAATTTAGAGTCATTTTGCTCGAAGTTTCCAGAGTAGAAGTGAGAATGTGACAGTTTAATTGCAACTATAATCCGAAAAGTGTGTAGCAGTAACACCTACTTTTAGCAGATTTTATATTTTATATTTACAAAATATCGCTGTGGAAATTCAACTCTGCAAATTCAGGTTGAGGCTGTCGAGATATTAGAAGCGATCAGTATTGGTAACTATTGACAAATAAATGCTCCCAAATGCCTTGAATAGCTGACACAAAATGTCTTGTGGTCAGTTTTTGTCATACCTAAAAGTATAATGCCAGTGATCATTTATACTTTATACCCAAAAGTCGTTATTTATACTTTACAACTAAAATATGTTGGGTAAATATACCTTATACTTAAAACCCCTAACAGGGCCTCATATTTGTAGCTCTCAGAGATCTTACACAGCTAAAAATCAGAAGCTGTTGAAAACAGAATGCAACAATGTTTTTGGGGCAACATTGTTCAATGTTGTCAACAATATTTATTGTTCAGCCTTGTTATTGCAGGCTAATTCAGGCTCAACAATATTGTTGACAACCAGCAACAGTGATCCTGTTTTCAACAACCTGTTACAACCCATAATTTCTTGCTGTGTAATATAACTGCAATGCTTCAAGCCACATCATTTCCAATCATTTTTTCTTTCATTATATAATATTGTTAGTATATTGTTAGTTTGGGTATTGGATAGCACTATCAACCAGATAAATATTTTAAATCAACACAGTTCAATGTTGTCAACAATATTTATTGTTCAGCCTTGTTATTGCAGGCTAATTCAGGCTCAACAATATTGTTGACAACCAGCAACAGTGATCCTGTTTTCAACAACCTGTTACAACCCATAATTTCTTGCTGTGTAATATAACTGCAATGCTTCAAGCCACATCATTTCCAATCATTTTTTCTTTCATTATATAATATTGTTAGTATATTGTTAGTTTGGGTATTGGATAGCACTATCAACCAGATAAATATTTTAAATCAACACAAAAATTTTTTTACAAAACTAGAAAACTAGCAGCTTAATAAAAAAATCAACTTTACATGGCTTGTAAATACTATTGAATTTAATGATCTTAATTTGAGTTTTACCATTAACTAAACAATTTCAGAAAGTTTAAAAAACTATCATGTGCATAGTGATATCTTACAGCTGATTCAGGTTGAGCATTTATTGGAAGTGTTTGTCACTCTTGTTGTGGGCATTGCAATGTGACGTTTCTATGGCGGCAAAAATACGTTTCTAAGCACGCAACGGGGCATTGTTTTAGCGCGAATTTTGAATAATCAAATAGTAGATGTGGAAAGTTAACAAGCATCAGCGTTCGTACTTGCCAGGAAAACCTTTATCGTTAGACTTGTGATCAAGTATTATCGATAAAATTGTTCAGAGGGGTGGAAATTCAACAAACAGTCATTTTCTTGGGCGATATGTCGATGTCGCGAGTGAGTTGGATTTGTCCTCTGCGGTTGTATCGAAAATTTGGAAGCAGCTTTGCGAAATGAATTCATTAAGTCCTCTCAAAAAATGTGGGGGTAAACAAGAGTGGTCTTTCTGAAGGAGATCTTCAGCTAATTGACGTCGTTAAAAGACATAAACCCTCAACTACCTATGCTGAATTAGCAGATATTTTGTTAGAAGTAGGAGATATTCCACGCGGAGGCACATCTAAAACAGCGCTTAGCAATGCTGTTCGACATTGAATGCCAAGCCAAGAAAATTTTTCCTATAAAAAAATAATGCATGTAGCCCAGGAAAGGTTCACAATACAAAACATGGCGTACACTCAAATATTTATCGACTATTTGCACACAAAAGATCCATACACTCTTAGGGTATTTCGATGAGTGTGGTGTAAAATTACCCACTGACGGCTCAAGACATTATGGACACGCTCCGATTGGTAACAGAGCAGTTGAAATAAAACGGTATTGTCAGACAGCAAATACAAAGGTAAATCTTATGTGTTCTCTGACTGGAGTAAAATATATCAACATAATCGATGGTCCGTCAAATACTTTTGAATTCCTCAACTTTTTTCAGGAAGCATATGCTTCGATAGACCCTGCAACAGGTCGGCCTTGTCTTGAAGTTGGTGATACGATAGTGATGGACAATTGTCCCATACACCACAATGAAGCTGAACGCATTTTCCGAGATTTTCTAAGTGACCTTAAACATAGAGTTGGTTTTTATGCCAGCTTTCAGCCCAGATTTTAACCCCGCTGAATATGTTTTTGGCAAGTTGAAATTCATGCTCAAGTATAAATTTTGGGAACCTACAAATGCCGACCTAAAACAAGCATTATACACTGCAATTAATTTTGTTACACCCTGGGACATGCGGGCTTTCTATGAAATTACTGGATATTTAGATCCGTAGGGTATACTACCAGCTTTGATATGATTGCTTTAGATAATTGTAGTACTACATTGTAGGATTTATGGCTTGTTATTACTGTTAATATTAGTAAGCATTATCGATATTTAGTGGCGAATTTGTATTTATGTACTTATGGGTGTTGCAAATTGTATCAACAATTCAACAAATTAAACACATTTGATATTCTGTGAAGACCATGTATCACTAGATTATTTGGCTCCATGTTACTGTATGTTTCACGTAAAGATTATTACTTGACTTCAGTAGCGTAGCCAGCCCAACGTTTTTGTCCCGCTATGCAAATATTTACTGTTCCCTGACTATGAAAACAATTATAGTAATTTCTGAAGAAATTAAAAATGATAATAATAGCAAATTTGCATAGCGGTACTAAATTGTCGGGCTGGCTACGCCACTGCTCGACTTGACTTCGAAGGACCTAATTGTTTACAACGTTATAAGCACACAGGCGAAATTACATGCCGGCTTTTCACAACGGCATCGCTATTTAATATAACATTTTGCTTAGCTTGCACGCAATAATAACAATGTAAACAAACATTTTGGGATCTATTGGTGCACTTTATAATAACAAATCAATACAGAAAAAAATAATAAACACATTTACATGTAATACAATGGCTTCATGTTTGCTGATTTATGTCAAGTAAAAGTGAGTTGCACGTTTTTATTAAGTAACGTAAACAGCTTCAATAATCAGCTGTTATTCTGAGAATCGGCTGCTATAATGTCAACGCATGCAGCTATATACACGAAATGAAGCCCAATTTAACCAATATAATATGAATTTTCAATGTTGAAAAAAATATAAAAACATTTACTATATTATTTATGTTTTATAGATGTACCTGTAAACAAGTAATGTCCTGCACTTTTATTCAACAGTTTTACTCGGCTTTTGCTGGTTATGATCCCTTGATGAGCGCCGACATTTTAATTGCAACAGAGCGGCTGCATCATCAGCCTCAAATTCTAGATTCTCTTCATTCTGACCAACTGTTGATGCTACAGAGTCAAAAATGGAGTCTTTCTCGGTCTCTTCTTTAGGAATTAGGTCAATGCAAGAGTGCGTTGTTGAGCCTGTTTTACTTGTCTGCGGCTGCATGGTCTCCATTTCTTCGTGCTGAAGTTTTAACGCGAGTTTGAAATCCTGTAAATCATCATTGGAACAAACAGAATATGATGCCTTTTTCGAAGGAAACGTTATGGCATAATCCTCGGATAATAGTCGCTTCTGGGAACTCATTCTGTGGTCACTTTCGCAAGTTATCGAAGCCTTTGTTGTTGAGCACCCAGACCTTTGAGAACTTTTGTTTTGACTGGATTTGTAATAACGATGTAGTTAAGAAGTTTTTGAACGTTTTCTCTTGAAGGGAGTTTTCCTTTTAGATGTTTCTGTAGTGTCGCTACGTCTCTGTTTAACAGCGCCCAGTTTCGTAAACCCGAACTCAAGTACCTGTTCGGCATTTCATTCATTTTGAAACTGAATTGTTTAGTTTTTCAGCTGCCTTCTTCGCATCGTCAATGTCTTTCTGACCTTTATTCAATTTAATACGCAGTCGGCCAATATCTCTCTCGATAGCTGTCCTTTCCGCTTTTTCATTTGAATGTTTGGAGAGATTACTGCATGAAAATACAGATTTGCATGGACTAAATGTACAGATTTTCTTTGTATGTCCCATCTTCAAATGACAGTTTCCACAACTGGAAAGACCACCGGTGTTTTGTGATGAAGCCCGGCGAATTTTTTCATCGAACTGTTCAAGTTTGCGTGTCCCATTTTGTAATTCATGTTTTATGTTTTCAACTCTCTCTCTGTTAATTACTTTGGAGTTAACTGTTCTTGCTCCATTGTACTTCCTATAAACTTAAACCATTGCGTAAAGCTCATGTTGTTTTATTCTTATTTTTATGGCGTCAATGCTATCGGAGATATCGATATTTTTCTCATTTGCATAATAATTATTCACAGGGTGTATATACTAATGATTTGAAAGGAAAGTATTTAAAAACTTATGTACTTATTTTAGAGGAATGTTTTTACAGTGAAAATGAGGTTTACAATTACTATTCTTCAATCCCGTAGGTTCATGGTTTGTACAGAGAAGGAATTTTCATCCACTATTTTGTGTAAATACATCCACAACAGTTCATGGCAAAATATTGTAGAATTCTATCATATGCATAAATATATATAGTGGGCACAATACAATAAATCTGAAAGAAATGAAACTTACCAAGTCGTTTTTAAATATCTCTGGCAACGATATCTGGAGAGGATCTTCCAAACAACAATTCCTCAGCTTTCATTTGCAGGAGTGGTGTATTGCACAAAATATATGCTCCACTTGCCGCGGTTTCCAATGTTTCCAGCTTCGATGCATTTTCTAAGCGTTGTAAGGCTTGATGGAAATTTAAACTGCCATTTTTATGCATGCAGGAATGACACATGTAATCTTCCTCGTTAGCCGATTTAAAACAGTTAAATCTTTCCAGGAAAGACTATCACATTTCACGTGGTGCCATGCATGACAACCTTCACAAAATACTTAATTATCGTTTCACTGCAGACCACACGTGCCACATGGCCACTAGCATCTGTTAACACCTGTAGACTTTCTCTGAGCCATTTTACTTTAACTAGTAAAGAATGAATTCCACGAATCAAATCTTGTTGATAGTTTGATAGCGCTGCACAGCTTGACTTGTCAATAATGACACAAACGCTTTATAAACTGCTGCCTTTAATATACCTACTGTTGCACTGATCACCATATATGACATATATTTGTAGGAATGTTTGATGTGTGGCATTACGCCATTAAGGCAAACACACTTTGTATCATGCAAATTATTACCGGTTGGGATTAGTGAAGCAATATGCGATGAAGTGATTATTACATGTAGATTACTAGAAATTTAAATTACTATAAAAGAAGTGATTTTTTATGGAATCAATAAGGAAAGCATTGAATGTTTATTTCATAAAATGCTTTTCCCCTTATAACAAACACGATTCTGCTCCGGGTATTGCTTTCTGCCACCCGCGACCATTCACACCGTAGACAAACGTTCTTACAATTTCCCTATAGTGAAATCATAATTTTGCATGGAATAATAAATATAGTTAAGAAAAACCGAAAAACTGTAAGAGTTTATGTCGTACAATGTTTTTTTTCTTTTGCAACTATTACATGATTTCGCTCCAGGCATTGTAGACATATGCACCTAGACATATGCGTTTTTACAGTAAAACAGATTTCGTTCTGTAGAAATCGTGATTTTTCATTAAATAAGTATAAACATGGCTTAATGAAAGCATTGAAAGGTTATTTCATACATATATTGGAGTCATATGTGTTCTTTACAATAATTTATTCGCTTATAACTAACATGATTTTACTCCGGGCATTCAAAAATGTCTCCGGGCATACTTTAATATGACCCCCAAATAGCACTGTATGACAAGTTATTAGTAATGCATCATTATCCATGTCGACCTACTGACCTGAGCATATTGGCTTTTTGTTGTCATAGCAAATAGCTATGACATTTTTCAATATTAATGAATCAGTACAAGTTACAAGTTACAAGTTACAAGTTAAGCTGTATTGTAGGTCAAGGTACATGTATAGGTGATGTGACCTTCAGATTGATTGCTCAGTCAATATAGTATGTCTAGTATAGAATAAATGTCAAGTATTCGCCATAAATATCTGCACTTTGTTCTTTCTACAAACTTATATATATTTTATTTTACTCAATCATTGACAATTGCATTGAGACCAAAGTTACTTATATCATGTATTGTATTTAACAATATTTGATATTTCATCACTGTGCATTTCGCACTTTTTTCGATCCATTTTTCTAAATTTGGGTCCAGCCATACGTAATGACCATCTATCTAGACATGCAGAATGGAAACAAGGGTGAAGTGTTATACACTGTGGAACACTGCCTAATTCTTTCTTGACAATGTCACTGTTTATGGATTCAATGCAGCTATCAATTTCCAAACAACAATTCCTCTCTTTTTCATTTTGCAAAAGATCAACTTTACAATTGCCACATTTACACCAGTTAAAAAGTTTTCAAAGATCATCCCTAATAGTAAATGTAGATTTCTTAATGGGAAGTGCTGACGTATGGTATTTACACACGCGTTAATTTGTTTTCGCAAAACGAACGAGCGAGTGCAACGAGCGAGTGAGTTTGGCGAAAACAAATTAACAAGTGCGTAAATACCGTACACAAGCACTTCCCATTAAGAAATTTGTTTATTTTATAGAAACTGATATTTTCTATTCAAAAGATTGCCTTTACCCAACTTAAATTTGGCTCACTTAAACGTCAAGCGCCCGGCAAAGAGCACATTACTTTTGCAAAAACCCAAAACAAAACGCCATCGTGCACGATGCCATATGTACAGTATATGTAAATTACTTCGCTTTTTGAAGCCAGATCTAATAATATAAACCCTAATAAACCAGCAGTTTTTAATTTATTTTTTTTCAAATAAGCAAAGAATACAAAGCCTATCTTTTCAAAATCTCAAAAAGTTAATATAATGTAAATGCAACTTACCTAGCTGTTTGTTTTGGTATAACTGCCGTGTCTTTTGCTTGCATATTTCGCTTTCAAAAACATATTTTCGGTTTTTTATAAAATTGTAAATCTTTGTAAACATGGGAAATTGCCCAACGTGTCGAATTTAAATCTAAAATATTGCCGAAAAGTTTGCCAGCTGTGAACGAATTCACTGCTATGTAAACACAGGCTCACACTGTTTGGACAAAACGGTTTTTCACGTGTGAAAAAATCATTTCATGATTCTGATTGGATAATGCTCGTTAAGAACAAATCACGAAACGGCTTTTCATACGAGAAAAATCGTTCGTAAATATCAGTATCTATATAATAATACAATATATTGCACTTCTACCAAGTAATTAAAAATCTCAATCTTATAAACACAAGCTCACCATCTTTCCAAAGTAACATGTCCATCGAGGCAAGACCGTAGCATTTCTAATTTCTGCACTTTAAGGCACCTCTCTTTGTAATAATTAGCAACCCAGTCTTCATCTGCAAGTGGTTTGTTTTTGTATGCTTTTACAACCCATTCATCATCATCTGATTCACCCTCTGGCCCTGACACCTCTGTTGTCACGCTTCCATGAACAGTGTCATCTTTAACTTCCATCATATAACTCGCGACAAAATTGTTTTCTGATTCGTTTTGGCTGTCATTTGGGTCGGTAAAGCTTGAAGACATTTTTCCAGTTAAAATTCAAAATAAATACTAGTTAGCAATCAATGCGTGTTCCAGATCAAATTTTCGACTCATAAAATATATTGCAAATCTTTTTAAAATCACCTGAACTATTGAAATATGCCATTTCCCCCATGACATAGGCACTTAAGCAACATAAACCTGACCATAATTGAAATGGTTTTGTCTTCTTAGATCAAAGCTGGCAACAATGTGATCAACTGTCAATCCTTGAGCTTTCTGAACAGTGTATGCCCAAGCAAGAGTAACAGAGAATTGCAGTCTTTGTATTTCAGGAGAGGATAGTTTTCCTGGGCTGACCTTTATTCTAGCTAATACAGGCTGAATAGGTACAACTCTGAATTCTCTAGCATATTCATCCATACATTTTTCGATAGTTTTAATCCCAGCTGTTGGGTCATCAAACTTGATATAAAGAACAGATGGTTTACTTGTGCTTTGACTAATAGCTATTTTTGTTATTGTACCCATCTGTCCATTACTAAGTCTATCATTTATATATGTGTTTGTAGTCACCATCACTCTACAATTTTCTTTTACAGAAATTTCATAATCTAGTCTGCCTGTTTCTGATCTTCCCCTTGCTAATACTTATTCAATGTCTTGTTTAGTAACATGGGTTAGATATTGGTCTATAGATTTCAATTTATGTAGAGGTGTTGTTAAATGTTGAAGGTGGTCATTATTATGCTGGTCTACAGGAGCATTTTCAGCAAAGGTGTGTAATCTACGTGCTGGATAATCAGTATCTGTAGGGTGCACTGCTCTTGACTGAATGCATTTAATATTATCATCAGTTTGTGAAGCAGTTCTAAATCTATTTAATAACTCGGAATAGTTGTTCATCTTTTTGTCTCATATTCTCAGTTAACTCAATCATCTTGGAAAGTAGCCAAGGATGGCACAAATTAGAAACATTATTTTTATATTCTTTAAAGATGAATTTTCTTTGTATCGGTGGAAGTTGATGCAAATCACCTATTGCAATAATATTAAGTCCTGCAAACAACTGTTTATTTGTTGTTGATGGATTTCTGTTGCTGATGGATTTCCAGAAACAAAGTATTCGATACCATAGAGATTTCATCAATTATGATCAGTTTTAAATCTGAGAGTGCCAATCTTATTTGTGTTCTCTTTTGGTCTGACATTGGTGGTATTTTGTCCCCTGATTCTCTAGGAATTACCAATGCTGTACGAACTGTTGTCCCATCAATGTTTATAGCTGCTACTCCTGTTGGAGCCATTAGCAATACAGTTAATTTTTCAGGATTAGTAATCCCATGTCTGAATGTTTTTATGGTAGCGTGGTATATTGATTTAATTAGATGTGATTTCCCTGAACCCCCACCTCCTGATTTCCCTGAACCCCCACCTCCTGATATAAAAAATGAATTGTCTCTATCTCAAATGTTTTTAAACTGTTCAAATTTTTTACTTCGTTTCTACCCAGGATAGTACTTTGTATGCATAACGTGGTGTAGAATTGAGGGATCTCACAGTTTCACGAAGATCATCATCAGATATGTCCAAAGGTTGAATGTAGGATGTTGTTATACCAACTGGAAGTTGCTTTTTTGAATTCAATGTTGTGCACCAAGATGTTCGGATTGCTGCATATTACAGTCAAACCGGATGTTCTGTTCCCCCCAATATTGCAAGATTGCCGTCAATATTGCAATGTTCATGCGCTAATTGCTCCGAGCAAGTTGCACCGGAACTTGCAAGTTGCAACTATACCAGTTTTAACAAATTTGTTGATTTCAATACTTTCCTGGCAGATTTTCGCTGATAAAAATACCGCCAAACAATATTAGTCACTTTGCAGTATTTTTATCAGCGAAAATCTGCTAGGAAAGTACTGAAATCAACAAAATTTGTTAAACTTATATAGTTGCAGCTTGCAAGTTTCAGTGAAACTTGCTCGAAGCAATTAGCGGATGAACATTGCAATATTGACGGCAATCTTGCAATATTAGGGGGAACAGAACATCCGGATTGACTGTAAATGTTCCATCATTGTCGGAATTATCTTCTACCTGTCGCTGTATGTCTTTATTTCTTGGTCATTAATATCATCATATGAGTACATGTTGCTGATATCATGTTTTTTAGCATCTCGAGTGCTTCAATAACAGAGCCAGAATCTGGTTCAAATTGCACTACAGTTTAAACGACAGTTTCATAGAATTTTGACATATATGTTTGTCCATTTCCAAGAAGGTCAGTTTCATCTCTCCATGGATAGTAAAGCATAAGCAGGTGGTGAAAATATAATTCGGGTTCTTTTGTCTTGTCAGGAGTATGATACCTCTTTCACCTTTAACCTTGTAACATCTTTAACCTTTCTGGATTTCATGGTTTCTTTGCCATTTGCCAGTCTTATCCTTTCTGGGTGAAGAGAGAAGTTATCATTTGTACTGACATGTTGTTGAGTAATAATATCATCAGTGAGTACTTCTGGTTGAGCATCTATTGTTTTGGATACATCTGTTTTATAATCTTTATAGTAATAACCTGAAAACTCTGCTAGTCACATGTTGTTAACTGATGGTATATTGCTTGGCCTTATAGTGTAACGTTCAATAATATTGGACTTGTAGATGTCTGTACTATCATCGTTCAATTCATCAAGTTCCTGTTGACTCTTAGCTGCTCTTAATCTTTTTTCTGGCAAATCAGTGCTAACAAAAAGAGCTTTTGGGAATATCTTTCTCAACCAAAGTTCAGGCATACATCTATAAATGGACTCTTGCGAGCTTACTTCTCTTGTAGACAGTAATGCCGCACCGATTTTTCTCAGCCCTTCTTTCACTGTTAAGGCGGATTTCCATTCAGTGCAAAATGGCGCGAGATCGACTTTTAGCGAGCGCTTTCTTTTGAATTACAAACAGTCAAGCGGAACAAATTTCGTTAGCTGTGGTTGACTTCACACATTTCAAAAGAAATCGCTCGCTAAAAATCGATTGCACAACATCTTGCACTAAATGGAAATCTGCCTTAAGAATTGATACTTTTGATTCTTTTGCTGCATTCATAATAGCTTGGGAGCACTCAGTTTCATCTTTAGTAAAGCACGAGCACACATACGTTATGCATTTGTAATGATTAAATACAGGCTGTAAGTCTACATTGGTGGCAAATCCCTTTTTATCAGCAATGAAATACTTGTTAGTAAAACAACTGTGTCAGTCTCTTTAAATGAAGTTCATAATCAGAATCATGTGATACAGAAAGATCCCATTCATACTGCTCTCTAGTAATAGAAACAGCTTGAAGTATGTCTTCTTGGCTCAAAGAAGGATCGTATTCTGGCTTGATCGGATTAAGTACTTCATCTATTTTCTGTTTTACTAGACAAAGAATTTCCTTTCTTCTTGTCAATGCAGCTGCTTTTATCCCTTCATCCATATCATCAGGTAAAGGTTCAGCCACAACTGTGTTATCAGTAAAGAACCGTCCAAAATTGAATCTGCATGCAATACTTTTATATTTTGAAATTAAATTAATTAAAAACAAGTGTGTTTTCAGTCTAGACTTTAAAACATGTACATTTGGTGCTAATCTTACAAAGGTAAATCATTCCAAAGCCTAGGTGCATGTATAAAGAATGCTGTCAGGCCGTAATTAGCAGTGTTGTATTTCTGTGTCTCTAACTTCATATTCTTATTAGAACGCAAAGTTCGACCTGGACTATACACCACCAGTAGATCACTTACATACCTCGGTGCTAAATTATGTGAGCATTTATAAGTCAGTAAATTGATTTTGAATACAATTCTCAGTTCAACAGACAGCCAATGTAAATTTTTTAAAACAGGTGTCATATTTTTGTGCTCCAACTATAACACGGGCTGCAGCATTCTTGACATTTGGCAACTTTGATATCATATAATTAGGTAAACGAAACATCAGCACATTACAATTGTCAATCCTCAAAATGACCAGGGTCGTCACCAAAGTTTTAACAATTTCCACTGATACATATTTCTGGACCTTAACAATGTTCCGTAATTGATTGAATGACGATTTGACAACTGTTTTTATGTGCTTTTTGTAAGACATTATTTCATCCACGACCACCCCAATATTTCTTGCATGATCACTTGGAAAAATAACATTATTTTCTATCATGAGCAAATGAAAAGGAATGCGTGAGCGAAATGTGGAATGTAATATAAGAAGTTCAGTATTTGTCAGTATTTAGCTTTAATTTGTTCACTATCATCCAGTTGTTCACCTCAACCATATACAGTTCAATCCGTTGTGTCACCATCACTAATTCATTGTAGTCTTGACGGCATGGTTAGTTGAAAACGAAGACGACGGATGACTACTGTTGCTAATGATGGTAAAACATTAAGGCTATTCCCATTACATTTTTGTGGATATAGAGCATCGGAAGTATCAATCTAAATATTTTCTTGTTTTTTTTTTCTCACAGACACTGATTTGATCTTGTGGAGGCTCACAGAAGAGGACTTTGTATGGGCTAGTTCTTTTGAATCCAAAGCTCCAGAGGAGGTAGGCTGCTGTATTTTTGACTTTATACCAGCTGAAATGTTTGAGAAGAATAAATTCTTACCAGAATTACCCCTTCTAACACCTCATACTGAGTGGTTATTTGTGCAAAGTTTCAAAGAATTTTTGCAGTATTGTGATGATGAAGTAGTTATAATATAAGACCTTGTTTACATGGTATCGGATCTGCATGGTCACAACATCTTTACTCTTTCTTCTTTGATTACTTGTTATTAAATTATGTAATATCACTAGAAATACATACATGCAGCAACCCCTAGCCACTAACTAAGAGCATGCAACTAAATTTTCGGAATTACATGAAGTACTGTCGTAGGTTGTTGTCATAGAAACACGGCAATTGTTACTCTTTATCTATATTTTTTCAAAATGACAAAATATCAGTTTTTAATCCTTGTTTTATCGACAATTTTTTTAAATGGCACAACATTTGTCATCGGTATGTTATTACGCCTAATGTAAGCTTAAATTTTGTCTAAAATACGACCTATTAATTACGTTAATAATAAGACAGTCTTGCATTCACAAAACATAAACTTACTCTGGAATTTAAACAGTGAATAGACTGGATGAGTACGGCTACGCCGGCCTTTATAAAGCATTAAAACACAAGTATAAATACGCATTATCAACAAACTTGCCTTGTGTTTCACGTCATAGTCAATTGTTGGCGCTTAATCTCTGTATTTTCCCCGAATTAATCTCTCTTCAATCTTCTTCGGCAGTCTCCTCGAGCCTTTGTCGTCGTCTACGCTTGTTTCGCCTTGCTAAATGTTCTACTTCCTCGTTTTTCTTTCGCTGCTTGCTTGACTCCATATTTGTTGACCTGATAAATGCTTTTTATTTAATTTTTACAACAATAAATTGTTGTTAAAGTTCCCAAAACTTTTTGCAAAAATCCAAAATATTATAGTGCAAAAAGCTAACTAAAGTTAAATATTTGCTCACAGTTGAATAACTTGAATTCGTGATTAATCAATCAACAATAAATTTTAAATCTGGCCAATCAGTGTTAGCCATTTATGATAGTCCGCCATATTGTTGAGATCAGTGAGGATGACGTCATGACATAGATTATAAATTTAAAAGCTACACTCGTCTTTCAAACTATCCATTTTGATATCGTGATAATCCGGATCCGGTACCATGTAAACTGGGCCTAAGTTCATTTGTTCAGTATCATGATTGTGGGGTCATTGCTTCGTTCCGTTTTATTAATAATAATGAGCTTAAGCATAATTAGGAGAGAGCACAATTACACAATTATTAATTATGCACATGCACAAAGTATTCCCATCATTTATCGAGGTATTGCCCCCCCTGATCCTGCTTTTTTCTGGTAAGAAACGTGTTGAAAACAGCCAATCAGTGCTATATTCTTTTTAACAGGCTTTGATGTGAACTTCATAACATGGGAGGAAAAAGTCACAGGTTTGTGTCTTGCAAACCAATTTTTTGGCCGATGTGTAATCAATGCCAAAACTGTTAAAACCTTCATGACTTTCTTTTTTGAACTTTTTTTTAGACTGACCTCCCTTCTGAGCTATTGGTGGGTTTAGTTCCATATTTTAAAAGTATTTTCAGATGATACTGATGGCAGCAAATTTATATAAGGAAAAATTAGATGAGAGAAAAATCAGATAACACCGAGGCCTCGATAAAAACCATTCTACGTAATGTCCTATGACAACAGCCTAATTTTTGCCTTCTACCTGAACGTGAATTACGTGATCACAAGCACAAGCTGACATGTGGCCGCACAATGCGTGAGGAGACGAACAAATCCAAATTTGTGCAACGCAAGTAATAAATTGTAAAGCTTGGTACGTTGTAAAGCTTTGCACAGCAGGGTTTGCCTGGTCGTTTTCCGTAATTATTTGCGTAAGGATTTTCTTCCATACTTTGTAGCTTGTTTTTTACTCCTTTTCCTGTTAATTTACCAAAATTTATTTATGTAGTTGGCTGTGAGTAAAATATTCCACTGCTGCCACCATGTGCTAATGTTGGAAAGAGAATTTTATATAATAGCGAATTTAATATACACAACCGGTTATGTCATCTTTAGATTAGTTAATACCGTTAATGATTAATAGCTAACACTACAGCAATGACATACACTTGTTAGATATCGAAATACTTTCTAATAGTGTACTGGAAGCAAGCCCATTCTCGTCTATACCAACATTACTCATGCTACACTCCATGGTCAAGAACGATCTCCGTCTTCATTCATCGTGCCCACAAAATTTGAAGGAATGAACTCCTAAATCTTAAGGTGGTATTATGTTATTCTTAACAAAAAATAAATAACATCGCCTCAACATGCATACTTTTAATACTTTCAGATTGTTGATACTGATGGCCCCCAATTTAAACTGAGTTTTTTTGAAAATGCACTTCAGGAGGAAGAATTACTTGTCGAAAGAGAGAATATCAAAGTTTTTCCAGGAAAGATACCAAGAAGTGCCAAGCCGAGATGGAAAAGAGCATACAAATGTGCAAGGTAATTAGCCAATTAAATTGCCTGTTGTATAACACTTAATTATAACACTTATATCATTGCATCAAGTCTGAAAATCAACTTGATATTTGCAGAATCGCTGCAAAACTTGCATCAAGCTTTTCCACTGCAGATTGCATGTTTCTTGCTGTGTATAGTGTATTTAAGATATCTATGGTCAGCTGCTGGCCAGATGAAACATACTGAAGTGGCTCTCACGAGTGGTTTTGATGTGATTAATAAAAACAATCAGAAGTACATCACGCTTTGTGTTTCTATCTATTTTAAACGGATTAAGAGCAATACTTTTTAAATAAATGTACATTTGATGGACAAAACACTCACATTTGATGGGCATAAAAAATTCCCACTTTACATTGTAGTTCCTTTTGTCAGTCTATACTACTTAACATATCTCAAGTTTTTATTAAATTGCAGTTCTTTTCGTTGTGTTTTCTAGAGAATATCTTCCGACTACACTGGGTGCCTCCGTACCTTCACCTGGCCGGCAGCCTTCCTCTCATCCTTCAGCTGACGGCCTATCCACTGGTTTACCCGAATTGTTGTCTGGTCTTAGGTTGAAGAAAGTGTGTCTGAAGAAAGTGTGATTAATAAAGAAATTACGCTGCCTGATGAAGAAAAAATGCGAACTCATGAAAGTGATGAACAATTTGATGATGTAAGTGTGTCTGATGAACAAAGTGTGTATGAAGAAAGTGTGTCTGATGGAGAAATTACACAGCCTGATCACAGTGTGCTGCCTGATAAAGAAATTATACTGGAAAATGCGCTGACTGAAGAGAAACTTTTTAAAATATTTTCTCCAATTGTTTTTTGTTTTGCAGCATTACAGACAACACAAAGTTACATTTTTGTGGGCTTGGGATGCTAAGTTTAATAAGATGCACAAGCGAGAACACAAAGTATAAACAAATATTTCGCGCCGTATGGCGGTATCTTTATTGACTAATAAGCTTCAACAAGAAGCATTTATAGAGCGAAAACTGTGCAGCGTCTCTGTTGTGAATGTGCTAATGATTTATATATAATATATATAGCAAGGATATCCCTATATACTAAGCAATGGCATGGAGTGATGCCATATGAAAGATGCCCATGTGTTATTAATGCAATATATGCATAAGGGTATACGAGTATATTCATGCAGGTTAGCATTGTTTTGTGCTTCATCAAGTTCTTTTGCTAATAAATTTATGCTTTAATGTATTGTATAATATTGAAATTAGTCTAGATGATTTAATCTATGAAAATTTTAGGGTGGAAAATTACCTGCAAGATCATATATGGCAGCATGATGAAGCTGTTAACAGCAAACTTAAGCTAACTTAAACCAGGGCTTGTCGTTATCACTAACGTCAGAAAGCATGAAACGTCCCTTAGCCAGAGGAAAAGCGAACGAAAATGTATTCATATTTCGTCCAAAAATGTGGACATCATTTATGATCATCGTTACAATTCACGGAGCCTATGAACCATAGTTTTTTTGCATTAAGATCACTATTTTCATTTGCACAACACTATCTTTGGGTAACAAATATGGATACTAGAAGTTACTCTCGCAAGGAAAGTGCTTCCATGCGATCTATGCCTTCATTATACTAACTTTTCAACATAATCTTACACACTGTATGAATGAATTTATTTTGTTTACTACAACTTCTTATAAATTAATTAGTACATACTATAATGTGCACTATGAATTACCTTATTTTGTGCAATGTCATGTGATTTTTGGTATCAATAATAACTGTAAACTGCTATTAAGGAAGTATGTCTTTCAAAGTGATAGAAAAGTTCTTTCTTGCAATATCATTTCTAGGTATAGTCTATGATAGTCTGTAGTGTGGTTTTTTGTGCAATATTAGCATCTAGTGTTAATCTATGGCCATCAGTATTGTGTAGTAACCACTGATCTCATAGTAGACCGGATATAGCTTCTATCACCGAATAGAAAATTAACCAGAAGGTTCACTCTATATAAACACTAGTCACGCTTTACACAATTTGGCGCGCTTGTTCCAGTGCCCTAAACAAGTGTATTACTATTTTCCATCCACCACACTGATGCATCATTTTCACAATTTTTAATTTGAAGTATTTGTGCAGGTGGTCGTTTCCTGTTGCTATGCTTAGAATTACGATTTGGATTAGAGATTATTTAGAATTCATTTGAAAGGCTCTTTCTTGTTGGAATATAGCATACGTCCGTTTGAATGATGGGAACATGTAGCAAACTGCACTACACTTGTTTAGCTTGATATGAAATTGTGACAGGTTTCGACGAGAGTGAACCTTCTGGTTAATTTCTATTCTGTGCTTCTATAAATAAGAAAAGTGAAGCCTAATTATATATGCAAAATTCACTTCCGTGGTCCATTTTTTCTGCAAGTGTTGATATACAGCTACATCACAACTAGAGGAATTTGGAAGATCTCATTTTTCCAATTTCCACTCACCACAATAATTTGTATATCAATATAGAAAATGGTTCACATTTCGTAAATAGAAAGTTAACGTTAGTTTATAAAGTATTCAAAGAGTGAAATTAGTTGATATTTTCTATTCTTTAAATATTTGCAAAGTTGAGTGAATTATGTATCAACCACAAGTACACTTGCACTCTTTGTATAATAAAAAGTCCAACAAGTATGATGTTGGGCTCCTGTGGATCAACATGGCAAAAATATGTATATTTCATAAATACATAGAAAGTTATTTTACAAAAATATTCGAAAAGTGGAACAATTAATATTTTTATGTTAACCATTTCCAATTTACATGCAATCTGAATGGGTCTACTGAAACAAGGTTGATTTTATAAAAGAAATTAATTGGACAGAACATGAGTACATGACATACACACAAACACTAGCTGCTATTTGAAGTCAGCCTTTGGGATCTATACAGCTGATGAGTTTGTAATATATTTATTAAGCTTTAAATTTAATTGAAATTTGATCAATTTGAAGTCGGACACGTAAACACCCGTTGCCATTTGAAGTTGGAGTTTGGGGTATGTACAGCTGACGCATTTGTAATATTTCTTAAGATTTAAATTTAATTGACATTTGATCAATTTGAAGTCGGTCACATAAACACTCGTTGCCAGTATACATGTTAAATGGTGTGTTTCGGCGACATATTCCGTTAGAAATTGAGTTTAAAAGTCGTGTTGAAATGAGCTCACTGCTCAGATAGCAATCGGTATACTGCACAGTAGTATCAGTCATGAGCAGTAGCTCGACATTCGATAACAATAAACCTCAGTACATTTCATAATAAATGGTATCAACCGCACCAACAAATACAATAGAAGGGGACTGAAGCTTCAAAGATGGCACCCAAGTTATTGTTCCAGTCTAAATTAGAGTTCACTGTCAAGGATACATCCTATGCTAACAAACATCACGAAAACTAGCGGCTAAGTTGAGGAATTGCACCCTGTGCACTATATTGAATTTGCCCGCGTTTGAGGGCTGGGCACGAGTTCGTGCCGGAAATAGTAAAAGCAGGTTAGCTTAACCCTGAGTAAAACACTAGGGTTAACCCAAAATTCATTGTGAAATGGTTTACGTATATGATTCATATACGATTTATCAAAAAGAGCGAAGACACTGCACTGGGACACTTTGCTTTGCTACAGAAACTTGTAGGTTGATGCTCATTCGCATGTATCACCAGTCTTTTTGTATGTATCATCGGTCTTTTTGCATGTGTCATCGTTTTTTTTGTATGTATCACCGGTCTTTTTGCATGCGTCACCGATCTTTTTTGTATGTATTTCCAGTCTTTTTTGTATGTATCACCGCTTGTTTCGCATTCATCACCGGTCTTTTAGTGCATATAACTGGTCTTTTTGTATGTATCACCGGTCTTTTCACATGTTTTGATAAATGATATAGGGTTCCAGGGTGACAGCTCACAAAGAAAGCATTCTCATCTTCATTTTCTTGTCAAACTGCCGGTTAAACAACAGAATTGAAAAATAAAGTGGTTGGTGGATGCCGCAAATGGCAATAGGTCCCAGTCTTGTAAAAAAAACTAGATTTTAAATTGAAGAATAATTAATAACGTGTATATCATTTTAGTTTTAGTTCAAGAATGGTTAATAGAATAAAATATATAGGCTACAGTGTCCTTGAATTAGTTTCTTATAATTTTTACTTACAAGTGTATAGCATAACTATATGCATTAGGGTTTTGTATTATTTTTTATTTGCATATCATACTTTTATGTTTTATTTATAAATATGTATTTATTGTGTATTCAATTGGGTTGTTCCAGAAAAAATGCAATCTCTCAAGAAACGTGATCAGTCAAATCTGACGTGACATCACTTATATTTACCTACAGGTGAATATAACAGTAAAGACAAGTTTACAAAATGGCAACTTGCTGCCGTTTTGTACAAATTGCGGACAAAGAAATAAAGGAAATTAAAATAACTTGTGTAAAAATGCTAAAATATTTATTCGCCTCAGGCTGGGTGATTTTCAGGGAATATTCCCCGATAATCACTTCGCCTTCGGCGAACAATTATTACATATTGTTTTGTTTACACATGGTACATAATTATTATTTTGAATACTAAATTTTGGTAAATTTTTTTTAAAGGCGATCTGTGGAGTTTCAATCCATTTGTCGAGGAGTATCTTGTGCCCCCTGTACCCGATGTCCACTATACAGGCTTATCGATCCTCGGAGAGACAAATTTGTGGTGTTGGCATCGGATGGTATGTGGAATGCAATGAAGAACAAGGAAGTTGTGCATTGCATAGACAACATTGAGAAAAACGTCTTCGACATGGACTGGAAAGATGATGTAACCCACAGGTAGGCATTGTCATTTCATCAGAAAAAAGAAAACACTGACCATCCAAAACCATTTTCCGTTGCCATAAATTTGATTTGAAGTGGCACCAACTTACATGGATTTTTCGGATATCTTTTTTCCATGAATGCCCTGTTAAAAATAAGCCTTCACAACAAGATACACCACCAGGTGGAAAATTTCTTCAAAAAAATTGATAGAATTAAATAATAATTGAATGCGTTGGCTACAACTGTTAGTATTTAAAAAACATACCAAAGAATGTAATCTTCCCATGGCCCTCGTTTGCCTTTGTGTTTTTGCAAATGTTTTTGCAATTCTTCCAGGAATTTCTACAATAATGAATAACAGATTTTGTAGAGCCTCTGAAACACCTTAATGCATTGCCAGAAGTGCTTTCGCGATATTTTGTAGAGGAATATCCGCCCATCAAATATCTATAATTGTCCACCCCTTACTGAAATGTATCCAGCTGAGTCATCAGAGATGCTAGTTGATGTTGGTGCATCAATAGTTGATGCTGGTGCATCAGGCAGGGTGTGAATAGTCACTGTCACAGGAGATGCCGCCATAGTGGGTGATGTTACTGTGGCAGCCATGGGTGATGTTACCGGGATTCTATAGGCAATGCCTCGACTTGTCCTGAGACAGCACTTTGCTCCCTGTCAAACTCTTGGGCATGTTCAATTGCCAGTATTGTGTTGTCATAATGCTCTTTGTAGATGGATTATTACAGTATGTGGTATTCGTTGGCATGGGAACAAACAAAACAGTAAATTTTTTTTAGATATTTTCTGTTAATTTCATGTTATGCAAGTCGGTTTTTGAGTTTTTTCTGCTTAAAATGTATAGTAAAACAATTATTGGACTCGATTGACCACTACAAAATTAGCTCCTCTTATAAAGAACAATACACAAATTAAGTACCTGGCCCTGGGGGCCAGGCATATTTTTCAAGCTTGCCCGGTGTGGATATACACTCAGTAGCAATTACATACATCTTATTCACTGGAGTGCATAACACCATCATAGAAATTAATAAGTACAAATAAGTGATAAATAAAATAAATGGTGCTCAAAAAAAGCAGATAGCATTATTTTATAATCTGGTCGCAACTTAACTTGCATTTCAGTTTTCTTTTCAAAACTTAGTTAGATTTTTAAATTTTCAAAGGGTTTAAACTGTTTCTTGTGAACATAAAAAAATTGACGTTAGAATTTCGCGATGTAGTTCGCCTTGTTTGTTGACATACCACATGTCCTGGATAACTTAAATCGTGACAGCTAGTGCAGCTCAAAATTTCCCGTTATAATTTACTCTACCGCTTGAAAAAATGCACGGGATAAACGCTAAAGTTACGATAAATATTTCTATAAATTCTTTTAAAGAAAAGCAAAAGTAAACCCACTTTCAATGGTTTTTAAAAAGTCGTAGTGAGGACTACGAGTTTTCTCCAAAACTTTGTACTCAGATGAGGCGACGGCTATGACCTTCTGGGGCAAGCATATGGCGTGGGTTTGGCGCAAAAATGACTAATTTAGTACTCGTAGTTGCTGCTAAAACTCCCTAATATTAGCTCATAAGGGAGGTCAGTCTAAAAAAAGTTCAAAAAAGAAACAGTTTTGGCATTGATTACACATCGGCCAAAAGACTTGTTTGCGACACACGAACCTGTGATTCTTTCCTCCGGTGTTGTGAAGTTCACATCAATGCCTGTTAAAAAGAATATAGCACTGATTGGCTGTTTCAACATGTTTCTTATCGAAAAAAAGCAGGATCAGGGAGGGATACCTTGATGAATGATGGGGATACTTTGCGCATAAGCACATGAACAAAACAATTGTTTTACATGGAGGATTACTTTACACTTCGCTATGTTCGCATTTACGCTATGCCCGGAATTGGTTACGCTTTTACATACAATATTTGAACATACAATCGGTTGATTTTCACTCTTCTTTGCCTTGGAGGAAAGAACCCATCAGCGCTTTGACAATATTAGGAAATCTGAAATATCTGAGGCTTCCAACAACCAGCCCCAGAATGGCAAATTAATTTATCACCAGTTAAGTACTTTAATACCAGACTCTTACATCATAGTGGACAGTTTGCAACATTCAGCACGGAACATACCATTAAACAACAGCATGCAACATACCATTAATCCTGAGTGTTGAATGAAAATTGTGTTCAATAATTGAACCACAATCATATGAGGAGATCTATTTTTGAGGCAAATGGATGAGGCCATACATACAGCTGGCATCCAGTATAGGTTGCTTCTTTCCAGGCTGCTCTTGCGGATAGAAGCTGCCATCATATCCACGTGACTGAACAAGCTTTGGTCCTCTGATGCACAGATGCTTTATCGTTTCATCACTAAAAACCAGAAGTGTCTGCACCGCAGGCTACCGTTTACGCTAAACAGGCTTCCAACAACCGGCCCCAGAATGGCAAATTAATTTATCACCAGTTAAGTACTTTAATACCAGACTCTTACATCATAGTGGACAGTTTGCAAAATTCAGCACGGAACATACCATTAAACAACAGCATGCAACATACCATTAATCCTGAGTGTTGAATGAAAATTGTGTTCAATAATTGAACCACAGTCATATGAGGAGATCTATTTTTGAGGCAAATGGATGAGGCCATACATACAGCTGGCATCCAGTATAGGTTGCTTCTTTCCAGGCTGCTCTTGCGGATAGAAGCTGCCATCATAACACTTCTCAGCAGAGGTGTCCTTTCTTTTAACTCGTTTTCAAGTTTTGTTAACGAAAAGTTAACATTATCTTCTTTGCTGGTCTTGCGCAAAATGCTAGGATTCTTCTTTGAACACATGGCTGAACACTCTAGATCAATTTCCTTTAAAAATAGGCGAATAATATGCTTGCGAACCTTTGAACAACGCCGTGCAGCATTAGCAACTTGCGTATACGTTCTTCTGCAAAGCATTTTACCAACAGATTCGAGATCAGGCAGCAAAATCCGAGAATTTGTTCTGCTCTTCCACTGAACTTTGACCGAGACAATAGTGGCTTGGGCAGAAGGACTTTCCCTTTCATGACGGGGTTGTTTTCTCGAGCACGGTGTCGAAGTTGTTGTTGGTCGAAAATGTTAAGTTTTCACACGGCAATCGACAATGCTTTGATGTTGTGAGTTGCCATGTTAAGGAAAAGAAGTAGATGGATCATCGCTTTTATTGAACGACAAAGAATGTTTGGCACTTGACTTTGTTTTTATCGTCAGTCCCCTTTGTCCTGCTTTTTCGCGGTATTGGAGTAGAAGATTATTATCTAAATCTTCAACCTTCTTCTTATGATTTCGCATTTGCTGTAGGCTCCTCAGGCACACGTGACAGATATACTGCGATGTTGGATGGGCAACAAAGTGAAGGTCTTCTAGTTCCGTTTTCACCAAAAATTCTCCCTTATTTTCAGCTAAATTTTGATCACAAGCTTTCGTTAATTGAGAAAAACACAAGACGCACAGTAAGGCCATGAATATTAATTACAATTTGTGTGAATTAATTTTTTTTAATTATGCGGATGTCTGTATAAGGCAGATCACAACCTCACCTGTCTACAATTTATATACTAGAAAAGTGCAAACCTCTAATGCACCTAGGTTTCTACTCTTGCCAGCCCCTCCCCCCTCCAATACCATTTGCTTCTGACAGGCTTGCTGCTACAACATTTAAAAACAAATTAAATTTTGCTCATATAATTTTCAAATTGATTTCAGGCAACCTTGTGCCGATTGAGGGTCCTACGACTTGTTGTTTCCCATACATTTCTGTATAAAAAAGTTAGACCAATTTGGCCATGACCACAATGCCAAAATCATGGAGAAGGTGAGAAATGAAAGCGCTCGTTTGCCATCTCTTTGGAGTGAAGATGCAAATGGGCAGGATAAGCATGCAATTCATTAGCCTGCTGACTCAGGAAGAAAGCTTGTTATTGATAACTTTGATTTCCATCAAAAAGTTCATCACATGTCAGAATGCCACCAAAACATTGACAATCATTGGGTGGCACATATGTGCACCGAAAACAGGGTTTCTGGAAATGATTTTAGCATGGCGCAAAGATCGAATAAGTCTATTTTAGATATGGATAATGGCAAATGTATCATCCCAGAGAGAAAACTATGAAAATTTGGTATCTCGCATCATGGTGGACAAGATCAGATGTCTCAACTTTCTGAAAGAGCATCTTGTTCATCACATTCGGCATAAATATTCAAGGGAAAAGGCTAAGCCCACTGAAACTGTAAGTTCAAATTTGTTTGCTTTGGCAGGTTGACTCAGATCAATAGTGTTGCCAACAGAGGCTCTGTAATTATGATTTAGTTATGCAAAGCATTACACAAATAGCTGTTTGCATGCACATCATCTTGTGCATGTTTTGTTGCCCTCATGCATCTCTGATTTTGCATGATGGCATGATCTACTTCATGCATACAAGTTTTTAAGTATTATATTTAATATGATATATTCTAAATTATTGTTTAATTTGTAGATGTTTCTAGGTATGCTATTTGAAAATGAAAATCCTCATGAAGGGATGAAAGCTGTTCTAAATGAATTGCATTAACATGTACCTTATGCTGATATAGAGAAACATACAACGGTCAATGTTGTTAGTGAAGAAGGCTTGCTCACTCCTTAAGTTGTCACAGAGAAGCAAAAGCTATTTTCCGCACAAGGCGTAGTTGGTGATCAACTATCAGTGGAAAGGGGCATGAATTCTCTCATGCAGATTGCCAATGGTTTGGCTCCAGAGCACAGGAAAGATGGAATACATTTTGCAATTGCAGATTTTCATTCTCAGATGAAATTTTTACAGGTACGAACTGTAATGTAAAATATTTTATGCTAACCCATAGAGTGGCAAGTTACCACAGTGTACCTTACTAATTTTACAAAGGTAAAAGGAATTTTGCAAGGTTTTAAAGAATCATCTAGGGAATTACATTTTAACAGCTCTAGTAAGCATTTTTTTGCATGTCAAAGTTTGAGACAAAGATATTGGATAAAAGTTAGTATATTACTCAGTATCAGCCATAACATCCGACAAAAAGTTTGGTTATGGAGAACGGATTGAGGTCAGATAATATGCCATTACTGGAATAAACCTAGCCGTGTGTTAACAACATATTTACATAAAGCTGTACTCATAAGGGGATGGATTAGCAAAAAGAGACAAATAATTTTTTTTAAATTGTATAAATTATATAATTTAATTTTTTAAAAAATTATTTTTCCCTCTTTTTGCTCATCTATCCCCTTACGAGCACAGCTTTAGATATGTTGTGAACACACTGCTAAGTTTATATATGCAATTAATACCAACCCCTCACCCACAGTGACAATATTTTGGAGGAAATTTCCTGCCACTGCAGAAGCCAGTAACTAGATGACCCCAATGAACTGAACAATTAGGTGAGAATATTAAAGGCTTGTATTAGGGATTAAAAACTTTGGGGTTTTGAGCCTTAACACCTACATTAAAACCTAACTTGGGTTTGTTTTTATATTTACAGGTGGCATTCAACCATTTCTACAACACAAGTGGACCCTCTGAGAAGTGCACGTTATATGCAGGTAGAAATCATATCAACCGTAGAAATGTTTCATTTGATGTTGAGAACCTTTCGGCATGCAAGCAATTTTTTATCATGGAGATTGAATCAAGAGTACTCGCTGCTACTCTTGATTTCATGGAGATCACCTCCTTAGATGACAGTTCTTCTGACAATGTTTTACCGTCATCCTTGCACAATTCACCAGCACCTGTTCAACAGAAGTTCCTCAAAGACCTGGCATCTAATGTTGTGGATACCTATATCGTGAATGAGGTGAACATAAACAATCTCAAGAAAAGCTGCAGAAAGAGCGTAGTATTGATGTTCGTCTTCTTGCCGATGGTCGTTTTGGTTGCAGGTTTCCTGGTTGCACAAAGTCTTTTACCTTTGATGGAAAGAGTCGTATCAGACACGAAAAGACCCATGGTATGCACTCATGTTCTTCAGCTTTGCCCATGTCCAACCCTGCTGTCAATGCCAAGGACGATGTTCGCAGTTATCAGCTCGCCCTTCTCGAATATGGCATGTTATTCATAAATTTCACAGATGCTATTTCAGAGGCAGATGGTCTACGTATTGTAAGATGTTGGAAATTCTTTTTGATGTTCAAATGGATGGAGCACAAAGCTGTAAGTATGCCTTAGAAGGTTTGCATCTGCTTTCACAAGTCTGTACAACTCTGTCACCGAGGGATGCACACAGGCTTATTTGGAATAGGTATGTGAAAGCAAAGCATGGAATGGCTGGAAACATACCTCTTGACCTAGCACTAGAACATTACAATAGAGCACTTAAAGAGGTAATTCAGAATATGGGACCAAATCCTTCTACCAAAACAGCAATTTCCAGATTCTGCAAGAGCATATCAATTAACAAACAGCTTATGGATAACTTTGATCTCGATTGCAAGGTTCTTAAGCAATCTGGTTTGCACATTCAGAAATGTTTTAGGGATTTGACAAAAATTGTTCACGAATTAATTGTAAATAATGCATTTAAATATTGTGCAGGGAGATCATATCAACATTTCAAAGACTGTCCCCCAAGTTTGTTAACTAGTTTTGACCTTCATGGAATGTTTGTTTAAATTGATGAGCACAAAAAAATATTTACTTGAACAAAACTGCTAGATAACATTTAGACTTGATATTTGTACTTAAGCATTATTATATGTTTACCTCTTAATTTTCTATTTAAATACAATTAGGGTAGCCACCAACTTATACTGACAGGCTTTGTGAGTGGTTTATTATAACAATGAAATTATTATGACAATAAACTATAGAAATTGGTTTTCTAAAAAATGAATCGCAAGCAATCTTATGGCAAATTTTATTTCAACAGGCCAATCACAAAGCCTGATTGTTTTAGGTTAGTATTTACCCTACAACTGAAATGTATTGACCACAGAATAAAGATATATAATTACATATATATACAAAAACCTGCCTCAGCTATAAAAATGTGGCCTAACATTTACATTGCAGACATGTTTTTCTGTACATCTGGTGTTGGTTGTATGTATAGCACTATCCACCAGATAGTGATATTTTTAAACTTCTCCAGAAAGACACAAAAACAAACATCTTTATGTGTATTATTGAACAAGAGATAAACCAACCTTTAGAAAATTAAGTTTAAAATGAGTTTCACCAGTTACTGTTTAAAAAAATCACTATCTAGTGGGTAGTGCTATTCACTTTTCATACAGCCCTCATTTACCTGCTAAGAACACAGTTTTGATGACTTTTACTCATTTTAACAACTGGAATCATACATGATGCTGTAAGCCTTGCAACCACCGATGATAGAGAGGACCAAATTTAGTTCACGAGCTTACGAGTATAGTTAAATTGCTGAGTTCAAATGAGGAGTGGAAACGTTTCGAACGCACGTAGCAAACAGAAAACTGTCACGAATGCAAACCAAATTACCAATGTCAATGGCAACGAAAACTCACGATCACAGGCGCGAGACATAGTTTTTTATATACAGCTAATTCAAATAAGGTTGACATCAACAATAGTCAAATGGCAAATGTGCAATATGCATGAGCATAAAAAAGTGATGGTAATAATATAGTTTTAAATAAGATCAACACATCAACAGCCTTGCTGGATTATAAATGTAGTATCTATATAATGATATCTTTCACATTCACATGTAAAGAATCATTATTCTTTTGGCACTTGATCGATCATATTGCACATTTGACTTGTCAATGTCAACCTTAATTGAATTAGCTGTATATTAAAACAACCAATAAACAATAATATAACTCCAATTATAGCATGAACGTACAACGCGAATGTGACACCTGAACATGGTTCGATTAAAACAAAGTAGATATACAACCTAAAATTAATACTAAGTCCTAAATTAACCTGAACCTTAATTATAGAATTACAACAATACAAGAAATACATTGTAACTTACAGATGTTTTCCCAGTAGCTCTTTAAGCATCTTTTACTGTGAATATTCCTCTACAGGTATCGCCGTCCTCTCTCTACGAATGCTGTAATTACACTAACCTAAGGCATACACTTGCATGTTCACAAGGTACACTTGTCACATAATCATGCACTAAGCTAATTAACTGACTGTCTAGTCAGGGAGGTAGAGGTAATTTTACCAACCTTTTTAAGGGCCAAATCAATTTTGCTCTTAAATTGTCCCTTGGATGCCTAATATCACAATTCTGAATGTTGTTTGGCCCGATTTATCTTGTGGGCTTCGATAAACTTGTTTTTCTTCAGTTTTATCATAAACTATTATGTGGTTTGACCATAGTAAACTTTCAAATTTGCTCGTTTGAAAAATAACTAGTATATAAGAAAATGTATTTTCCATTGGTAAACAAGTTCATCCAGCCGTAACTTGCTTGTGTTCTTACTTCCCAAGGGAATCGGACCAAGCCCGCGCTTCCGGTACCTTAAGTATATATTTGACGCACAACATACTCTGGCTCTCTCTCACTCTCGCTTTTCAACCAAGCGGTTCACAGCCCTCCCCACCCACCCACGGTACAAATTGCTGGTCTCACAGAGCTCCTTCTACAAAGATTTATTTTATTTTTATATGCACCTTGTTTGTATTTATTTGATATAGGCCGTTCAGACTTTACTGCAAATTCAGTGTCACGATGTTACCGCTGCTATCGATACGGCCACTGGGCCAAAAACTGTAGAGCCACTTGGTCCTCGTATTCCTATTCAAACCGCAGCGGATGCCCTTATTCAAACAGTTCCTACAATATTAACCCTGCCGGAGGACAAGGTAGAGAACACACCAAATGAAAGCGACGATGTACACTCGATTGAAGACATTGTAAAGGTACAATTTGAATTTGAGTATGAACAATTTACGAAATTGGGAGTTAAAGGTAGTCTTAAGAGGAATATTGAATTTTGGAGAGCCATCGGCACACCAAGAGAGATCTTGACTCTCATTGATAGCGGTTATCAAATTCCTTTCACACAAACGCCGCCTTCCGTCATTTTGCAAAATAATCAATCTGCTCTAATGCACTCCGACTTCGTTGAGCAAGCAATATTAGAACTTTTGCAATCGGATAGGGTTATTGAAATTTCTGAACCTGCATTCGTGGTTAATCCATTGTGTTTCCGTACAGGCTACCGGCAAGAAAAGGTTAATAATAGACTTGCGGCACGTTAATCAATACATAGTTAAGGCAAAAATCAAATACGAAGATTGGAAAGTTGGTTTGAAATACTTTCAAAAAGGCTCGTTTATGATCTCCTTTGACCTCAAAAGCGGGTACCACCATATTGAGATTCACAAAAATTTTCAAAAGTTTCTCGGTTTCTCCTGGAAGTGTTCAAAGACAAATAAGTTAAAGTACTATGTTTTTACCGTTCTGCCTTTTGGTCTGAGTTCTGCGCCTTATGTGTTTACAAAGTGCTTAAAACCGCTTCAAAAGTATTGGAGATTGCAAGGTATACAGCTTGCCTTATTCTTGGATGACGGTTGGTTAATTGAATGTATTTACGAAAACTGTTTAGCACTGGCTAAAACTATACGGTGTGATTTGGTTAACTCGGGTCTTATTTGCAATGTCGATAAATCAGTCTGGGTACCTTGCCAGATTATCGAGTGGTTAGGTATTGTTTGGAATTCACAGGACGGTTGTATAAGCATCTCCGAAAAGAGAATAACAAATATACTACAATTCATCGAGGAGAAAATTAATAATGAATTTGTTGTTTCGGCCAGAAAATTGGCCTCTTTAACCGGGAAAATCATTTCGACCAATGCAGTATTAGGGAATATTTCGAGGTTGATGACACGACATTGCTCTATGTCAGTCGCTAGTGCCGCCCATTGGGATTTAGATTTCCAGCTCGATCAATATTGTATAAAAGAGATTTTATTTTGGCAGAAGAATTTGAAATCAGCTAATTTTAAGAGTATCAACACAATGCCTTCATCCTCAAATTACATGGCTTATTCCGACGCTAGCGGCTTCGGTTGTGGCGCTCATTTAGATTTGAATGGGGAACAAACATGTCACAAGCTATGGGATCAACATGAAATTACCAAAAGTTCTACCTGGAGAGAATTGTCCGCTATAGAATTTGCGCTCAAATCTTTCCTACCTCTGATTACAAATACATATTTGAAATGGTTCACTGGTAACCAGT
Organism: Muricea muricata; assembly: GCA_963855995.1. Lineage (NCBI taxonomy): Eukaryota > Metazoa > Cnidaria > Anthozoa > Malacalcyonacea > Plexauridae > Muricea > Muricea muricata. Next base: position 63,301,186 of record OY979716.1, read on the forward strand.
CCGCATGCTGCATAGTTCAAGTGGGCTGTATGCACAAAGATTTGCACGAGATTGCGATAAGAATATACCAGCTTTGTATAGACAATCAGATAGAACTGGCAAGCCAATGGATTCCACGCACTGAATTACAAAGAGCCGACGCAATTAGCCGTATAATTGATATTGATGATTGGCAAATTACTCCTGAATTAGTTCTATATTTGGATTCCATCTGGGGTAAACATACAATAGATTGTTTTGCAAATTTCTACAACAGAAAGATCGATCGATTTTTCTCTTGGCATTGGAATCCCGGATGTACTGCAGTAGATTTCTTTGTGCAAAATCTTCAGGTAGAAAATTGTCTTGTTGTTCCCCCTGTTAGTCTTATTACCGAGGCTTTTAATTACCTGAACAAGAGGAAGGCGATTGCGACTGTCATTATCCCTTTCTGGCCTTCTTCCGATTACTGGCCGATTGTCGCGCGAAAATTTTATAACTGTATCAGCGATTTTAAAGTTTTTGAAGGCAAGGACATTCTGCTACAGGGCAGAAATAAAAATTCAATATTTGGCCCAAATTTCTTGGGAAACATGTTAGCGTTAAGGATGGATTTCAGTTCTAAGGGGCCTTGAGTCTCACATGTCAGTTATTGAAAATCTAGTGAACAAATTATTGCAACTGCGTTAATAGGAGCACCGGCCGAACCCTAATTTATAGAGTGGAAAGGGCACTGGCTCTTTAGTAAAGGGCACTGGCCTTGAAAAATTGTCTATTATTGATAGCTGTAATTTGTGAAAATCTTGAGTGAACAGAAGCATTTAAACTTTATTAGTGTGTGCACGAACATTGTCATGGCACTGGCCTTTTTTGAATTCAGACAGTATGGGGCACTGGCCTTTAATACGTGACTTTTGTGACATTCGTTATTACATATCGACGCCTTCGTCGATACAGGCCGACATTAATTATTTAATATTTATATTGTAATATGTTAGTGAGTGTACGGGTATACGATTATAATAATAAAATTATGATTAGAAAGAAGTGATTGCTTTGTTTCAAGTTTCAGATTATTGATTCCAGCTCATTTTGGGGACAGTTGCACGAGAACATAAAACCAGACAAAGACGCGCTGATCAAGTTGCTTATCAAGTCTAGAGCTGATTCAACTGTTAAAAGGTATTCCTCGGAGATCTCTAAGTACCACAAATGGTGCAACGCACACAGCGTTGTGGCAAAATTTCCTGTTGACACCTCGACAGCAGTGACATATGCAAATAGCCGTTTTCTTCAATCGCATTCTTCAAGCGCAACTGTTTCAGCACACGCCACGCTAAAATGGTTACATTCATTTACGTCTATAAACGTTCACAATCCGTTCGACCACCCAATTTGTCGTAATTTATTAGAAACTATCAAACGCTCACATTCGTCACCCATAAAGAAGTTGCCGGTTTCTCCACGAATTATACAGAAGATTGTTGACAAATACGGGCAGAAGGATGCTAGTCTCGCCGATTTACGTTTAGCATGTATTTGTTCAATAGGTTATTCAGTGTTGCTCCGGTACAATGAACTGAGTAATATTAGAGTACATCATATCGAAATGCATGAAGGTTATATAAAAATTCTCATACCTCAATCCAAGACCGACGTTTATCGAGAAGGGAATTACATTTTTATTAAACGTCCTGCTAATCAATATTGTCCAGTTTCTGTTCTAGAGAGATATATTCAAGTAGCTGAAATCGATCCTGGTAGCAATTTGCATCTATTCAGACCTATTCGCTGGTTTAAATCGATCGAAGGTTATAAGCTCTGCGGATCTAAATTATCATATACACGATGCCGCGAAATCTTTAAACAGTGTCTGGATAGTATTGGATACGATTCCTCTTTATATGGTTTACATAGTTTGAGAGCCGGAGGAGCAACGGCAGCAGTTGCGAATAATCCCAACCTTTCTGAGAGAATGTTGAAGTTAAACGGTCGTTGGAAGTCGTCTACAGCTAAAGACATGTATATTCAAGAGGACATTACTAAACGATTAGAAATCACAAACTATATGGGTCTTTAGATAAAGCAATGCATTTTGTGAAATACAATATAATATAATATAATAATGAAATATAACATGTAGTGTATTAACGTCAAAATAAACCGCATTAGGTTGATATGCCTGAGCGTATGCCAAAATGCTGTCATACTGTTTTGTTTTCAGTTTAGAAAGGGTAAAATGCTTTACGTTCGTTTGAGTGAAACGAATTAAAACGTAAGCTTATAAAAAACAACATATAAGACATAATTACGGGCACTCTTGTTTTTCAAGCCGTTTTCGAGTTATTGCTGCTTCAAAATGGGAAAGTGTCCTAAAATGGCGCTGATTTTCTGGGCACTAGTCGGAAAATAAGTTTTCAAACGCTCATAACTCAACAAAAATGTGAAAAATAAAAGTAACCATAATAATGTGTTATATGTAATCTTTTATTACCTTTTTGATAACGTAAGTGGTTTTACCTACAAATAAATCTGAAATTTTGCCTTTCTTAACAATAATATAATATTACTACAGTAATATAATAGTTTTATAGAAAATTAATATTAATACAATAATATAATAGTTTTATAGAAAATTTCGGGAAAAACGTGTTGGCTGGAGCCGACAAGAAATTTTATCGCGTTCAAATGCAGAAATATATTTATTAGACCTAAAGGTACAATATGAACATAAAATAAAATTGTCCCTCACTACGGTAAGTAAACATATATTTTTGTACCTCTGCCTCCCCGACTAGTCCTGAAAAACTAAGATAACAAATTATATGGCATGCAAAAATAAAAACTTAATGTTCCAATTAATTCTGGCTTCTGATCCAACAGATGCAGTGAACTTTCTAATCTGTTACAAAACGTGAAGTCTTTCATAGCAGTTTGAGGGTGGAAATTACTTAACCAGCTCAGCTTTACTTGTTACAAGGATAGCAGCCATAGGGGCAAAAAATACAGTATCACAGGTTATAGGAGGAGTCTGAGAATTTTGTAATTATAATCCCTATTCTGTGATATTGTCTCTGAGTAAAGGCACATTTAGAGTCTTGAACAAAGCTCTTCACATCAAATGTATGCATGCATAGCACTTTGACACTCATCTCCAATCACAATGGTTAACAGTTAAATTTGTTTAGATGCATGCAATTACAGCAAGGAGATTAGTTGATTACTGCGATATTTGTAAGAATGGGAAATCCCCTGACAATTTCACTTGTTTTGATATTCTGTAAGTTTGAAGGTCATTTGAAAAATCAGCTTAAGCTTAGATATTCTTGGGTTTCACATGACGTCATAAATTTCACTGGGGGTCAACTCCAAATCGATACACAGTCAGTGGAGGGAAACAATTTTTCACTGTATGTGTTGACCTTTTGTTTGGCAGCAAATATGGGCAATTTTGTGAGATTTGTTCACTCCAGTACAGTATAATCATTAATACACTTTGGGTTGACCCCCACTCAGATTTACTGTAAAATGCCGTATAATGTACTGTAACATTTCAACATGAATAAAGCCTCATTTGTTAAGTTCAATCAACATTGAAAATCCTACCTGATTACATTTAAAATCATTCCCTTTAGCAACATTTCAAATGAGTTAAAAACTGTAAAATTTTACTGTACTACTCATACTAGGTAGTATGTACTATCTAGTAATATAGTATCAATTGTATATCACAATTAGTCTGTTCCTAAAGTTCCATATCTTCAGCTTCAGCATGGATTCCTTATTTCAAGACTTGTGTCTATGAGGCTTTCCACTGACCTGTCAAGCTCATCCATTTCCTGATTGACTTGCAACAAACTGCTATCTTGAAGTAACAATACATTTGCTGATGAGTCATATCTGACATCTAACCAACCTGCATCTACTGCTTCATCTAGATTAGAGTCATCTAAATTAGCAGTAAGCTGTCCAATGTCAATATCACCAAATATTTGTGTACAAAATGTTTAGAATATCATGTGCATATTCTTTCTGCCAAATTTCAACACAGTTTCTAATATCAGCAACAGAAAACAGCTTGCTTTTATTCTCAACAATCTGGTCAATTTGAAGAGAACCAAACTCTGCAAAGACATTTGGGTATAACACTTGCTTAGATGATTTACTTCTCAAACAATCTTGATTTTCATGCAGTTTTAGCTCCAATGTTTTTTTTTCTGGTCGTCTGTGACAGTTCTACACTTGTCATACTGATATTAGTCAGGGAGCGTATGTCATGAAATTAAGTCCTGTGGGATTTTCGTGAAAAAAGCAAGCCACCTATCTAGGAATGTTAATTGGCCCCCAATGAGCATGAAAAATTTTGTCGGCAATTTTGCGACCTGCTCCGTTGGCTGTCACAGGGGGTGGGGTGGGATGACATTTTCGCCATTACTAAAAATCGATTTTTCTAAATAACTTTTCGATTCTAAGGAAATCATTCATTTTGAAAGTTCGTACCTCCCTAAATTAAGGGTCAATGAGCACAAAGAAGCTATATACAGGGCAGTAATGTGTTTGCTGGACCAAAATGGATGCTAATTAGGTCTGCCATTAACGAAAATTGGATTTTTCACTCTGACTCAATGCAAATTGGACCAAAATTAAAAATGAGGGTTTCTACTTCCCCAATTATATGGTGGATTAGGATGATAATGCTAAATAAATCACTTCATCATGTTATTTTGTGAATTGGAAATTAGTTGAAGACAGACATCGACTGTCAGTAATCTGCAAAATCTTATCTTCACAAAAAATGCCTTAAAAGGGTTTCGTGATTCTTAAAACATTGGATATGATGAAATAGATACTAATCATTTACAAGCCAATGATCAAGGGGTTATGCAACCCAAGAATCACGTTACTCTACAAACGCCGAAGTTCTGAGGTTACTGCTGAAGAATGATTACTTTCACGAAGTATCTTCCTCGTCATCTTCTTTAGGGAGTTCAAGATTGCGAAAAAACTGCAACGCCAATGCCAACCAGAAGTGGGGAGCAAACTAGATTTTGCTGACTTTGCAGTTTCCAACGTTGTCCATTCCAGTCGCCGACACGACAACTCGTGTTTTGGCGTAGTGGCTGCAACGCGAAGATGAATAGTTTGGTTTAAAGGTATTTATAGGAATTATTGATTATTTTTGTACTTTTTATCAAAGATAACAGTTAAACAGTGTATTTATGGCATATACAACTTGAATTTCAAGTACTCTTAGTTGTTGTCAAGATTTAGAGTTTTTAATTGTGGCCATGTTGCCATTTTATATGATAGTATTTTTATATTTTGAACTCATACAGATTCAAAAGATGCCATGGCGAAGTGTTTAATAAAAAGACGAAATTAGACAGAAAAACCTTTTCTGAGGTTGATGTAGTGACATGGTCGTTGTCGACAAAATTCGAAATCTTAAAATGCCGGAAGTGTATGACGCGACGACGTTCTCACCCCCTGCTTATTCGCCGTTTCAGCGTTCCCGTTTGAGTCAGCGTCATGCAATCTTAAAGTCTCTATTGTCATCTTCCTGGTCAGACGATGGGTCAGATGGGCAGTTTACACAAGGCTCATCATCACCACATGCGCAAAGATCAGTGCAGTTGAGCCCTGCCTTCCTGCACTGACATCTGTTCGTTCCACATCTCTTGATGCAATGGCACTTGATGAGATGAAGAACAGCATCCGGGGTGGGTCGCTGCTGATCATCCCTGGATTTCATTCATCTGAATCAAAAGAAAAACCTCATAATTTGATATTATTTTGGTCACTTTCATAATGATATGCCTTAGATAAATGATCTTTCTCCAGGGTCCATCCAAAGCCTGCCGGTGAGGGAAGCCTTGGGTTTGGGATTGTATCGTTCCTCAATACCATTGCTTGGTAATGGGCACATAATATCGCCTGTTTTCATAAATTGTTTATTGAGAGAGACTGCTTATATCCTAGTTAATTGTTGCTTATGTCATGTGTTTATATTGGGCATATTAAATGTATCTATATCATTGCCACAATATACTCTTCACTGTTGTGAACATCATATCCTGATTATGTGAAGGGTCATGATGCTTTAAAGTCTCACATGACTCCTTAGCGAAAATAACCAATCACGAAGTAGAATTGTAAGTTAAACGAGTCTTACCTGTAAGTTGATGTTTGATGTAGATTCTACGAGTTGTTGGTTATTGAGCTAAGGAGTCAACCTTCCCTCCCAAGTTAACTTACAATTATCACGAAAAGTTGCTTGTCTCTATATGGTTGGGGCAACCCATTGGGCACCAATGGTGGTCTTTGTTTTTGTTTGTCCTCTACCCATCTGTTTCTTATGTTTTTGCAGCCATTCAAATAGGTTCTTCATGTTTACTGTGCTGGTAGGTGAAACTCAAATGTCGGGAAAGTGCTGATGGTATCTTCCACGTTTGGTTTTGAAGGGCTGTAATTTTCTTATATCCTGCAGCATCATAGCTTGTTCTTCACTGCTATCCTTGTGTGTATGCACCCTAGATGTTGGCTTGACATTTGTTACTTCATTCACTTTTTGGATTATTTGGTGTGCACATACCTGCTGCAGCTTTGAAAGGCCAGCTCATAGATTTCTCCATTTTGTTTGGCCCGATGCCCTTAACAATATCTTTGCTTACTCTACTACAGATTTCTTGTGCCATATCACATGTAATATTTTTTCCAGCACCACTATTCCAACTTACAAACCTGCCCCATGTTAGTCTGTGAGCCATTTCCTCTGACAGCAATGCTTTAATTTGAGCAATCCAAGTAAACATTTCAATGGAGTATTTCTTAAAAGAGGTAGATGATTTAAAGTACATCAGAAGCCTCTTCTGATTTATGATACTTCTTTCCCCGTCATCTTCTCTGCATGTGTCAATCAACTGCATGAGAAATGCTGTCAGCTCAATCACATTTAAACCATATGCTCTGTATAAAATTGAAATGATAAGGCCAAAGTTAAACTGTAGGGAATCCTTATGCACAGTCACAATTACAAGGATTAACACAATTACCAGTAAGGGGCATGAGACAAAAAACAATGAGAATAAGGTACATCTGTGGTGCATATTACAGCTAAAGGGGTTAACTACTGTAGAGACATTGCCATGCACAATTTGCCCATTACACTGCAGAGCATCAATCCCTGTTGATGAGTAAAATCACCTGGCATTATACTATGAGAAAAAATATGTGGGGGCAGTAGGGGCACTGTGGCTCATTTGCTTTAAAGAATTATAATTTATCAATTTTTGTAGCAATTTAAATTTTTTCTGTTTGATGAGGCTATTTCAAATATATCAATTAATATGATATTATTTTATTAATAACGTATATCAGGATTTACTTGCTCATGTTAGGCATGCCCACAAACCCGACCTGATTTATCACAATGTTAATTAATGGCATTTTTGTGACTATGTAATCATGTGTTGCTCTGCTTACTTTACTCTGTCCAGATTAATTAATGGTTTGGTCATCGTCATTTTCTTTCTACCCAGCAGGTACAACGTACTCATCAACAAATTTGCCAATAAATGTGTTAAAGTATTTAACTTTATTCTCATCTTTTTGATGAGCTATCCCAGGCGGAGGCTTATTCTTTGCAGGGCAATCATCAAGTTTCTCCATTCCCCAAAACACCAAGGCTGCTTCAATGATGTAGGCTTTCCCAATCTGCAGCAGAAATTGTTCTGTAACTTTGCATGAATCAGACACTTTCTCTGGGGTGACATTATGTCGGTTGTATTTCTCTCGAAAAAATTTGAGAGTGCCAACTTCTCGGGAAGATCTTGACTTGTAGAGGAGATTGTACACAAACTAAATTTTTAAAAAATCAAGTCTTCTTAGCTTGTGAGATCACTTCAACTTAGTTAAATCTTTAAACAAGGTTGTAATTTTAGTGATGTGCCATAATCTTGGACAATCCTCCCACGCCCTCATTATATATGCAGTCCATTTATGCTTAATTTCTACATATGACATGCAAAATATCTACAGCTGAAGAGTCTGGAAGCAATTTAAGAAAAAAAAGATTTTTTGACATTCCTAGTAAATGTTGTTGTTTTGTACATTAGAAAAAAATTCCGGTTAATGTCTGAAAAAATTTTACTGGATACTACTACATGTCTGTGTTGTACAGGATATCGAATACTGATATCTCCCCAAATATAGCATTTTTCCAGTTAAATGTTGTAAACATTAAGTGGCACTGTTTTTTGTAGTAGGCATTTCCTAATCGGGACCGCAAGGCATGCATGGATTATTTGAAGGGACAATGTAATAAGAGCACCAGTCATGAGACATGGAAGAAATAGTGCAAACAACCTTTGCTTAGTGCAAACAACAGCTTTTTTATAGATAATGGGGCATCTTATGTTTTCTTGATCCAGTTTTAACTTTTATACCAAAAATATCGGTATATAATTCAATATCAACATATCGGTATGACTTTTTCAGTTATACTAATATACCAAAATTTACGATACACATTAATTTTTCAGTACACCAAGACTTACGATATGGCAATATCATTAATTTTGCTTCACTACAATTCAAAGACTGATTTTTTATTAGTTCTAAATGAACTGAATATGGCTGACAAACAGCTTCGAAGTTATATGGTACACCAGTTCACATCCGTAAACAGTATTTTTCACTTTTTCAAATGGACTTCAGTTGATATTCACATCGATTGCGATCGACAAGCTTAAAAAGTCGGTATACCGATAATATCGGTGTAATATTGCCAGTATACCGATACCGGAGAAATTTACTCGAATCGAACAACTCTAGTTTCCTGCTACTTGGCGTTGCCCCTCAATGACCTTCATGCCTTGTCCTGTCAATCTATACATGCTTTGCGGTTCTCAATTAGGAAGTGACTAATAATAATTATTGTCTTGTGTGAGAATACATATTGTCATACACATTTTTTAATACAACAAAGAAAAACAATCGCTCACAGCTTTTTTTTTTACCTGAACATAGGCCATTTTGGTATGGAAAAGCTCCAACACAAATGGACTACAATGGTTGAAACCCCGTTTTGGGGAGTGCGCACCAGCCCTCAGGTCCTTTGCACCGGTTTGCACTTGTTACAGTTCATTGAAAGTTCAAACATTTGCAAAGGATTGCCACAAGATGAAGAGAGTAACTCTGTGGTTGCTGATCCAACTTGGGAAGATGAAATTACAGAATTTTCTCAGTCTACTGTATTTCATCATTCTGTTCCCAGATTGCCATGTGAAAGCCATTTCAAAACATCTGTGACATTTTGGTCCCAAAATTGTACTGTTTTTGATTGTACTACACAGGCTACAACAGAGAAAGAACAATACAAGCCATGTTCTAAAGCCCATAAATTAAAAAAATCCGCTACCAGAAAGATGACAGTTTCATCAGTCCCTGCAAAGAGTAAAGCTTCTCTGTCAGCGTGTGGTCCAGACAAGTTACGAGCAACTGTAAAAGCCACAAGGTTAGAGTGTAAACAATTAGAGGACAGAGTAAAAGAGCTTGAGACAAGAATTAACGAGGATGGAGTGTCAATTAGTGAGACATTAGAGAAGAACATTTTAAAGATAATAGGTGGATTCAGGAGATTTGATTGGCTTTGTGGATCGTGGGGATCCAATGACAAACTATGCATGTCTTGGGGATGAAGATGCGATGGCCACTCATGCACTGGCATTTCTGGTTAGAGGAATGTCCTCTGACATGAAACATATCATTGCATATTATTTTACTGAGAATGTAACCTCTTACCAGTTAAAGTCAGTGTTTTGGAAGATTGTTGGGGTTCTTGAGGTGTCCTTAAACTTTTGGGTAATAGCTGCTGTCAATGATGGAGCATCACCAAATCGAAAGTTCTTTGAACTTCATTCAATGTTCATGACTGATCTAGAGAGTAATGTTGAGTGATATGGTATATAAAGTTAATAACCTTTTTGCCATGGATCGCTTTATTTTCTTCTTCCCTGATGCTTGCCATTTAATTAAGACTGCCAGAAATTGCCTTTACAACTCTGGTTGTGGTTCCCGTAGTCGCCTTATGTGAAACAATGGTGACCTTGGCACATTGCTGACCTTTTCTATAGCAACCAAGAGTTTGCTCTGCATGTTTTGCCCAAGTTGTCACTGGACCATATCGTCCTGACTCCTTATAGCAAAATGAAGGTCAAGTTGGCAACCAAAGTTTTAAGCCGATCTGTGGCAATAGCTTTGGAGGAGAGTGGCGACAAGGAAGTCCTTGGTACAGCACAATTTTGCCAGATGATGAATTATTTCTTTGACTGTACTAATGTAAGGTCTTTGACTGAACATGTCAGAAGAAATCATTTCATCAAACCATACACTCAAGATGATGAACGATTTGTATGGCTGAAGAATGTTTTCCTGGAGTACCTGGAGAATTGGAGGTGGAGTACCATGGCTAGAGAGGGGGAATATTCTACTAATGATAGGGGAAAGATGTTCATTTCAGTTCAAACTTACAAAGGTTTAAAGATATCAATTATGGCCCATATTGAAGCTATACAGTTTTTACTTGGCAAAGGTTTTGAATGGTTTGTTTTTAAGCAAAATATTCATGCAGGATGTCCTTGAGGATTACTTTGGGCACCAACGTGCAAAAGGTGGATGTTCTGACAACCTGACAGCTGGACAGTTTGGCTACAATGAACTTACTATAGCTGCACAAAGGGATATTGCACCAGCAATAAGAGGCAATGTTGGAGGCCATTATGGAAAACAGAAGTAGCATCAAGTGAGCGAGGAACCCGTAAAGAAACGAAAAAAAGCAAAGAAATCAGACAATTCAACTTGATTAGGTAAATTAGAGCTTAGCTATGGCAACTGGTTATGCTACACAAGTACACTATAACCTCATGCTCTGATGAGGTAATAGGAACACATTTTACAATTAATGTTTCGTGACAAAAATAAAATAATCAGTGACATTTGCTAGTGCATGCAAAGGGTATTTGACATGCACTAATGTCACTGATTATTTTATCAAACAATAGACCTTAAACATAAAAATAGGCTTAAACACGAAAACGAGGCTGAGGGTCATGCCCCTCAGCTTCGGTTTCGTGTTTAAGCTTATTTCCACATTTATTGGTCAAAATCCAAAATTTTTTTTATGCATGTGTTGACGAAGGATGTTCTGCGCATCTAACCATGGCCTGTGAAAAATAAACTTAAATCCACTCTATTAAAGATGGTCCTAAGGTGAAAACAGTGTTAGCTGTGACGCAATTACTGGAAAGTTCTATTTCAAATGTAGTCAATTTTAAACCTTTTTTCCTAATTCATATTTAAATGTTAAGCTTTTTGTTCTTTAGTTTACTTGATAGATGTAACCCAACTTTTAATTTTGTCACTTGCTATCAGGGCAATTTAGAAGTAAAAATTACTGGCCATAAAAATAATTTACTTGCCTTTAGATCCTAATGACCACAAAAAAGGCAAAAAACAGAAACAAGTTGCCAACAGCCAACATATTTACTTTACACTGACAGTAAACACAGTTATTTTATTAGTTGGCTGTGTGGTGAACTTAGCGGTTTTTTTGATAATTTACACAGTCTGCGAAATTGGAGGGTAAAAAATGCAGCGGTGCAGCAAGTCACCCTTTCAGGTAATTTTTTGTGTGCGAGACTGTATGCCTCGATTCGTTAATAAATGACTAAAATAACAAATTTTACTTAAGTTACATCATTGACTTGGTCATTGAGTTGAACTATAACTTCAATTTTTCTGTGAATAGAAAGACCATTTAAATTAATGTGTCTTTTGCTTAGCTAAATGTCAAAAATGTCAAACAATTTGGCTGAATAAAAAAGGCTACTACTATAACAAGGAATGGGGAACCGGGGAAAGGAGAATGGTAAAACCCGGAATACTAAAAGCCGGAATCTCTAAAACCCTGAATACTGCATTTTCATCAATCTATTTTTAACTTATATTTCCCTACGAGTTTCGGCACTTTATTAGTCAGTGTGGTTAAGGTTTGTGCTAGTTAGATGTCAATATAAACAAAGGCCACTGGCATGCCAGTGACATGACCATCATGTAGAAGACTGTTCACATCACAAATCACAATTTACTTGAAAAACAGACAATACTTCGAGTCTATGAACACAGTAATGAAATACAGAAAGGGATTTTGATTTTTACTGATTAAAGGTTAGGCCAATGGAAGTAAGGTATCAGCTTACCGTAACCCGCCCGCATGTATTTTTATACCGCTTGAAATTTTTCATTATTTTACATTTTTTCATTAAATTAAATTTAACACTTTATGCAACATCAATTTGTTTGCTCAGAGTACTTTTAAATCTTCATTTTGATCAAAAAGGCAAAAAATGCAGAGAAAAAACGGTGCCTGACTATTTGCCCATTTACTATTGAAACATGAACTTGAAACTTGTTTAATGCATTATAGTGGAATTCGTTTGCAGATGTTGTACTTGTACTTGTAAGTAGACTTACGCTAATATTAAGTGTTATGGGCTTCTGTTCGGTAGTTGTGCTTGATATAGACTGTAGACCTCATTTGAGCATGGCTACAAACAATTTATGAAAATAATAAATAATGAAAAAATCCCGCACATTATTTTTTTTTTCACGTTATGGCAAGCTGATACCTTATGTCTATTGGCCTTATGTGGATTTTGCTCTTTGTAATTTTTTAAATATTTACCTACGTACTCACACGGAATGAGAACATTATTAAACAGCGCTAATACATGAATGATTGCCCTATTTATTGAACTATAATATGAAATTTTGTTCATATAATTGCATCCGACATTGTTTGAGTTGGGCAACTGAACTGAACATTCTTGTTGAATCATTTAATAATTTGGCAGACTACTTTTTATTTAAATTCAATGTACTGTAATTACAATAATTTTAATCATTCTGTATTTAAATAGTTCTATATACTGTACTAACAATTATATATACTATAGCAATGGTGATGAAGTCTAGCAATATTGTACAGCCAATGTACTTGTACACTGCCAATGCTTATACCCAAGTTACACTCCTGTAACCTCTGTTTAGTGGCCCCTCAACCTCGTACCCAGGCTCTTTACCAATGCCCGGCGCTGCGGAAAAGACCCTGGTCGGAGCTAGTCCCGTGACTCTTTAAAAAATCCGTTACTTGATAGGGTAGAGAAAGTATCAAATTACATGCTTCCACATACAAGTGATACATTTCAAATGCAAGGAGTGAGGTTTAATTGCTATGAATGACAATATAAACTTTTTGATTTAAAATTATCGATTTTTGTCTATCTTGTGTATTTCATTTCATTTATTATTGTTAGTGTTTGAATCCCGAAAGCACGAGTGTCGATAAGTAAACTATGTTGGGTGTTGGCAACTGTCAAGCGATCCTAAGTTTATAGGTGTTTCGTTGTCGTGTTTATTTTAAAAGGCGTTAAAACGGGCTCTCATAATTGCTTTATTTGCTGATACATACAATTAAGTCTAAAATATTACTCAACCACTGAACATTCCATTAGAATGTTAACGTTTGCATCGATGCAAGTATAATGCAGTGTACCTGTAACACAAATCATCTGCGAACTTCAAAATGTCAGTGTTGCTCAGGGCACAATAGATTAGCGAATTTATAAATATTTTGACTTTATGAAACTCTTAATCACGCAAAAACCATGTAAAACTGCTTTGCAATTACTGGGTTACTTATCTGCAATGTTCACAGCCCAACTTGAATACTGGGATGTAAAAGTCAGAGATACAGAAGAATTTCTACAAAATTTGATTTAAAAAAGGTGAATGTCCAACATCAGTCCCATGCAGTGAAATATCTCCTTTTGCAACAGAAATTTGCACATTGTTCATTGTTATATTATATACAATATTTGTATTATAATAACAGCAATGCATACATATGAAGTAAGAAATTGTAAGGCCCTGTTAGGGAAAATTTTGAATTAGTGACATAAACTTTGTTGTAATTGCGACAGTTCATGCATATGAGGGAAAAAAATAATCAGATGTCAAAAGAGGGACGCAGCATTGTTTGTAAGAAACAACATATTCTGCATCTTTAAAATAAAAGGAGCAACTTGCATGCCTACCCTAAACAGGGCCTTAACAATGCACAGAAATTTTACATTATAAATACAAAAAAAATTACAATGTATTAAACATACGTTACACACTAATTTTTCGCAACATGTTTAAAAAATCATTATTACTTCTAGACATATACTTCTTTTAAAAATGTTCAAGAACAGAAATCCTCTATACAAAAGGATATCTGTCAAAATCAGTATATATTATATGCTTTGTATTGTCTAATGTTTTATGTGCATTACATGTGTCACCGATACAGCGCATACTAGCAGCCATATCAGATAAATTTGGGAATTGTATTGTTAAATATACGCGTATAGACAAGTCTTTGACTTATCTTTGAATTATTCTTGTCGTCGTTGTAGCAAACATGATAACGTGGATGTATTTCCTCATCGCGATATGTCTCAGTCAACTCGGAACATTGTTTCTCTGTATTTCGCACTAACAATCCCGGCTCGGCGTCCTTTAGTATCTCTTATCGTATATAGTTTAAGAAATAAACTGCAAATGCCGTCAACACGAATCCAAAGATTATAGAAGTATTTTCTCCTCGACATAATTGCTGCGATGTGTGACAAGTTGAAATCTGATCCACATTTGTGCTCTAAGTGTAACCCAATACGCGTTTCAGGCACAGAAAGAAATCACAACAGCAAAAATACAATTTTTGATTAACTTTCTCTCCAATTTCTTGCTGAAATTATTTTTATTTAGCAAATGTTGTAATTCTAAAACACGAGAAACGCGTACGCTCCTCTACCACTCCTCCCTTAGTAGCAAAAAGGCGCTAATTCGATTTACCCCCAAAATCTGGGGGTTCACGTGACCAGCTCCGACCAGGGTCTTTTCTGCAGCGCCGGGCGTAGGTAAAGAGCCTGGGTACGAGGTTGGTGGCCCCTCTGAGTTTTCTTGGGTACCTAGAAAAGTCCTGTCCATGCCTCTGCAGAGAGTGAGATAACTTTTCACTTATAATTGCCCCACAGATACATTGTATTTATCTGGGACATGTGAGGACAAATCAGCCAAACTTATTCAGTAACTTTTTAGCACTAGGTTAGCAATATAACTATATTAAATAATTGGCTGTAAACAGGGTGGGACCCAGGGGACATACATACAGGTACTGATGAAGGGCATATATTAATATTTTGGATGGCATTTGCCCCCTTTTGCCCCTCCTAGACACCACCATAGGACATGTGGCTTAAAAAACCGTGTGAAATAATTTTGAAACAATTATGCCAGTCATCATGACTTACTGCTCAAGAAATTTGCCAGTCAAACTGTTTTTACAGGTCATCTTTAATTGCATTATCAAAATTTCTATTCTTGCTGCTTTGATGTTGGTGTTGTTGAGTAAATTATTCATTATCACATGCACATTCATTGTAGGTGTGTGATGATTTTTAGTTTGGCCTACACTCTTTTCCTTGCAAAGTGTAAGCCCCATGTGATTATCTTTTAATTACCATCACAAAATGTAACAAACTTTTCCTATTAAATTCTGTTGCATGCATCTTGTTTATATAGTTCGTAGAACTAAGCCATGATGGGTTCATAAATTGCAATAATGAGTTTTCAAGAAATTTTCCTGTGTGTATGTTATTTAGGTTTCGATGAAGACTCATAACTGATGCCATGATTTTTCAAATATTTGTTTCTCACATTCAAATAATGTCAATAGTTTATCAATATTTTGATCCTATATTGGGCATGCATATGGAAGATGATGTATTTAAAATTGGATCCTGGTAAAATACGTAAAAAGAATGTGTTCAAGTTAGACTTATTTTTTCAGATTACATTTTTTATAGTAAATGGCTGATGATACAGTGATAATAAGTTAATAGCAAGTGTGATAATTGTGTATATTTGAGTTTTTTGGAATATGCATACAATACAGTAGACCATCTGGGTGAGGTTTTTGCCATATAATTCTGGTTGTTTCTACAGTACATTTATGAAAAATACTGCAACAGATAATCTACATGTACCATGTGAATGATTTACATTTGAATGACAAGATGTCAGTTAGTTAAATACAGTATATGACAATTATCCCACCTCTGATGCACCTTGTACCATCCAATTGTAAAACAAATATTTAACTGCAAAACCCAGAACATATTAATATACTCTACAGGTAGCATAAAAAGTCGTTATAAATATCATTATAGAAGTCATTATTACTGACAAACTTTTCAAGAAATTAGAATTCTTTGTAAAGCCCACAATTTTCTCATAATTTTTTTAGTAGTTTGAGTTTAACATAAAACGGATATGCCATGTGGGGGCTTAACTGTCTTGTTTGAAACTTGCATTTTAATTCAAGACTCAAATAACTAAATCTAACTTAAGCTAACAAAACTTTTCCCATAAGGCATAACTGACGTCAAAACATAAATAATTCTTATAACTGGGTTAGTGTCACTTGCACCAGTTTCGGTTGGTTATCAGTGCATAACTTTTAATTTGTTACACTCATTTTAAATCTAAAACCTTTGTGACCCATTGAATATTGCAGCATAGCAACCTCGTCTCCCCACTTCCCAAATTAATTCCTAAGTTCGCCAAACGGATTGTTAAATGGTTTAAAGGGTGATTGTAACATTTTCAAGCTATTCCATTATTGGGCAGTTTTCAAACTAGCTACGGTGCAACAAAGGTGACTTTAGTCTGATTGGTTGATTTCCGAGCTAGTTTTCAGGCCCTTTTGGAGTATTTTGCTCGCGCAACATCGTGTTTGTAACTGTGCGCGTGCAGCTTGATTGTTTTGTTCTTTGCAAGAGTTGTTTGCAGTATTTGCGAGAAAATTGTTAATATTCATTATCTGCGGCAATTTATCGTGTAATGTTTTCAGTTCGATCGCAACGAAAAGCTTAAAATGTGCATTTTTTATGCCGTTGGATATGAGTATTCATTCGAGTGACGGAAATCGAATTTGGCGTTGAAATTCGTGTTGTCATGGAATCTGCGATGGCAATATTTTTGCCGCATGGTAGTGAGAACGTCAAATTTACTGGCAAGCTATCGTTCCTTCAAAGTTCAGAAGATTTGTGTACGGAAGGTCCATGAAAACTGAGGTTAGTGTCTTTGTATCATGTAATTCAAGGAACAGATCGCATTTTTTTGCCCATGTCACTATGATGCTGTTATTTTGTATCCCGTTCGTTGTCAATTTCACCCGACCTTGTTAACATGTTTGGAAAAATGTTTCCAGCGAGTGTTACGGAAAATCCAAGAAAACAAGAAGTACTTGATGCCTGGTTTTCTATGCCACTTTAAATTGTATTTCTAACCACAGTTAATAGACTAGGATGGTTAGGAGAGCCGGCAAACTTCAAAGAAAAAAAGCAGCGAGCGGTATTTATGTCAAGGCACAAAGGAAAAAATATCACGTGACAAAGGAAGGTGCACGCGCTTCAAATATTTGTATAAGATCATATTACAGGTTTGCATATTTTATTGAGTATATCGTTAAGTTTCTTGATCTAATCACTGAAATCGCCGCTGTGAGGTAGTTTAAAGTGAGGAAGATAATGGAGGAAAGTTTGGAAGTGATTGAATCTATTCCGGAGCGTATAGACGCAGAAATCGAGGGAAGTAGGGAGCGTACCTGATGAGTTGCCATTTCTGGACGAAGAGGACGACGAAGAATTGCCTTTTCATTTTGATATCGCCATGGCTGTTATGGACGAGGACGAGGAGGCCATTGAAAACGTTTTTGTTGAAGCTGTTACAGAGATAGTCGGCAAAAAAACCTTTCCATGCGAAAATTGCGACAAGATTTGCAAGTCGAAAGCTGGCCTGACGAGGCATGTAAACGCAAAACATGGCAGCAAAGCAAATGCAAGTATTCCTTCGCTTACGAATGATGAACTCACGTCTATCGTCAATAAGGTAAAAGCAAATCTAACGAATGAAGGTTATTGGGACACAGAGATAACTTCTGATTTGGCAAAAGTAGCTTCGAACGAGAACCTTTTCAAAGCTGTCTCGCCAATTTATCAACGATTTTGTAAGAAACGAAATCAAGATAACTTTCTTATGGAATTTTATGAACTTATTCCCAAGTCAACTGCCCTCTTGAAATGCGAAAACCAGCCACTTTGTAGCCTGGTTATGATAAGTATACCTGATCACCTAGTAGCTTTGTTTAAATCGTCCTATGGAAAGCAGAAATCGTGCCCTCCTGGTGAAAGCTCAGACCCAAAACATGAAACAGCACTAAGCGAACATGAACATGGGCCCTTATCTTATATTGCTGGCTACGTTTTGGCAAAATTACAAAAACAGTGCTCAAGTAAACCAAATGAAGATCTGCAGGTTATCTTACAAAGCATGAAACGTCCTAGTGTTGAGAACACATATATTGACACACGAAGTAGAGGTGGACTAGTGGCACCATGTACTGATCTTGTGCAAATCTTGGAGACTGTGGAAATAGTATTTAGACAGTTTATTGCCAAGCAAACAACAGTGGTTAGTGCTATTCCATGTGACACACTATGCAACGAAGCACTGGAGTCTCCAATGGTTAAGTCACTGTGGGAAAACATTTTACAGGAATGCAAACACTTGCCAAAACAAACTACCAAGCTTTGTCTTGAAAATATTGTAAAACTTTATATAAAGGTTCCCAGTTTTTCCTATGCTAGAGACTATATCAACAAATTCAAAATTAAACAAAAAGCGGCCAAGAGCAAAGGACTGCGGAAAGAATTGAAAAGACATAATGTCGATATGTAACTCACAGGCTGTATTTTGACTGTAATACTGTGAATACAAATTCTGCTCATCCAATGCCAAGACCAAGACATTTCTCCCTCACTCGCACTTTGTTAGCAATTTTTCATATCTTTAATTATTTTACCAATTCATATATAAAGGGTACTGTTTAATAAAACTTGCTTACTCTTTTCCATTGTAATAAAATGTTCCCAATAAGACATGATTTTCTGTAATTTTTACCCTTATCAACAAAATTATGAACTACTATATAACAAATGGGGGGTATCATAGTATCTAATATCTACAATATAGTATGTACAATATCTGATTTGTACTTGAATATATAATAGCAAGAACTTGCATTTAACTATCAGTCTTGTACTAACCCATCTCCAAAATTGAAGCATAATATGATTGCATAATACAAAAGGAGAATGAGATGTGTGGGTACAAGACTGTGTTACCAATGGTGGTTCATGTTATGTTTATGTCGAAAATGTGTATATTCTTTTATAGGACAGTTCCACTGCCTTAACACTAACAGTTTAGTCATGTTTTTTTTAATCAATTAAGGTGCATAGCACAAATCCAAATATTACTTCATATTAAACTTGATAGGTTCTATTTGTCTAGTTACAACCAGCTATGCTCTTCGACTTATCTCTGAAGAACATGGCTATTGAAGCTGGTGTATAGTCTGCTAATACCCTATCAGTATCATGGCACACATAAACCCTTGGTTGAAACTCACCATGTGATCAGAAATCTAGGTGGGATTCCAAACTTTAAGCTTACTTGTATGCTACTAAGAATTTTCAGGATCACAAGCACAAACAAAAGTCCTAATGTACCTAAGTAAGACCACTGGTGAAGATAGCTTATTAACAAAACAGTCAGATTGTAGTGACTCAGTTATTTCTTCTTTCGCTTCTTTAAAGGCTCATCACTGACTGTGTACCATTTATCTTTGCCATAACGGCCTCCAGTGTTTCCACTTACTGACGGGGCAGTGTCTCTTTGAGCAGCAAGGGTTCGGTCACTGTATTTAAATTGCTGTGCAGAGGGATTATCTGATCTTCCTCCAAGGGTCCTTTGGTGTCCAAAATAGTCTTCAAGCACATCTTGCATGAAGCGTTCTGAAAGGACATAGGAAAATCCTATGGAGAGCAGAAACTTTATGGCTTCAATGTGGGAGTTCACAGTGATTTTGAATCCCTCGTAAGTTTGGCGGGACAAAAACATCTTCTCTCTTTCAGCTGGAGTGTAAGATCCTTCTCTATTGGCCACACTTTTTTTCCAATCTTCCAGATACTTTAGAAAGGTATCCTTCATCCACACCAGACGCTCATCATCAGGGCTTTCATAAGGCTTGATGCGATCATTTCGCTTTACTTGATGTTCTTTCAATGATCTGACATTCGAACAATCGAAAAAATCATTAATCATCTGGCAGAAAATTGCTGTGCCAACGACACTTGGGTCATCACTCTCTACCAGGCAAGTTGAAATGGTTCTACTCAGCACTTGAACTGCCAGTTTCACCTTCATTTTTGAATAGCCGGTCAACAAAATGTGGTCCAGTGTCAGCTTTGGCAGTCGGTGTAAAGCATACTCCTGATCACTGTGGAACATGTCAGCAATATGCCGAAACAGCAAATACTGGCCATTGTTCCACATGTACCTATAAAGGATAAAAACATATTCTTAGCAGTGGGCAACAATGGGTGCAGGAAATTAACCCATTAATGTGCAGTATACACATAATTTTCTTTTTGACAGAAATTAGTCACAAGTAGCATTTAAGTCAGAGAAAAACATAAAGTAGGGCACAATTGCTTTGCAAGTTAAGGATTAAAATTGATTTTTTTCAGTATGTATAATCCGGGGTAATGCCAATGAACAAGGGCTAAATATTACACAGCTCTCAGAAGCCTTGTGTTTTCCATATGGCATAATCTTACATTCAATCGCTTTTGTCTGGCTTATTTAATGATTGAAAAAAATTGCTTCCCAATTATTTCCCAATTTGTCCTTTACTTCTTGATTACTATAACAAGTTTTTAAGAATAGCTGTATGGTAAAATACACATTCTTCTACACATTAAAAATCATTCATACTCAATCAATTCAATCATTAAATAAACAGTTAAAAAGCAGACCAATTCTAGGCAAATAAACAACAAATATTAAACTTTACAAACCGACTACGTGATCCATATCCTGAATTGTAGAGGCAATTTCTGGCAGTTTTGATAAGATGAGGTACATCAGCAAAGAAGTATATCATTCGAGCCAAAAAGAAAAGGTTTGGAGTCTTGTACACCACACCACAGGAAAGTGTGCCACCAAGCTTGGCATGAAGTGCAAAGAATTTCCGGTTAGGGGAGGCACCATCATTGACAGCAGCAATTACCCACAACTTTACTGTGGTTTCAAGCACTCCAACCACTTTCCAGAATAAAGGAAGTAGTTGAAATGATGTAACATTGCCAGTAAAGTAGTAGGCAACTACATGCTTCAAATTGGTGCAAAGCCCCCTAACCAAAAATACCAGTGCATGGGATGCAATGGGGGTTTCTTCATCGGTATTTGCGAAGGTGGTTAAAGGATCGCCAAGATCTATGAAACCAATGAGTTCACCAGATGTCTTGTCAAACACAAGGTTCTCTTGGATCTTCATTTCATCCATGATCACTGCCACATACTTCTGAATCTCAGAGAACTTTGATGCCTTTTCTTTGAGTTCCTCAACGTTTTCTTTGATGATGCCAGCTCCAGGCTTAAAATAGTTTTTGTAGTCCCGAAGAACACGTTCACTGGGCAGTATGAGGGCACCACTGTCTCTCAGTTCTCTATAGGCAGAAGCAGACTTGGCATGAATGGACAATGCAAATCTAATTACTTGAGGATGAAACTTCCGTCCCAATTTATTGGCCTGCCGCAGGCGTACTTGTTGTTCCCAAAAGAACTTCATGTGTGGTGTGGTTTCCAAGTTCTGTCCACCCATAATTGTCAACACATCCTTCTCAAGTGTCTCACTAACAGCGATTGAGTCGTTTTCAATTTGAGCTTGCATGCTTTTAACTTTTGCTTTGAGTACAGAGCACTCTAAGCGACTTTCCACTACTGTTGCTCTTAGCTTTTCAGCACTGCAACGGCTAAGGGGAGCTTTATCCTTAGCAGGGGCACTTGACTGACGTGACTTCCGATTTTGCTGTGCAGCTGTTTGCATGGGTCACAGATAACGACAACTTGGTCCTCTTTGCGAAGTAAAACCTGACAATTAATACAGCGAAAAACGGCTAAAACTCCAAAATTTTTATCCATGTCTATGCTTCTTCGGGATAGAATGTCGTACAACATCGGATGGCTGCAGTTGATGGGTTTGGTCATCAGGATCTTTTGCAATGGTGGTTAGGTATTCCGTGTGTTGCTGTAATCCTTCGCATATCAAGAAGTCGTCGTTTTCAAGAGATTGTAAGAGTTCACCAACTCCAGCAGAGGTGATTTGACGTCGATGAGCAGTGTAGATACTGTGGTCCTCTGCCAATAGCCAGTTGAAAATATGCAAGGAGAATTGCAAACATTGATCGACGTGTAATACAAACTTTGGAATCGAATAATTATTGTCCCAATGTTCCATCCTTATTCCAAGGTCGCTGCCCTCTTTAATGATCCATGGAAGAGATAAAGTTTCTTTCACCCGTGGGACAAACTCTTCAAAACTCTCGTCGATAACATGTGCCGATTCACCTTCGATATCAACAGGCGGCAAAGCAGATGTCGAAGGACACTCACTAGAAATCTCTCGCACCAGAGGGCGTCGATAACTTGGCTTCGAGTCGTGCCTTTTCGACGGCAAATTTTCTGTTGGAACTGCACCCGTTTCCAAGGTTTTTCTTTCGGTATCTACAAACGAAATAAACATAATGATAAATTATTATTGCACGCAATGAGCCGTGAGCAATGTTTACTAGACAAGTGTCTAATTACCATATATTTGCGCAAAGACAAACACAATAAAAAGATTTAGATGTACTAACGTTGATAAATCAACTCCGGTTTGAAATGCAGCTCACATAAGAATATATTATTTGCGTCCATTCTTTTTTTCAAGTCTGGCGTGTTTTCTCGTGTTCTTAAAATTACTCTGAGCCATTCTTTCCGAGCATCAGACTTCAACTTCACGGTTTCGTCTCCGTCGCCTCGAGCAGGAAAAGGTATTTTAAACAGCGAAAGATTACTCCTTCGACTTGTTCCACAGCCATACAAAGCGCAGTTGGCACCTGGCATTGTATTCCAAAAGCCAAAAAAAATTAAATTCGCGAATTCACAGTGATATTGCGTAGACTTTCAAAACGAACCCAGTGGCCGCAATACAATACTCTATTGTGCTTTGTCGCCGTGTGTACTCTGCCGATCACGTGACAAAAATAACTTGAAACCTAACATAATTAGTAAACCCTGCCCACTTTCCTAACCATCCTAGTCTATTAACTGTGTTCTAACGTATTCGCGTGAGACTATTAAAACATCTCCGAGGTAAAGTTGTAGTTGAAGCATAAATTTACTGGTCCAGTGTAGTTGTCTAATACGGCAAAGAAACCTGTGCTTATTAGTAGCTTCATGCCCTATTTTTGTTCGTTTTGAAGAGCAATGTATGGTGTTTTTAACGTGAGCATTCGATCTACTTTATGTTTTGTTGTTGGGTTATTAAAGTCCAAATAAAAATTGTTAACACAGATGAATATTTATTGTTCGCGATTCAAATTTATTGCTTCGTGTTTCCTAAGGGAATATACCATCAAGTGCAGAGTGTTACGGGAAATCCAGTTATGAGATAAAATTTTGTTTGTATATTAAAAAATTGACGTATTTGGTTTAGGGATTGACCGTGTTTCTGATGCTAATATTTGGGTACGGAATTATTACTCAGTACTCCTACCATGAATCGAACGACATGCAACTGCTTTGTGACTTCGATTTGACGATAGACAGCGAAGGCTTCTTGTCAGCTGTAGGTATTGCATGTTTGCGTAAAACCCATAGAAATAATACTAGGTTTCGCCTAGTATTTGTTTGGTTTAAGCGTTATGTAAACAAGCTAGTAACAACCAGGTATATACGGTTCTATTTCATCTTTTCGTTTCACTACAACTAAGTACAGCAAATGCTGTTAGCAATGCTTAGACGAACCTCATACCGGGCTAGTTTCAGTAACCATCGGCGGAACTCAAACAAAGCTAACAACATGAAATAGGCATGGCCACAGAATATATTATAAATTGTAGGCTTCATAATCTTAACATATAAAAACGTGAAAGTCGTATCGCAATATTAAACTGAATCTATACAAAACATTCAATTTTAAATCCAACTACTTTTGAAGTCAAAATGTGCAATTGCATACAACAATAAATATTTCTTTAGAGTGCAATATACTATAAAAATAAAAAATAATATATCCTGTGCCTTTGTCTGAAAAGCTATACATCAATGTCAATAATAAACATAAGTAAATTACAACCATCTTTAGAAACCTTATAATTATGTGCAAGTATATGCAATTCTAATTGTCTTACAAAAATCCAAACTCTAGCTTTGAAATATTATTTAGGTTTTATCATCAACATATAAA
Organism: Muricea muricata; assembly: GCA_963855995.1. Classification (NCBI taxonomy): domain Eukaryota; kingdom Metazoa; phylum Cnidaria; class Anthozoa; order Malacalcyonacea; family Plexauridae; genus Muricea; species Muricea muricata. The sequence goes on from OY979716.1 coordinate 63,325,688, forward strand.
AGAAAGAAGCTCGGCCTTATTATATTTTTGATTTTTTGCTTTGTCTTATGCATTGCATTTACTTGCATGTTTTTACAGTTTTGTTTCTAAACCTTATCCTTAATGATGGACATGTGCCATGCACAGGTACATGGAATAACTAAGCCTATACTGCTGCAAGTCTGTGAAGGGCACATGGGGCATTTGCAGTCTTCCAAACTTAGAACGTCCATGGCCTTGCTTTGCATGCTTACATTTGATGCAATGTAGTGGTCTTATTTGTGTTTTTGCAGGTTTGTCCACTGTTGTAATTGCATTTCTATTGCAGGTTTCAGGATGCACTACAGGTGGTGAATGTGGAGAAATACCTAGCAGTTTGCAATTGATTTCATTGATGGCAGTATCAAAGTTGGAAAGCTTACTGCTTAATCCCATATCATCGAGACATTCCTCATCATCTGATTCTTCATCATTGCTTTCATCATGGACATCTTCAGCATCTTCCACTCCCCCTAGCAAAGTAGCATTTACAACCAAGACAAGCTGATCAATCACACTCTTCAAATGTACTTCACAAATGTGACACGACTCTCTTCCAGCCAAACAGCTGATGTGGTATGAATGTCAGCAGCCATTGAATCTTACCCATGGTTGATCATCAGTGATTGGACACCCAAGCTAATCACATCGATGTTGTGGATTTGGTTTTAGCTGGCATTGAAAACCAAGAGGTAAGAAATAATTCTTTACTGGTATTTCACCAAACAGCTGTGGTAATAAATATTTCTCACAATCTGCTTTTTGCCTTGGCTGTCTTGGGATGGGGTTTGTGTTTGCTGGCACATTTGCTATCTTAATAAAAAGATCGACTAAAACATTAGCAACTCTAACCTATTGATATTTTAACTGAACCCTGCTAAACACATAATTCTTAGGTGTTGTAAATGTGGATCTAAAATTGCATTGGCATGCATTGCTGCAAAAATAGCTTTAATAGCCTGTTTCATTTGCTCTTCTGTAGCTGCATCACTTGTATGGCATCTTATCACAGAATGCACATACTCAACAGTTAACTCAATAGCACTCAAATTCCTGGAGTACAGGTGGTACAAGGCATCAGTTTCGTTATGAGACTTCCGATTCTCTATCATGTAAAGCCAGATCAACAGCAACTTACTGTAATGACGCCTGCGAAAGCTGTACATCATGATCCATACACGAATAATTGAGTTGTAAAATTCATCAAACCTATTGGTCTTAAACAAAACATTGTAAGAGGTAAGAATTAACGGGCAATAATTATCTAACAGATTTAACAGTGTCCCATACTGGATGTCCTTTGAATCTTTAAAAACTGTTTTAACCATACCCCTAATGAGGGTCCAACCACTATACACCATTTCTAAAATAAATTGTGTTCGCCAGGGCTTTGGATGGTTAGCCAGGTGCTTTCCAGGGAAGACTAATTCATATATGTGTTTGAAGATAGGGTGGTAATTAAGCATGAGGTCTTCATCTGAATTCAAGTCAATGTGAAGTGGCCCAATCATAGGAATCAATGATAGCAATGGACTCCTTTCAGTGGACTCTGCATCTTTTTGCTTTGCTTTGCAATATTCACCTAATAACTCATACACAATTTTTCTTGGATAAAACTGCCCAGGGTAATCAGCTGGTAATACTACATAAAACTGGTGTAAATATTCTATAAGTTTGGATTTAGCTACAATATCAAGTGCGTCCAAATAATTTTCTTTTCTTTTTAGGGGCAATTTAACAAGATCAATAAGATGGACATCATCAAACTTCCTCAAGAGTAGTATATGTAGGGCACTATAGGTCACCCCATACACCAGAAGGCGACAAACTATCATTTTTCGCACTTTTGAGCGATGTTTTTTAAAAACGTCATCAAATTTTGAAAAATGCTGACACTGCATTTAAAAAAAAATCGAGAAAATTTCAAGGCGGGGTTTAGGAGGGTAAAACAATGCCTTTTAATTCTGAACTTATCAAAGTCTCCAAATCGAAACTTTAGGTTATTTTTGGTCTTTTTTTAATATAAGGCAAACAATAGTGTACTAGAACAAAAAAAAAAAAGAATTTTTTTATTTGAGCATGTCCCTGAATTTTCAGAACCCGTGGGACTTTACAGTCCCGACAGGCAGTATTGTCCCATGCAACCATATAAAAAATAATACCTATTATCTAGTTTTAAGAAGTTCAGATGTCCCTAGTATATAATATTAAGTGTTTTTAAGTACCCTTTTGTTAATAAATGTATCTACATATTAATTTCATGAAAAACTGCAAAACAGTTTTTTCTCTCGTTACAACACAAAAACACTTTGCACATTGTGCACTTGCTGTGTGCTCTTGACTCGACTTGTTTCATCTGACACACCTCACACCGCCCTCGTTTCTTCTCATACACTACCCAGTGCACACCTCTGTTGTGTGTTGAGTGACCAGTTTTCCGCCGTTTAGTTGGTACCTGTGGTGAAGGCATTGATCTTGGTCGTCCAACTCTTACTGGAGTTGCACGTGCAATGAGAGCTTGGGCCACAGCTCTTCTATAATCTAAAACTGAAACAGATTTACCCTCAATCTTCGAGAAGGCAATCTGAGCATTTACAATGGTGCAATCAACAATCCCAAAGAAGATCCTATGCCACCATTTTTTGGACTTTCTGCTAAGGCCTTGAACAGAACACAGCATGTCTGCTTTATCTACTCCACCCATGAATTTGTTGTAGTCAGCAACAGCTTCAGGACAGGAAAACTGGGACTTTGAACCATCCTTCTGGGTTCTTTGTACTGATGAAATCTCTGTCCCATGGAAATTGGACAGAACAGAAACACACTTGTTGTCTTGCCACTTGAACATGACAAGACCATCCTTTGACACACGATAATCACATTCCCCATGATCAAGGACTTCATCCATCCCAAGAGGCAGTGCTTTACGGATTGTCCGTACTGTACCAACAGCATTTACACCATTTGTTTTCAAGTATTCCATCAAAGGAACAGAGGTAAAAAAATTATCAAAGTAGACCTCATGATTTTTATTCAACAAATCATCAGTCATTTCTTTGACAACGTTTTCACCAAGACCAAAATTACTTGATTCACTGTCCTCGGCAGATGATTTACGGGCATCAGAAACCTTGCCCTGGTACACATCAAATTTGGTTATATATCCATCCATGTCTGCTCTCATCCACAGTTTATAGCCACGTTTGATAGGTTTCATTGGGTTGTATTACTTTACAGAGTGCCGAACTTTGAATAATATCATGCTTTCATCAACACTCAGCTTTCGTGATACATTGTACAACTTTCTATATTTGTTGTTTATTGCCTCAATCAATAAACGTAGCTTGTATAACTTGTCCTTGTTACCCTCAGGAATACTTAAATTGTCATTAACATGCAGGTTTGATAAGATTTCGGCAAACCTGTTTCTGGTCATTGTCGCAGAGATGAAGGGCACGCTTAGATCTTGGTCATTTTTCCAATAGTCAGTCCAGGACGGTAACTTATGGTATGCCATGACCAAGTTGATCCCTAGGAAACCAATTAATTCCTCACGGGTTACAAAAGAGATGTTTCTCTCTTTTTGATTAATGTACAGATTTGTTTCTGACAGTATTTTGTCAAGGACATCTGTATCAAAATACTGGAAAAGATATCAGCAGGTGTGTGGCAATCTGAAAACTCCTCTATGACTGGACCTACATGGAGAGAAATGAATGAAAATCATAACATGATCAACTATTGCATAATAGTTCTTATAAACTGAAGTCAGTATGTTGCTATCTGTTTACCTTCTTGAAAGACATTTTGAAAATTCTCTTTTGCCTTCTCAACCTTCTTCCATTGACGCCTTGCAATTTCTACCAATTTCTGTACTTGTGCAACAGAAATCTTTTTCGCCTTGCTTGCCAAGAGTTTCTGTAACTTTTTTATTTCACTTGCCAAGAGTGGGTAAGAGGGATTATTCTTTGCCAAGAACTGTTCAACTTTTTTCAATTTTTCCTCAACTGTCTCACCAGTCTGTTTTTGTTGAACTTGAATGTTGACTTTTATGTTTTCTTTTGGGTTTTTTCTTTTCATTAGATATTTCTGCTTCACTTACATCTATTTCATCATCATTTTCATCATCATCTTCATCAGGTGGGATGTAGTTGCTGTCTACTTCATTACAAACACTTTCATCACTAGATGACTCATCAGTGACTGGGTTGTTATCATCAGGTATTTCTTCCCACAATTCTAATACGTCTTCCAGGTTGTATCGCTTTGATTGATCCATTGCCAATAAACAATTTTTCTGAAATTTAGAATTTTTCATTAGTCATCAACATGACAAATGAATTTCATGGCAGAGCACATGTAAAACACACATTCAGCATGAGATATATCAGAAAAAAGATTTTTTTGAAAATACTTCATAATTGACTTCAAAACACTTCATAATTGACTTCAAAACAAGCAGGTTCAGTGCTAAAAGCCTTGAAAGTGTTCACAAATGAAAAGAAAAAGCAATGCCACTTGTGAAATTTGAGAAGCTCATACATACTGTCGGAACTCAGAAGTCCCAACTCAAAACATGCCATTTCCCAATACCAGATTAATATTTCTTACAAGAAAATGCCATAGAAATGTTCATGATAATTTATTTAACATATAAAAAAATTCCCATTAGTCAACATGTTCAATAACACAACAAAAATTAGTAAAAAATATCAGACTTGCCTTACACGTGTGAAATTTCGAAGACCGCCATTTTGAATAATGAATGCCACCACTGTAAAAACAATGCGGATTCCATTTCCATCTGAAATACTTCATGTAAGCACAATTCTGGGACTGAAAAGTCCCTACAGGTATTTGAGTCATCCAAGTAGAATTTTGCATTTTTTTTGGTTTTGGGACTTTAAAGTCTCGTCGGTAAACAGAGGGTTAAAAGACTGTTTTTCATGTTTTGGGTTATCGTACAATAAGAAATTTAAAGATTACTCTATCGGCATCAACGTCGACGATGAACTTTTTTCAAAATTAAAAGCTGTCGAAGCAAAGGCGGAAACGTTTTTAGACAGGCCATTAAAGAAACCTCTTTTACGTTGTCTCATTGAAAAAGGCGACTACAAAACGTTGTATTTAAAACCAAAGGAATTTGACGAGAAGGTGCTAGACGAACGTTCGGTTGTCGTTTCGGCGTCATAACTATAACGGCTATCTATTTGGGCTGCGAGCATCCTTCTCTTCTCGTCCGCGTGGACGATATCAATATTAAGAAGGCTCCTCCTCGTGAAAAACCCAAAGTCGAAGTCTTATCCGACGACGACGAATAAAAAAATCACGGGTTTTAAAAAAGTTTTTTACAAAATCGTAAAACAATGAAATTTTACAGGATTATATCCAAGTTGAACTTATACGATTTGGAATCGGTGTTCGGTTTAACGCATGTAAAAGTAAAATTCGACGCCTGCAACGATTTGTGGCTAGTGGCTTTGTTAACGAACGATAAAAACATCGACACCATTATGTTATCGTCCATCGCGTTGTCCCCGAGGCAGTACCGTGTTATTTAAAAAAACATGGGTTTTTATAATCTTTAAGATTATAAAAACATTTTTGTTAAAAAATCGCGTATTTTAAAAAGCGTTTTTTAGGAATAGTAAAAACAATGAGCAGTCCAATCGATATTCCTAATGCAGAACAGTGTTGCATAAATCACAGATTAAAAAGACGAATTCATCATATGGAAGATCAAAAAAAAGCAAAAAAATTATGGTCCGGACATGATAGAAATTATAATAGAGAATTAAATATTTTAGCCAAGGCTGCTGGGGTTCAATATTATTTTACATACAAAAAGCACGAACTTGCGTTAAAATTAGGATTAGAAAATCGCGGAGTAAAAAGTAAAATTTAGTGTGGAATAAAAGGACAATGGATCTTGAATTCGGAGAAGTTAAAAGACTTGATGATTTGAAGATAATTATTCCCATACTCATGGAGGACGACAAACCTACAAACCTTTGTACATAACGACCGGCAAGTGTTTTTCTTTTGGTGTGAAAGACCCGAATATGAGATACTTCACGTCGATGTCGTTGGAATTGGACGACAAGTCTGCCGCGAGTATTAGGGGTATTATCAAGCAATGTGAAATTCATTTAGGTAAACCGTTATCGAGAAAAGTGTTTGAAAGGAAGGTTATTAAGGCTAGATTTAGACCTGATACAACGTTTTACAAGGGTGCCGACGAAGTGGATTATTTCAAATACGAAAAGAGACAATTCGAAGTAAAAGCCGTGCTTGAAATTAGTGGTATTTGGTTGGAAGACGGCGAAACGAGTTTACAGGTAAAAGTGTACGATGCGTTGGTCCGCGATCCCTTTCGTTACGAACACATTCGTATGGTGGGAACGAAATTTTAAATCACTAGTGAAAATTTTATAACTTTTTAAAGTTATAAAATGATCGGTAGTTTAAAAAAATAATTAATAACTCTAGGGTTAATGAACTATATCATGATATTATGAATCTCGTTTTTGAAATATCGCGTTAACATAAGATGCTTGTAGACATTATATATGGTATTTTAATGGAAGAGGATTTACCGTTAGACTAACTTTTCCTATTCTGGGAATAGGAAAAAAATTATTACTCTTCTTTAACTATAGGTTTTTCTTCTTTAACTATAGGTTTTTCTTCTTTAACGACTGGTTTTTCATACGTTTTTTTTGCTTTTCTTTCTATTGCGAATTGAAAGTTAGTTTCTATTCCGTCGGCGTCCCTGGACATGTGGAATCCCGTGAGGATTTTCCTTCTTTCGCATACGTCTTTATTGCACTTGTCTTTGTTCTTTGAAGTTGCACAACCCATTTTTTATAGAAAAATAAATAATGTCGTTATTGTTCGGTTATTCATCTGGTTTGAGTACCATAGAAGAGGATATCAATATGTCCGGGAATAGGATTATAAACCTACCAAACCCGGTTACAGATTCTGAACCCGTGACGAAAGCGTACGCGGACACGCATTATTCTGACGGAAGTTCATCGAAGGGACTGAAAGGGGATAAAGGTGACACTGGTCAGCAAGGACCCCAAGGTAATACCGGGCCACAGGGACCTAAAGGCGATCCTGGTCTACAAGGTAATACCGAGCCAAGAGGTCCTAAAGGTGACACCGGGTCACAGGGACCGAAAGGAGATAAAGGTGACACCGGTCAGCAAGGACCTCAAGGTAATACCGGACCGAAAGGAGACAAAGGCGATCCGGGTAGTGGGAGTTTTTCGAAAGGTCCTAAAGGAGATAAAGGCGACCAAGGTCCTAAAGGAGATAAAGGTGATCAAGGTCCTCAAGGTAATACCGGACTGAAGAGACAAAGGCGATCCGGGTGCTACCGGACCACAGGGTCCAAAGGGAGACCAACGTAACACTGGGCCATGGGGTCCAAAAGGTAACAAAGGTGACCCAGGTTCCGGGGGATTATCCGTTTCAGGTTTTACAATGCAGGGGAATATTAATATGAACAACAACAAAATTACAAATCTTCCAGACCCTATGCTAGCGAACGACCCCATTACGAAACAATATGCTAACCGAGTATACTTGACAGACAGTGGGTTTACAATGCAAGATAATATCAGTATGAACAATCACGAGGTTTTAGGCCTAAATCCAGTCCCATACGGCGATACGGCAGCCGTATCCAAAAGTGATACTGACACCATGTTCATTAAAAAAAGTACTGATATTGATATGAACGGTCATCGTATTACCGGTTTGCCTATTATTCTGTTAACGGCTGGCGAACCGATTACGAAAGGGTTTGTCGAAAGGTATTATTCGGATTATACGAACATTATGACGTCTAAAGGGAAGCCCGGTAATGTTACAATACTCCACAAAGATGATATGGTCGATACCCCTGAAAACGAACGTAGTAATAAGACTTTAGACTTTTCCAAGGTAGGAGATAGTTACCAAATTAATTTCGATGTTAGTCCAAAGCTTCCAAACGGTGTTTACACCTACGAAATAGATGTTGTGTTAACGACGTCTAGAGGGTACAACATCATGTTGTGGGGCGACTGCGGTGGGTCTGGATACAATGCTTCGACGAAATACAAGTACTGGAGTTGGAGTTTAACGAATAAGATCGCACAAAACGATGCACAGGGAAAAGGATCATTTTTAAATCAGGGTACACGTATTTACGGACAAGAAATTTCGCTTTTGTTAGATTACGAAGAAGGAAAAATGTACGAGTTTGTCATGCAAGATTTGGTGTCAAGAAGTACGGACCACGTTCTTGGCAACTCCATCTATTTCGTGTTCGAACGTGATAGGCAAAGAACTATGGACTTTACGGACGAAACGTATTTCAGTTTTAAACGGTTATTGAAATTATAATAAAATGGAAGACGAAACTCCTATGTACAAGGAAGAATTGTTACGGCTCATTGCCGAAAAGAAAATTAAATATACTGTAAAATATATTGAAAAAGCAACGGACAAAACGTTAAAAAAAATTTGCCACTATCAAAAACAAGAATTAGATCAAGTCAACGGACAGGTGACAGGTCTAATTATTAGTAAAATGTTGGAACTTATGGAAAATTTGGAATGGGTGAAAGATAACATATCGTTAGAAAAAGATCTTGACAAAAACGAATTGTTTAAGAGAGACGTTAAAAAAATTATAGATTATTTAACACCATATATTCCTATGGTCCGATTAATATCAGGTGGTGTTACAATCGGTGCACATGTCGCTGATAAAAAATTAAATGGAAGGGCCCCGTTTCAGGACCCTTCAAAAGAAGAGCCTGAAAAAACGTCATAAAAAAATTCGTAACGCAATAACGCAACGAATTATTCTTCCATACACTTTACAAAACGTTTAAAAAACTCTTTCGATGAATTCTTATCTACCTTTTCAAAATCCAGATTTTCATCTTCTAAAATTTCAGTTACTTTTTTCCATTCACTTATGGGTATATGGTAGTTTTTTATATCAGTTAATAATTCCTCCAAGTTAAAATGGTCTTCACAAAATTCAATCCAACCCATAAGATATCCATCCAAATTACCTTCGGGCATGCTTTTAATAATTTCATCATAATCCTTGCTACCAAAAGCATCACTTAATTTTTTGATGCCGGTAAGCCAGAGACGTATAATTTCACGTTTAATCTTGTCATCACCAAATAACCTTTCGGTTACTTTTTTGCTATGTTGTTCATTTTATAAATGTTTTAGGGTCATGCAAATGATTAAGAATGCAGTTAACAGGTACGTTAGTACGATTAAAGCAAAGGTAAACGTCAAACAAAAAGTTATTATGATTAAAACTTTTTCACGGAGTGTTAACATTTTTTACAAACTTTTTTAAGTTAGTAAAAATTTTTATGGAATGATTACTTGGTGGGTATAAGGCCGTGTCGTTAATATTTCTAATTGTGCATAATCGTTGTTTTTTAACGTATTGGTAATTCTTTTTTCTTCTTTTTCGATACTTAAATAATTGTTGAAAATATATTTCGTATCATCCCTGCACGCGTTGTAGAACGTGACGAGTTTTGAAATGTTCATCCTATAAGGTTTGACGATACTCGTTAATTGTTGCGTGATGACGATCGTGCTCAAACCGATATGCCGACCGTGAAATCCTAATTTCACGAGTTCGCTCGTTCTGTTTTTTACATCTTTACAGGCAGCACAATGGTCTAATATGATGAGACTGGTTGTATTTTTTGCAAAATGTACAATGTCCTTAAGGATTTTTTTAACTTCATCGTGAGCACACGCTAATTCAAATATGTCTTAAATATTTTCAATTTTGGTACGTTTTGTTATCTCCTAAGGTTGGGCAAACGATGAAAATGTAGTCGAAATGACCCTTATACTCTTGTTCGAGCATGTTCAAAAGGTAATGCGTTTTCCCACACGCCGTCATTCTGACGATGATCATATGGAACGGTGTATTCATTTTTTTAGTAAATGGCGGTCCCGTTTAAACTCGTACCCATAATATTAATTTGACCGTCAGCCACTACAAAAACATGACAGGTTAAGTCCGTCGTCATCGTTTCTTTTTCTATTTGCAGTAAAATTCCTGCCTGCGTCCCAACAAGTTTTCGACCGCTCCCGCTCACTGTATCGTCGTCGATGGTTCTGAAATCAATAACGCACGCAAATTTGTCAGTGTAGTATTTTCATCGTGATACGCAGTTTGTTCCTAAATATTTTTCGCATTCGTTATTGCTGAAAAATCGGACGGCTTCCCTATACATGTCGCGTTTAGCAAGTCCTTGACTGTAAATATCGTTAGGGTTTTCTTCCACGGCAACTTTGACACGTGTTAAATTGGGAAAAACAAATTCTTCGCTATCTCCAGCATCTTTTTTCGTAAATAACAAGACGACCGCTTTCATACTTCTTGGAATGTTAATATCGATAGATTGCATCGTACTGTTTTTACTCCACGGTAAGATTTTTTAAAGCGTCATGTGATCGTATCCTAATGATCGTTCAAGATTAAATTTACCTTTTACTTCTTCGACAAGTTTGTTGCTTTCGATAACGTCGTATTCTAATTTCATATCGACTAATTTGTAATTGCTAATAGTTTCGTTCGTTTGTGCTTTCATGATTTTTTCTGGATTGGGGAATGTAATTTTGTAAGAGAAACCACACATACCGTAAGATGCATAAGGGCCGTGATCGCATAAAATTTTTCCTAACGGAATTTTCATACGGTCGCACAAACCTGCGATCGTCGCATCTAATACATCGTCGGTTTTTGCAGCTTTGTTTGCACTATCGTCACCGCTAATAAGTTTCCGGACATTTTCGTTTGCAATCCCATAACTTTGACGGTTTTCACGGTCGTCGTCGGATCGCCACAAATCTTTGTAAACTTCAAACATACCTTCGCTTGTATTTTGATAGACCAATTCTCCTTGTACCACAATACTGAGTTGGTCGACGAGTAATCTTCCAAGGTTGTTTAAAAACCATGATTTCGTATTACTATTTTCAAATTTAAACGATAATACCATCGTGTCCGGAATAATACATTGACTTGAATTTAATTCCGGCATATTGACATAGTAAATATCTATGTTGCTTCTGTTTTTTGAAGTGGTGATACAAGACATTTTCTTCTTCCTCTTATTTCTTCTGGAAGGATCAATGTTTTTTTATAACCCGCAGTTAATTCTTCACTTCTACTCATAATTTATTTAGTAGCCTTTTTTTTATTTTTTTCGTACAACATATATGCAATAACGACTGCTAACAACCATAAATTTTTCGATAAAAATCCAACGGCGCCTGCACTTAACGTTAATAGTTTTGCTGCTAAATTTAAAAGACCACCGATAACCAGAGCGGCTTTTTCTCCTAATTTTGCAAGTGTTTTTGCAAATTTTCTTGTGGCTCGTGCGCCTTTTTTGATCACGGTTGGTGCACCCATAACGATAGTTGTTATAATACCCGCAACCGATATAGCAGCCACAGAAATGCCGCCAAGGTTTTTTTTAGTCCATAGTTTAAATCGTTCGAAATGCGTCAAGTCGTCATTTTGTGCTTCTTCTTCAACCATCGATTGGACAGTAGTGCTTTCAGGCCGTTCGCTCCTCCGTAACCGGATTTCATCGGCTTTTAATACGCATACTTCGGCCATTTCTTCGTATAATTTTTTTTCAATACGTTTGGTTCGGCTTTTGCAAGATCGCGAAAATAATTTTCTTGTGCTTTTAAACCACCGTTATCCAAATTATGATCGAATGTTTTTTTAATGCCACGAAATTCGCGTATTTTTTCACGGTCGATCGTTACGCTATTCGCTTCTATTTCAGCAACGCGTTCGTCGATGAAATTTTCTAAATTTTTAATGCTATTTCATAAAACGGACTGTTCGAGGTCCGTACTCACCGTTATATCTGGTAACATTTCTTCTACAAGAGCTGCAGGTGTTTTTTATGTTCCAATTCAGCATTTTGAACAAGTCCTTTAAATTCGGTTACTGTGGATAATTTTTTTAAATCGGACCCCGTCAAATTCTGCACCGTTTATTTTTCCTTTCCTATTCACGGTAATTTTGAGTTTTTCAAAAACGCTTTTTGCAGATGGTCCATCCCCTTTGTTAATATTAATACCTAATTCCCTAAGAAGGTTTTTCTTATCTTCTGTATACCCTCGGTTCCTAACGCCTTGAATTTTACCTAATTCACGGTCGGCTTGTTTTTCTGCATCCAAACCTTGACATATTTCTGGATTAAACCCGCCGATAATAATAACACTTTTGTCCCGCCAATCCATATTTGTTTCCTCTTCTCCTGTCTCCTCTTTTTCTACAGGTCGGTCGCCAAGATTATCTAATTCAATATCGTCCATTTTTTTATTTTAAATACAAAGTGGATAAACTTATGTTATCGCTCGATACGGGGAAAACCGACGTTTTCCTTCGAAAATGTATTACGATGAAATCCGGTGAAAAAATATACGTTAAAAATATTAGCGTATTATGGAAATATAAGAACGTTCCAATGAACGTTAATAACCTTATTAAATTTATAACGGTTCCGGATTATCCTGCGATGCGCGTGGCGTTCGAAGAAGGCTACTGGACGTTTAATATGATTGTCGATCATTTAGCTGAATCAAATATTACGTTAGAACGTCATATGCACGATAACAGGTGCACTATCCTTTCACCAAAAAAACTAAACTTATATCATTTTGGTCCTTTACTTGGATTCGAGGAAAATACGATCATTCCAAAAAATACCAAAACGAAATCACCTTCGGTTGTTGATATTAACCGTGGTTTAAGGTATATTACGATCGGATGCAATTGTGTCAATACCGATAGGAATTTCGATACAAATGGTAGGCCAAGTCGAGTATTTGCACGAATTCCAGTCACGACAGAACAAAGCTTAAACGAATCCGTAACAGTATACGATAATATTCATACGTCAGTATCGGTATTAAATGGTAATCATAGCATGTTTGAATTTGACGTGACTACAAATATTGGCTACGATGTTGGATTAACCGTTATGTTCGAATTATATATCGAATAAAAAAATGATCAGCGAACAGAAATTAAGGGATATATATCATGATCCCTCTAAAGGTTATCAATCTGCAGAAAAATTATATCAAAAAGCAAAAGCCAATGGAATAAAAGTAAGTGGACGACTTGTAAAAGAATGGTTAGAAACACAAGACACCTACACGAGGTACAAACCTGTCATTCGGAAACATAAATTCCAAAAAACCTTTGTAAAAGACCTTGCAGATCAAATACAAATGGACCTGCTAGATATGGGAAAATACGCGAGTAAAAACAAAGGGTGCCGATGGATATTAACAACTGTGGAGATTCTTAGTCGGTATGCCTTTACGATACCCGTTTACCAAAAGGATACTAAAAATATGACTAAAGCCATCGACCTACTACTGGGTAACTTTAAGACAAGGTTTGGGAAATATCCTAACGTTGCTCAGTTTGACGAAGGAAAAGAATTTTATAACGTTGGTGTTAGGGATCTCCTGAAAAGTCATAACGTAGACTATTTTTCTACGCATTCCGATAAGAAAGCTGCTATCGTCGAAAGGTTTAATCAGACTTTAAAAACAATGATGTGGAAATATTTTTACAGTAAAGGAACGTACAACTGGGTCGATGTTTTCGACGAACTTACAAAAAGTTATAACAACACCAAACACAGCAGTATTCTTATGAAACCAAAAGACGTAAACAAAACCAACGAAAATATGGTGTGGGTTGCGTTATACGGCTCACCTATGGGTAAGTTACCGTGACCTAAGTTTAGGATAGGGGATACCGTTAGGGTTAGTAAATACAAAAGTATTTTAGCAAAAGGGTACGAAGCAAATTTTACAGAAGAAATATTTAAAATATCAAAAGCATTCTGAGGAGACCCAACCGTATATGAAATAGAGGATCACGAAGGAGAGCCGATCATCGAGAAATTTTACGAAGAAGAATTATCTACCGTCAACAAAAACCACGACACATACAGAATAGAAAAAGTACTTCGAAAAAAGAACGGAATGGCGTTAGTAAAATGGTTAGGGTAAGATAGCTGATCGTGGATTCCGACTAAAGATATTAAGGATATTCAATAAAAATGTCTGAAGAAGACTTTAAAAAGTACGAAACGTCATATAGGCAATATTACGGATCTAATTATAAAAAGGCGTTAAGAAATTTAAAGAGCGGCAATTCGTTCAAAAATACCAAAACGCACATTTGGACAGGTTTAGTTTTAACGTCGTCTTATCGAAAACCGGTGACGTCACCGAAACGAGCGTATCATTTAAAGTACGCGACGACCAATTTTTAGACATTACGACAGACGATTTTAAAAAATTATATTCGGGAGAATTGCACTGGTTACCGAGAATATGGGACACGAGCGGTATGGTCCAACCGTTCATCTTATCGTCGCCGGCGTTACCGTACAATTACAGGAAATTTACTATTTACGTCAATGCAAGGTCTGGATTCCAAAGTAATTTCGATGCTTTGGCTACATCTTGGAAAGGTACTGCAAATGATATTACAAAAATGACTGTGGACAAAGACGATCCGTATTTTGCATCGTTACTTGCCGCCTACATTATTTCGCACGTTGGCGGTATAAGTAGGAAACATGTAACAGGTGATAATAACGTTATCACAAGTATTGCACGATATTACATTTACTACCATATGAAATGATTTACAGATGATCCACAAAAAATGTCGTCATACATTACAAACGACATAAAAGAAATCATACAAAAAAATATCCCGTCAAAAAAAATTTGGATTAAAAAATTTGACCATACGCGTGCCGATATTAACTATTGGCATTCGCATCATGCGAATAAAAATAATATTCGGAATTACAGGTACCGAATGACAAAAAATAATACCGGTGTGCTCGGTATAGATTACGAAGAAGTTTCAAAAACCGTGAACGATTCCGATACTGATTGGATGCGGTTCATTAAAGACGATAGGGATGGTCTTACAAAAACGGGACAAGTTTTACTTCAATCGGCTATCGAATCCTACGTGTACTGCGTTTTAGGTGCGCAAGCACAAACGCGTTGGACTATTGTAGGACAAGGTGCGAAATCGTTACAAACCCAGCAAATATTTCATCGGCTCGTCAAAGATACGATAGTACAAGATAATCCATCAACATCCATTTCGGATATGCGAAAGGCCATTCAAGATACAAACGTCGTTCTCAACATGGCGATAACGCCAGGTATTATTTTAATTCTATCGAATATGATTATTCTCAAAAACAAAGTCGAAGGTTATAACGTCATGAACTTTGGTGTCAATACGAACGTGAGTTACGTTGCGCCGACGACAAAAAAACCGCCTGTTGCACCGACGACGACAAAACCAGTACCTGTTGTACCAAAACCTGTAGTTATTCCAAAAGCATTGGACAATCATCTCCCATACCTTTTAGGAAGTACGATCGGGATCGGGTTTTTAGTCACGAGATATGTATAGTAATTTCATAACCTTAAAAGGTTATGAAATATTTAAAACAACATTTTACTCACCAAAACTCTTGCTACTGATCCCGTAACGCCAACGACGACGTTCGTATACATTTTCATATTGTCGGATGGTTCGTAATAATCGTTTAACGTCGGTTCTGGTCCTACATCTTCATCCATCACTGTCCGTAAATTATGTAACGCTTCGTTCGTACCGTCTAAATCTTTGCCGGCATCTAAAAGTTTTTGTCGTAACAATGCTATTTTGTTTTTCTTCTCAACGGTTTTTTCATACCATTTACTTTTGCAGCCCTTAATTGTTCCATAGCCAAATTATGACGTTTCATTTCATCTTCGTAGCCTTTTTTATCCAATTTGTGAAAAACGTAACCGGCACCTGCAAAAGCAACGGCATTACATAATCCACCCGCTACGACGCTTGCCATTTTTTATTTACGAAGCTTTAAATGGTTCGGCCGGAACCCAATCTTTTTTCTGTAAAAATTTTACAAGTAGAGACCCGCCTCCAACAGCTGCTGCTAACCGGAGTACTCTTGACGCAGAACACGTTACGCCAAGACCGTCTTTCAATAGTTTCTGACTTGCCACCGATACGCCAACTGCTCCAAGCGTGATTAATCCTGCGTTGTAAAGTCCGTTTAAAACTTCTTCTTTCTTTAATGACATTATCCTTTTATTTTATAACGTTTCGAAATTATTTTTTTTGGCTGTTCTACTTGTACCTGTTGTTTTTTACAAAAAAAAATTGTAAATACCGTATCCCAGTCCAAGGACGCCGAGTGCACCTACGGCTACATAAAGCATGTTTGCGTTTTCAACACATTCTTCTACCTTTGCGCGTTCCGCCGCTTTACGGGCTTTGGCTTCCCTTGAAATAGCGGCTAATCTTTTTCCTTGTTCGACGCGTTTCAAATTCTTAACTTTATCGACCGTTATTTTAGTTCCGTCTTCCATTATTATTGGTTAAATTTTGGTGCTTGAACAAAACTAAACAAATTTGTAATAAATTTAAACAAAAAAATTTTGTTTAAATTTGTTTAAAATTTTGCTCGCGGTGCTGGTAATTTGTTGCATAAGCTATAGCTGTATTTGCTACGGCTTTGGTGCGTAAGCTAGCTGTTTTTGTTAACGTAAGCTAGCTTGACGTATTTAAAATTTGGTTTAAGCTACTTGTAAGCAACGGCACAACTGCTTTTAATTTTTCCAACGCCGTCATTTTTGACCATTTTTTGTTCATGTTGCGAATATACGGTTTAACGATCGTACGAACGATATGTGCTTCGACGATTCTTCCAGCACCGTGTAATTCGTTGGCAAGAAACGTTAATTTGCCTTGTTTTTTCTGTTCGATCACCCGATGGTTTTTCCAAAGGACTGGGAGGATTTCATAGCGAATTTGCCTATAAATACCCCGACAATGTTCGGGGTTTTCAAAAAAGGGTGTTTTTAAAAATTCGTGAATGATATTACCAATCTTATCCATAGGATTTAATTCGCATATGTTAAATACGAAGTATATGACCGTTTCTTTAAAATATTTCGATTCCCTATAACTATTGTCAATGTTAACCCATAAACAGTTATTGCTAAATTCTCTATAAACATCTTCGAGTAAATCTGCACGATACCTTGCTAGTACCATTTTTTTATCCTCCAAGAATAAAAAAAAAAGAAGCACGATTTGTTTTAGCACAAACAAACGACCACGCCAGTAACGATCGATATTAAGATCGATGTTTTTGACAGGCTAATTTTTAAATTTTTTTTAAAAAAATTTTTTTTTGTTTTTTTATCGGTTCTGGATCTGGTTCTGTCAATATTTTTTTATAAGTATTTTTATCTAATGAATTTAACCATGTGTACGAATGTTTTAATGTGTCGTGTTAGGTCACTATTATTCATAAATGCAACGTCACAAACATTACAATAATACCGTTTCGTTTCCTTTTTTTTACGGTATTTAACCATATACTCCCTTTTAACTAAATCCTTATCGAACGGTGAAACTGTATTAAGATTAGCTCCTAAAGCTTTTACCCATTCCCGTTCAAATTCTAATACCGTTTTCCGGTCACACGCAAACGTTAATAGTTAAACAATTTCCCAGTGTTGAATACCGACCTCTCACATTCTTTCATATAACTTTGAACCTCTGTAATGTTTTAACCTAGATGGGTTCCCTACATCACACTTATGATTAGCAAACCGTTTTCTTAAAGGTATTGAAGTACTTCCAACGTAAATATCGTTACCATCGTCGGTCCGACACAACATAAAAACTGTCCGGTTTTTAATTTCGTTAGACATTTTTTAATCTTTACCAATATTAAAAAAAATCCTACTCAATTTTTTAAAATCCATAGGGTAAGGTGTCAAAATTACTTTGCACAACGCGTTTGTCGTACCCTAATGAAAACGTTTTTGTTTGATCTTGGTTGATGATATTTTTTGTTTTGGCGTCCCGCGTAATTGCACCTTTTTTCGTAATAGTAACCGTTTTACTTTGATCGTGGACAATATCGTTCATAACGTCACCATTAATTTTTAAACCGTTACCGTAGTTTAACGTAAATCCTTTAACTTTACAGGTAACATCACCGTTACTTACTTCGTAAGAATACGATTTTGGACCTGTACCCACCCATTTTGTAATATGACCGCCTTCGAGTTCATCGGTCAATTCACCTAAACTATCGCCTGTCGGTATTGTATTTTCACCGGCCTTTTCGTAAAACCAGCACGAATCCGTATTGTACCCTAATACTTGGTCGCCGAGTTTGTCTAACACGCCGTACAACATTTCGGGTGCGTGCGATGTTGTAAATGCCGCTATAGGGATGTTAATATTGTTATAGTTATCAACAAATTGGTCTTTCAAATTATAATGCATTTAGACCATGTCTTTATTCAAAAATTGGATATTAATATCTTCGTGTGTTTCGTTCAATAGGATTTTATAGAAATCTACAGGTTCCGTAACATACTCGGTTTTAGTTTGATTAATCCTTTGTCCGTATTTCCCCCACAAACTATTTAAACAAAGTTTTGCTATCTGTCGCATGCCTGCATTATATTAAATTTCACCTAATTCAATACCTAAATGGTTTTTAACATGTTGTTTAAAAACGTCCATATCTTCATCCGGTGGTGCAAACGACTCCATTTTTAATTTCATGAAATCCCTTACATAATCTCGAAATAACGTACCAGATGTTTTTACAAAATGTCACACTTCATATATTTCTATAATCCGAAACCCTTTTTGAAGCACTAATGCAATTTCGTTGCTGCACCATGTACCCGTAAACGCACGTTCGTCGTTGGTATGATTACACTTTGATTGTTGTTGCGTTATCACACACGTACGACACAGTGGAAACAGTAGCTTGTCCGATTTACCGCACTGTAACCGGACAGGTAATACAGGGTGGTATAACCCACGTGGCGCTTCTATTTTACATTGAACGAACACCTTCCATTTCGGGTCGTACGTTTTTGGATTATAAATTTTAGTTGGATGTCCAACGGGATATTCTTTGAAAAACTTTACGGTAGGATATAAACTTACAAAGTCGACATATCGTCTTTTTCCTTGGATCACACCCGAATTGAAACAGTGCATGCATGAAAGAGATGTTCTCAAGATAAAAGCGTCCCGTTCGAACGATCCTGATGACTGGACAGTTTTCAAAAGATCTCGAAATTTGGCAAATAGCGAAACCAAAAATGCTAAAGCATTGTATTATGCAAATGCTTTGCATGAAAACAAGAATAATTTAAAAAAGACTTGGAACATTATTAATGAACTAACATCGAGAAAACAACATAATTCTCATGTGAGTGAATTAAAAGTTAATGGTTCCTCGATCACTAATCCACAAGAATTGTCTAATGAGTTCAATGATTATTTTGTCAACATTGGCCCTAAACTTGCTGACAAAATAACATGTAATCAAAATACGAACTCATACATGGAGTACCTAGAACCTCTTGACAATGGAATTAATTTCCAAATGAAGACCATAACATCGTCTAATGTCTTTTCTATGCTATCTAAATTAAGCAAGTCTAAAACAACTGGCCTGGATCGAATAACAGCTAGACTGCTACGTGAATGCCCTGATCTTATTGCAGATTTACTTTGTTTAATATTTTACCACTCCATTAATAGTGGTGTTTTTCCGGACAAGTGGAAGTGTTCAAAGTTATACCACTATTTAAACAAGGTGAACAACATGATCCAAATAACTATCGGCCCATCTCAATCATTCCAGTTGTTGCAAAAGTCTTTGAAAGAATAATATATGATCAAGTCAAGGCTTTTATTGACGAAACAAACTATTTTTCAAAAGTCAATCTGGCTTTCGTAGCCTTCATTCGACTGTTACAGCTCTTCTTGAGGTGACTAATGATTGGGCGTACAATATCGATTGCGGTAATGTTAATGCCGTTGTATTCCTGGATTTTAAAAAAGCCTTTGATACTGTTGATCATGAAATTCTAGTCTCTAAACTAAATGCTTACGGAATTCGGCATGGAGCTAATGATTGGTTCAAGTCCTATTTAAGTGATCGTACACAAAAAAGTCTTGTGAATGGTTTTCTATCCGAAGACCGATTTATACCCTGTGGGTCCCACAAGGAACAATTTTAGGACCTCTTCTATTTGTACTCTACATCAATGACTTGCCAAATTGTCTCAAACATTCCCATCCAGGGATGTTTGCTGACAACACTCACTTAACATATTCTGCTGCAAATGTTCATGATATCGATCAAAACTTGAATCAAGATCTTAAGAGTGTTAGTGAGTGGCTAGCCGCAAATAAACTTACATTAAAGACATCTAAGACAGAATTCATGTTGATTGGTTCTAGGCAGAGGATTAGGACTTTTCACTCGTCTTCTACCTTAACAATCAATGAAACTCCAATTAAACGAGTGGATTGTGTTAAGTCTCTTGGTTTAAGAGGAGAATTTTTTCTAGGTCGCGTAATACGCGCTCAAAACCCATGACGTCGTTATCAATGAATTTTTCCAACATGGCGGCTGTCAAAGAGCGGTGTTCGTTTTGTTCTACTATGAATATTTAAAAATAAAGACGTATATGCTAATTTATATGGAAAAAAATTGAATTAATTAATAAATGTGTTATATTAGGATACTGATTTATTATCGACAGAGAAAGGAAAATAAAAAATTGCGTGAAATTGGCTCGATATTCGACGACGCGATTTAAGTTCAGTCATTCAGTTCACAACACGCGCGAAGATTTTAATACCTACTACAATGGACGTACCTCGGGGCTTTGGAGATGATCGAGGTAAGATATACTGTTAATTTTTACTTGTATTTTGTTCTTTAATTTAAAATTTTATTTCTATTGCTGTGTCAACTACTGACAATCTATACATTGAGAGCCAGGGCCAGGGGCAAGCTATTGTTTTATCTTATTGCCCTACTACCCTAGTTTTTTCAACAATCATCTAAGCTTATATTTGTAATATTATGAGGAAAAAGTCCTATTATGCAAATGTGTGTTGGAAATAAATATCTATTGTCCTGCACACTTGGCAGTTGGTCCACTTGACACTTGTTAATTGAGATTGAGGTATATGCCCTCAATCCTCATTATTCCCTTTTTTATGTGTTTGCTCTTATTTCTCAATCTTAAAATGTCTTTAAAAATTAAAATGACTTCACAAACTACATCCAGCTTAAATCTGAAGTCATTCGGAAGTGGACGCCGAAAAGAAAATTTACTTTGAATCCAAGCATTGTTCAACTCATAATATAATGCAATATTTGCAAATAACCTTCCATCATTTCAATTTTTGTGTGCCTGGATGTTTTTCTCAATCCTAAAATGCATTTCAAAATCAAAATGACTTTACAAACTACATCCAGTTCAAATTTGAAAACATTCGGAAGTAAACGCCGAAAAGAAAATTGACATTGAATGAAAGCCATGTTACTGTTATGGTGCAATATTTGCAAATAACCTTCCATTATTTCAATTTTTTGTGCCTGGATGTCTTTCTCAATCCTAAAATGCATTTCAAAATCAAAATGACTTTAAAAACCACACCCAGTTCAAATTTGAAGACATTTGGAAGTGGACGCCAAAAAGAAAATTGACATTGAATGCAAGCCATGTTACTGTTATGGTGCAATATTTGCAAATAACCTTCCATTATTTCAATTTTTTGTGCCTGGATGTCTTTCTCAATCCTAAAATGCATTTCAAAATCAAAATGACTTTAAAAACCACATCCAATTCAAATTTGAGGTCATTTGGAAGTGGACGCCGAAAAGAAAATTGACATTGAATGCAAGCCATGTTACTGTTATGGTGCAATATTTGCAAATAACCTTCCATTATTTCAATTTTTTGTGCCTGGATGTCTTTCTCAATCCTAAAATGCATTTCAAAATCAAAATGACTTTAAAAACCACATCCAGTTCAAATTTGAAGTCATTCGGAAGTGGACGCCGAAAAGAAAATTGACATTGGATGCAAGCCATGTTACTGTTATGATGTAATATTTGCAAATAACCCTCCTTTATAAATTATCTATTTTTTGTGCCTGGATGTCTTTCTCAATGCTAAAATGCATTTTAAAATCAAAATGACCTTACAAACTACATCCAATTCAAATTTGAAGTCATTCGAAAGTGACGCCAAAAAGAAAATTGACATTAAATGCAAGCCATGTTACTGTTATGATGTAATATTTACCATTTGTGTTACATTGTATTCAATTTGTATTATTACTTTCACAGTGACATTTTACAAGTGCCATAAAGTCCAGCAGTCTTGGAAGAGAATTGGAACTAAGCATGAACTAGAAAAGGTATTTTCAACTCAAACCATTATTCATTGATTAGGCCATTTTTTTATGATTTTTAAAACCAACCAAATTATGTGTGAGTGCTACCATTAACAGGTACTGTCCACACCAACAATCATGACTCATGTTCCTTTCAAATTAATTTGGTCATTGTATTTTAAATGATAAACACATAAAAATAAACACATGGGTGGGTGGACCCTAATTATTGGGATTCTGCCCAGCCAGGCATAATTTAATTCATGCATATACAGTGTATCATAATAAATGTGCAAAAATATCAGAATTTCTAAGAAGATCTTTTCTTGCAGGCTATTAAAGAAAACAAAAAATGAAAGATGAAAATGAATATTTATTAAATCACAGATTATTATTTATGCTACAATCTATTCTTGTGTGAATATAATGAAAATGTTTATAACTTTATACAGTAGACAGAATATTCCACAATGTGCAGGTTTTTGTCACCCAGCACTGACAGAATGAGGTTGATGTTTTCAGATACTGTAATCATATCTTCAAGATTGTAATAGTAATGTCACAGAGATCTATAAAAAAATACTTTCATGGTTAACTAGTAGAGGAATTGATTTACTTCAGGTTACTGGGGGGGGGGGGGGGGGTCTGAGTTAATCCCCAGGCAATTATTAAAGAAAAAAATAAAATATTTGGCCCTTATGACCATATAGGCAATTTTGTTTTGATGTCAACATGCTTGGCTCCTTGAGCTTGTCTGGTGTCTTTGCTTATAACGCATGCTGCCTCAGATGACTGTCAGGCCCTGCTTTATGACCAGTCCTGGTTCAGCAACCTTCCTACCAGATTGTTGCATCCACGATGCTGGTGTAATTCAAAACTTTACAGTAAACATATGACTGAAAATTTTATTTTCATTCCTAAAAAGGGCGTTTCAGATTATATAGCCTATGGCATGAAGTTGTATACTGAATGCCTGTAAAATCAGTAAATTGAAGTAAAGGGATTTAAAATTACAAATGCTCAAATTTTCCTTAAAATGCAAAATCCTTTAACGTATTCCATGTACTTATGTTATTAACGAGTTGTGAACAAGCTGATCATCATCCAGAGGACGAAAGCAGTGGCTTAAATACGATATTACACTTACCACGTTATCCTTCTTTATATTTAGCAATGTTTTGCCTCATGACATAATCAAAAATCCAGTAAAATTCTGTTTTTCTTCGCAAATATTTTTGGAAAACTTTCAAAACAGAAAATGGCGGCAGAACATTTTTTCGCGAAGGCTTGGTCGCTAAGTTTTGAGCGGTTTTCGCAAAAAATACGCGACTCTCTAAAAAATCTCCTCTTAAATATTGATGAAAATTTGTCTTGGAATAAACATATTGACAAAATTTCTAAGAAAAACGCATGAGGCCATTTGTCCCCAGCAGCACACTTAAGTATATCTATAGTTCAATTATTCAACCACATTTTGATTACTGTTGCGTTGTTTGGGATAACTGCTCTAAATCTTCTGCAGATAAGCTACAAAAATTGCAAAATTGAGCTGCAAGAATACTAACTTTTTCTAGCTATGACACTAATGCCAATTTACTCATTAAAAGAGTTGGATGGAGAAAATTAGACGCTCAATGTAAAATTCAAAAAGTTACTATGGTCTATACATCTCTTCACGGGTTGAATCCTGATTATTTACAGCCTTTGTTTAATCACCGTAATAGTGTAATCAACTACACATTGAGAGACACTGAGGGCAAGCTAACTGTTCCAATGCCCCGTACCAACTATCTAAAGAATAGCTTTGGTTATAGTGGTGCAGAGCTGTGGAACAATCTACCTATTCATGTCAGACAAGCTGTTACTCTCAAGCAATTCAAAGCTGGTTGCAGTAACTATTTTATATAAATGTGTAAAGTTTGTCCCCACGGCACTCATGGAAAGCAGGATATGTTTAGTTTGTAGCTGTTTTGTATTTTTATCTTTATTGTATATAATATTGTAAACCTGATGAGTTTTTACCGTGGTTAAATAAAGTTTATTCTATTCTTCTATTCTATTCTATTCGTCACGTTTGTTCGACCTCCAAAGAATGCATCGCGTGGATTTAATGGTGTTACAATATCAATAGTGTTGTATTTACACCTTTTTAAACGCGCTGTTTTTCCGTAAACCTCACTCATACCCAAATTTCCTAATTTTTGTGTTTTTCATTCCGGTTGTCCGTTGCAATTCGATCATATCAAGTTGGTTGACGGGGTTATCCGATCTTCTGTATAACATTTTGGACACCCGTGCCAAAAACAGCCTTGAAATTCGTAAACCGTGTTCGTTTGTTCGCAGTACCCGTCGACCTTCCCCACGGCCGGAATAAAATGTTCACCGCCGTTAATCGCATGTTGAATGTATACATTTTCCGTTCCGGATATATATTTCAACCATTGCAACGACGTTTTACTGAATGTATTTTTAGGAACGTCTTTAATAATTCCGATCGTATTTTCAGGCCTGTATTTTGACCTATATAATGCCATGCACACCGAAGCGATCGTAATATATTGTAACGAATCGATATTCCCAATTTTAAGAAAGTCGTCACGAAACGTCATCATACTAGGTCATAAAATACCTACATCCGAACGACAATAGGCTACCAATTCTTTTTTAAAGTTAAACAGGTAATATTCAGCAATGCGTTCGTCATACCATTTTAAAAATGCAGTACGTTTTTTCGGTTTCATATGATCTGGATCATAATAGTATTTTGCAGGTATCGACCCTACGTAATCCTGGTTCCCAGGGGTATTAAACAAATGCGGAAAGTAACCTTTCTTCAATTCCGGAAATCCAAAGGTTTTTGGTAACGTTGTTAATGCTCCGCTTACGAAATTTATACTATCGATGAACCGTATATCTTCCGCAGACATGTACATTATTTTTGTCCCGTTATAAATACAAAACGGTTTTATCGCGTTATCAATACAATATTTCAATATGAACTGTGCATCGAAACTTTTGGCGTTATGCGCAATGAACGTGTACCCTTGGCTGTTAAATACAAATTCGCAAACGAGTCTATATTTCCAAACGTATATTCAGTACCATCAAAATCTTGAGCGTTTACGCAATTCACAACGTGCGTACCCGTATACCTTCGTGTAATTTTAACGCTTCGGTTCCTTGAAGTTCTCGAGACTTATTAAAACCATTCTTTAACTGCAATGTTGTTGATATTCGCATGAGCCGTTACAATAGCACGCGCAAGACACATCGTGTCGGAATTTTTGACCCTGATAATACACCTTTTACGGTCACTATTATCTTTTGTAATTGTTAAATGACCTTTTACCTCGTGGAATTTTCATTGACTGTAGTTCGACAACAACCTCGTTTAACGGGATGCTTTTGTATTCTACATATTCCAGAACAGATTTTAATAGGGTATAGAAAAACTGCTCGTCATCCGTAATTGTGTTAATTTGGTCGAAAACGGTTTCGCCCACGATGGGTGCGATACGATAATACGTATTTTATCACCGAGTTTTAATCGACGTTCTTCAACCGTCAAGTCTAATGCTTTTTAAATACGGCAACAGGATCAACGCGACCATACGTATCGAAATACGTAGCAAATTTGGCATCAGCACTCGAATAAGTTTTAACGACATTAAACGCAGGTGGTTTCCTACGTTCAAATTTCCTACAGAACCAACGACGAATTTGACCTAATTTCTTTGAACCATGCCACCCTTTTTCCTCAATTAAATCGCATTGTTTTTCACGACGTTGTTCCTCTGTTTGTATTTCTTTGTCCCATTTTAAGTACTCATCTCGTTTGCGTTTCTTCGTTTCTGCCACCGCAGCCTTGTCGCAACGTATTTTTTCTTTTCTTATTTCTTTGTCCCATTTTAAGTACTCGGCGTGTTCACGTTTCTGCTGCCGCAGCCTTGTCGCGACGTTTCAATTCCCGATCAGCTTCGCGACCCCAATTTTCACGCTTCGGTGGCATTTCATTTTAAAACCTTAGGAAAGGTTTTAAAATTTTTTGATTTTTCTTAACCGATTACTTCATACTGCATAAACCCTTTCCTGCATTGAACGACAATTTTAGAACCATTCCTGACAACATGAATATTACACTGGCATACCTTAACACTGTCACAAAAATAATTGAGTGGACCGTTAAATTTCTCGACGATGCGGTGGTGACACATTTTACAAAACTTCATTGTTTTGTCGTTTTTGAAAATTTGCTTTTTCAAGCTCGCGATTTCTTTTTGAAAAATGCAGTGTCAGCATTTTTCAAAATTTGATGACATTTTTAAAAAATATCGCTCAAAAGTGCGAAAAATGATAGTTTGTCGCCTTCTGATGTATGGGGTGACCTATAGTGCCTACATATACTACTCTCAAGGTTTGGATTTCTGTTGATGCCCAATAGTCGTGTGCCTCTAGTCTCTTTCCATCAAAGAATCGAAAAAAGGTGTTGTCATCTCAGGCATGCATGATGAAAAAGTTTGTGCAACTTGTAACATTTGCTCTTCTGAACATATTAAAGACTTTAGTTTCTTGTTATCAACCCCTTGGGGTGGGTGTACAAGCTCTGGGTTTTTAACTTGAATGGCATCAAGTTGGGGGTAAATTTTAATAATTATTGTAGCCATGTTAAGGACATTATTAGTAGCCAATCCAGTTGGCCGCCTGTGTGAATGTATTGTTGTATAGTCATCAATCATGAGAACCAATAATTGTTTATTTTTAATGGCACAAGATATTGCTTCTGCCTGTGTTGTTTCATTTTTGACAGCATAATGTGTGAGTGCCCTATCCACAGAACGACTACTATATGCAGTTCCAATGTTGCACTGGGTGTCTATCCCAACATTTGTGCAATGTGCAAATTTTAAAAAATACCAGTCTTGCTAAAAAAAGTCACATTTTTGTGATAGGCCAAAACATATTTGCATGATAAGAGAAACGCATCTTTTTTTGTTTAGGTCTTTGCGAGCAGCAGAATGTCTGGGGCTGGTCATGCAGCTTAAAACTAGCTTAAAGATGTTTGGGGCCCCTGCCCTTGCACAAAATTCATCAAACCTTTCAGGGTCATAAACAGGCAAGGTTTGGCCTGAATGAAAATTTTGAAAATAAAAGGTTTGTAGTCGACTAATTTCATCAACAATTTCTGACCCTATAATACAAAGACACCATTAGATCATATTAAATCATACTAGAACAAAATATTTAATTGTAAGCATTTGTGCCTTGTGGAATTTCTTATTAATTAGCATGCCAGTAAACTATGAACAATTTACAGTCAGATAATAGTACTACGTACTAGTATTAAAATATTTGAGACAATATTTGAGACGATAATGTTTCTCTTGTTTAGGGCTTTAGGGCTACAAGCTCTATGTTTTGTATGTAAACTTTGTATTTTGCAGTTTCTTAAGGCTTTCTTTGTAAATGTTGCTGGCAAGAACCACTGATCTAAATTACTGGATAAAGCATCATA
Organism: Muricea muricata; assembly: GCA_963855995.1. Lineage (NCBI taxonomy): Eukaryota > Metazoa > Cnidaria > Anthozoa > Malacalcyonacea > Plexauridae > Muricea > Muricea muricata. Next base: position 63,353,599 of record OY979716.1, read on the forward strand.
TTGAATTCAGTGACCGAATTTTGAAGCCAGAATATTTATAGTGAGATGATATACTAAAATCGATCAAAATTAAAAGACGTGTAAATTAAAACTGACCAAATTATCAGGGAAATGTCTTTCCCTTCACTGCAAAGACAGCTTGCCACAACTTTTCTAATGGTTTTGAGAAGGTTTAAAGTGCTTATGAAACAAAATTTTCTCCAACAATTCTCGTATTGCATTGGAAAGATCAGTTAAAATCACTGTATAACTTCTTTGATAGAATTTTTGTAACTGCCTTACTTTTCGAGATATTCAATTTTATTTGATCTGAAAATTACCTAACCAGTGACGGCTACTGCATAATGAGCGACTGTTAGATTGCTTATTTTGTAGCATATAATAGTGGAAAATAACTAAAACTACACTAACATTTGTGTAGGCTATGTTTAACATCCAGACCTGGGTATTTAGGTGTTATATCTTGAGTACTTTTTAAATTAATTCAGCTTTTTTGAAATGAGCGACTGTTAGATTGCTTATTTTGTAGCATATAATAGTGGAAAATAACTAAAACTACACTAACATTTGTGTAGGCTATGTTTAACATCCAGACCTGGGTATTTAGGTGTTATATCTTGAGTACTTTTTAAATTAATTCAGCTTTTTTGAAAAGTGATTATGCAGTATGACGTCACTGGTTAGGTAATTTTCAAATCAAATAAAATTGAATATCTCGAAAAGTAAGGCAGTTACAAAAATTCTATCAAAGAAGTTATACAGTGATTTTAACTGATCTTTCCAATGCAATACGAAAATTGCTGGAGAAAATTTCGCTTCATAAGCACTTTAAAACACTTGATAATGAACTCATGGCAGCCATCTTGGACTATCCCCAATTCGTTATTCACAGGCAAGTTTAAAAGGAAACAGAAATTATTTGTAAAAGAAATTCCATTCACACAATGTTTATCCATTCCCACCAATAACCTAAAACTGTAAAAACCTCTTCTACTACCTCAATAGTACCAATGTAAATATATATGGGATAGTCCAATATGGCCACGATTGGCTTCAATTATGCATGACAGAAGCTTTATCCAGTAATTTAGATCAGTGGCAAGAACTCAAAAATCAAGGAGAGTAATAAACAGCTTAGTATTTCTTACAAACCTGTCACATGAAAATGGCAAGGCAGAATATTGTCTTTAGCTGAATTATCTTCAAAATTTTAAAATGTTTGTAAATACCTCAATATAAAAATTGCATGACTAAATTTATCAGAAATATCTTGTAGAAAATAATAAAATTACCGTCCAAGTTCAAACCATAGATAGTGTAATGAGAAGGATAGGAAACTCCTTAATAAACCCTAATACGCGAGCTAATATGTTGATACTTCCGGTTAGAGAAGTCACATGATCTTAAGCCGACACAAAGAAGCATTGTAAAGCATTGTATACATGAGTGATATATTGTCCTTTGTCGTATGATAATACATATTCATGTTCCTGCTTAATATTCGCGTCAAAGTCGTTCTGAAGAAACGAGTTATGCCAGAAAACTGCGCTTTAATCAATTGTCCGCATAGCAGAAGATACGAAGGCTTGAGTTTATTTAAATGTAAAATCATCGGACTCGGAGCACACATCACGAATTAAATCTGAGGCTCGCAATGCTTGGAAAACTGTCATTCTACGAACTTGACCGACAAAAGAGCTCAAAGAACGATTTGAAAAAAAACAATATTTTTGTGAGCATCATTTTGAGGCAGAGTTTGTCGACACTTCCGTTTACGGACAAAGATGGCACTGAAAAAGTACGAAAGAGGTTGCAGACGGGAGCAGTTCCGACATTGAATTTGCCAGTCAAACAGTTGGATACGTTTCTTGGTATCTGCTGCTATCTTTTCGTTAACGGTCAATTATGGACAGATTTCCAGGGGGAGTACACACTTCCTTCCCAAAATCTATCAACACTTCACTAAAAATATTTTGAACCACCTGCTGCCCCCCCCCCCCCCCAGAGAATTTCCTTCTCCTGAAAAAGCAACCAATGAGTGACCACCTCAAATCTCCATTGATTGGTCACCTTCCTAAAATTTCTCCACCCCCACATACCTGAATAGTATAGAAATGTGCCTCGGATTGTAATTAAAGCATTCTTGCAACATTTTTGCAGTATGAGATAATTAGCATTATTGCATGAACTGCCATGAAGAAAATATTGTTGGTATGTATTTTGGTAATTGATAATTTTTAGGCCTGATATTCACAAAAACATTTTGGTTTCTCTTTGAAAACAATTTATTAAATTACAAGAGTTGTCATGTTATCAATGTTATATAGTTAGTGTACTTGCCACTAAAGACTACAAAACTTTATTGAACATTTTTTTACTAAATAGGATATGGAAATTGTATGTTATGCCATTGTTGTAATTACTGAGGATCACTTATTCACTTTACTAAAACTTTTTGGTTGCATCAAGATGAGAGCTCAGTGGCATAGCCAGCTTGACAATCAGGGGAGCATACTCATATATTCATCTTTACAGATGAATGAGACTATAAAAACAGTTGATTCCAAAATAAATGAATTGTGCTAAACATGAAAACTGAGTCCCTGGTTATCATGCTGGCTGTGCCACTGTAAAAAACCCCCCATCAATATGGCGTATGGTAATTAATTTAATTCACACATTGTAGCAATCTAGTGTATGTGATGAAATGGTAGATGGGCATTGTAATGTATATACTGTAATATATTCTAATATTTTATAGGGCTGTTCATCTTAAAAATAGTGTTTTGAAACAAAAAAATTTCATTAATAAAAATGTTCTAACATCTTTTAACTGCAGCTGACTCTGCTTGTGTCTTAAGTGTTTTTTTGCAGGGCCTGCTTATGAAATTTCACCTTCTTTGATGGTCATTTTTGTAACAACATCCTTTGAGTAGGAGAAGGATTGCACACAAACATACAACATAACAATATTTTCCAAGCATATATCAGTCACAGATGTCTTGCTTTTAGCCAAACTAGCATTGAGTAGGATAGCATCCCATGCAGACTTGACCTTGGGCTTTTGCAAAATATCTGCCCTGACTTGCTGAAGTGGGATTTCACGAACCAAGCCAGCACTGTGTTGCCTGAACACCTTTTCACATTCAGCAGTAATAGCCAACAAATTCTCACAAGGATTCCATAGCTTTCCCCCAGAAACAGAATCTATATATTGATTATATTCATTGTCTAGCAACGACTTCATGCTCAACAGCAGGCACAGAAGTTCCAGTTGTTCTGGAGTATCTTTCATGGCAGGAACTTTACTTTTGCGATACATCTTTGAAATGACATATCCAGCAACATACAAGGGGGCAGGGGCCAAACTCAGGTTTCTTTATAGGTTTTATGTCAGTAAGCTTTTCCTTCATGTTACCACGCTTATAGAATCCGACAAGTAGATCTGGGATTTGGATCAATATTAAATTGTATGCAGGAAGAGTCATATTCTTCGACTTCGTTACAAACATTTTTTCCTTTCAGACATGAGTTTGTAAAAGTTTTTTAAAAGTTTATCTCTGTCCAACTTTTCACAGTATTGGTCGTATAAAGTTTATAAATGTTTCACTAGGTCTTCCGACGGCTTTAATCGGCTTCGTCACAAAATTTAGACATTGATTCGCCATAAACTTTAAATCAACGACCGACTTTGTGGCTTTATCGACAATTTCACCAACGACCTTCGAAGTCAATGGCGAAACCGACTTTGCAACGGCAGTTTTCTCACCATGCTTTGCCCTTGTATGTAGGGTTAGACCACCTTTGGATTTGCAAACTTTAGAACAAAGCCCACATGGAAAGCTTTTGGTGAGATTACACTCATCGACACCCTAGTTAGCGCGCTCTTCCAAGTCAAAATTCTGGTCGCTTTCTCCTGCTAACGCATTCACCATTGCTTCCATTACGTCTCCTTCATTGCTTGAGATTTCTTCATTACGATCCATCGTCGAGATTTAAAATTTCATTTGCAAAACACCTTCGAAAAGGCAGCAAAGGACAAAATTGTAACTTAAAACCACATATATGCCCAAGGTCTGTCAACACTTTGTGTCGCCTTAAGATCACGTGACTGATAAATTTTTATAACAATAACATTTTCTCGCCCCAGGACCCAGTTTCCTATCCTTCTCATTACACTATCTATGTTCAAACCTAAAGGCCTTTTTTCTGTGGTAGTTTCTTCGCTCGTCACCGTCTCAGTGTTTTTTAGTCGGGTTGCAGCCGCATAGCAAACTTTACATATACATTTGCTTTGAACATTTTTAAAGACAAAACCAGACGAACAACACCTCGTTCCACACTGAAGACAAGGGACCAGCGACCTCATTCATGCAAATGCCGTTGCACAACACACAAGCATTTCAAGATAACAAAAATATTTAAACCCTGGCACCACAACAACATTTTTCCCGCCGCTAACATAACTTACACAAGGCAACAAGATTGGATACGATACAATTTTATGTACAGGGTATATTTATTTCACTACAACGACGAAAAAAGGGTAAAAAATTGGAATAAAAAGCACTTCTTCGTTTGACAAATACTTCACTCCCTCGTTTCGGATTAAACGCGCATGTTTACTACGCATGCTTGGAAATCAACCAATCAGACCAAAGTCACCTTTGTTGCTACGGTGCATAAAAGAAGTATGTGATTTCTGCAAAAAATGTGATGTAAAAAAACAATTAGATTACTGGAAATGCCATCGATTTCAAAATGAATACGATATTTTGCAATTTTACCTATTATTAGTCCAAATTCAGAGTGCAAACGTTGACGATGCTCTGGTTGCAGATGGCGGAGAAAATCCGCACTGACGTGAAGTAGGCTGGCGTTAAACTGCAAATATCGTCTGAAAATGCAACTTGCTCTTAGATGAAAATGGACATTCTGAGCCGACGCACTTGTTTGAAGTTGCCCAGTCAGTCTGTCCCGATATTGGCATACGTCTCGATGAACAATTATCATATCATTGGGCAGGAATTGCGGTGGATTAACGATTTTACCATCACAACCATAGCATTTCGATACCCTTGTACCTGAAACCCACTTTAAGTTAAATGTATTGGAAGCGTTGAGACCAAGAACCCCAGACGATAAATGGGAAGGAGAGGATTGTGAAATGCCACAAACACGAGAATCACTTGGTGCCGCAAAATGTGATGTATTGGCATGACGAAAATGGTAGGCACGAGGACGTGTCGATGTCGGCGAAGCAGCTTGAAACAAACATTGGCTTGGATAGCATGAATTCGTTTGTGAGGGTACTTAAAAACAAAAGCTACTAGAAGGTGGCATAGAGAAGGGCACATTGCTATACATATGAACACTCAAAGTCGTTTTTGGCGTTACTGATGGTTCCCAAGGGGCATTAAATACAGCGATCTGTTTTGCAGTTGACTCACAGTTTCGTTGCATTCATGTCCTTCGGGCTGGAGGATGTCAACATATTCATTCACAGGCCGAGATTTGACATTCAAACGCTTTCTCGATGATGGTTTTTCCCCAGCACTTTTTGGCCTACCTTGCTCTACCACTCCCATCATATTTGGTCGTTTTCTTGTATGACCAAACCAAGTTAGAAATTCATTTAGTCGCTCGGTAGTTTGGGCTACTGCCAAAGTGTGTTCGCATATCTTGGTCGAACTGTTAATGCACACTCTGTCGCATGTCCATGACCCACCTTTACCAGGTTTCACGCTGTGAACTTTATTTGCTGTCCCACCCACAATATACGATTCATCTGTTGCACTGGGTTTTGGGATCACATTTCCAGGCGTACCTAACAAATTGGTCGCTTTCAAGATCATTCCATCTCTAATGGATGGTGGCACATTCAAAATATTTGCACTTCGAACAGCAGTTTCAAAATCTGAAAGTGACCTTGTCTTGACGTTCTGGTTTTCATTTACTAGTTCTGCTGTGACATCTTTCTTCCATACCCGCATTTACATACGACGCCAGTTTCTTTTTCAATTGCAGAAACCGTCAATTTACTTTGTTGGTAATCGTCCACACCAAGATGCTGAAATTCTTCCCTTAGATGGCACTGTCCCTTTCCACACACAGTGCGATCCTCGTTTTGTTGTTGAGTTTATACCATTTATTTTATTTTTTTGATAAACTCGTGTGGCTTTTGCACGTTGAAGTGGAGGCCATGTTTGATTAAGACGTTTGCAGATTCCGGATCGTTGTTGGTATATTCCATGGGACGATTGCCCAACCCAGCCTTAATGCGAATAGCTTTTATCATTGATGATTTCATGTCTTCAGCCTACAGTGTAAAAGTACACCACATTTTAGTACGCACACTGTCAACATGTATAAAAATGCATTATGAATGGCAATGTTTCAGAAAGTTCAGGCATGGCAGCATGCTTCCAGGTGTTTTTGTTTTTACAAGAAATAAAAAAAGGTTAAAATGCAAAAATTAACAAGTTAAAATTTTACGATGTCACAGCGAAACCTGCTTATGCCAATCTAGTTTGTTCCATGTATTACAAAGAATTTAATACCTTATTTTTCTTAAACCATCGGAAAAAGGATTCTTTGCCATCACCACGACTACTTTCTCGTTCTTTGCAGTTTGAAGGTTCTCCAACATATCATCCAATTCAACTTCGGAATCCCAATCTACTAGCCCATAAAACTTACAAGATCCATCTTGTTCCCCAAAAATTTCATCTATAAACAACCTTTTCACTTCTGCCGAGAATCCTCTGGAAGAGAGCTTGTGTTTTATGTTTTCTGTTTTCTTTGAAATGGGTAAAACAGCAAAGGAACTCAGCAAATGGAAAGTGATGCTGAAATCCTTTAATTAATGCTGTTTCGCCATCTGTTCCACATGCAAGGATGCCTTCTAACAGTGGCTCTGCGGAAATTAAAGCATTGGAGAATTTGGAAAACGTTTGCCAATCTTTATGTTGATGCATCAACAGCGGCCCGATAAAAACTAGCGATTTATTTGTGTTTGTGTTGACTAACTTTAAATTTTGGAATGTTGTTACTGTCAAACTTATGTTCCGGGTCAAATATATTAAACGTCGGTCAACTCCAAACACGCAAAATTCTTCCTGGTTAGTGCAAAATAGGCTTAGTTCTTTCAACTGTCTGTCGTTTGCAAGAACAATGAATAGGTCAGGATGAATAGCACATTCTCTTATAAAAACGGATTCCTTTGACTTTTCTTCCTCGCATTTAGCACGCTCAAGAAGCGTCCAAACATCTTCAACTTTGGCACTGGACGCAGAGTTTTGTTTGCCAGCAGGAGTACATGAGCTCGATTGTTCAGTATTTGCAGCCATCTGCTTTGTAAGATGTCTTGCATTTTAAAGATCTTTAGGGTCCTCTTGGAAGTTCACTGGCAGATCTAGCATGGGTGACATCACCGGATTCACGATAAACTTTGTCAAGGATTTCTTTAATACTCTTTTCTTTATCATGAGACTTTTAATTTTTCTCTGGTGCTAGGCTGTAAATCTTCTGTATGACAATTTCGTAGTTTTTGCCTTTTCGTGAGACAGTATTTGTTCCAGCTCATGTTCTTTGCCCTTAAATAAGTACTGGACCAACACACAAGGTAGCAGATTTCCACAATTATCTAAAAGAAAATACTTATTTATTTAATGTACTTTTGTAAAGTAGCTCGTTGACATGTTCTGTAAATATAATGTAATTGCAAGTTAAAAGGGGGAACTACAAATATAATGTTATTGGGGGAAAATCATCTGGGGGAAATCGCTTTCCATACTGACATACTTCATGTAAATATTCATATCTAGCTTCTTGGGAAATAACTTCATCACTTCAGGTTGATATTTTGTCTTGTCGAATCTCCCGAGAGGATACCAAAAGTTTACAAATTTCTTTAAACGCTTTTTCAAACCTTCGGACTCTTTACATGTAAGTCTACTAATAAATAGTGATAAGCACTTTTTTCAAAATTTTTAGTGAAAAACACAACACTACAACTTTCACTTGCTTGTTTTTTTAAGATTACCTTGACACAGCTCAGTTAGCACATCATGTGCAAAGGCTCTTTGACTTGGTTTAAAAAATGTGCACAGTTCATAGGCTTCATTAATGTATGACCACAGAGCAACATGAAAGGAATCAAATTTGACAGAATGTGCAGGCATTTTTTCCTTATCCACGAGTTTTCCGATTACATTTCTTGCTTCGGAAGGACACTCTACATCTTCATCGTTTAGTTCTTTGGAATATGGAAATCCTGGTCAGGATTCATCAATATGAATAAGACCATCCCTAAGGACCAAATGTCACCATACTTCAATTCTTCCAAGGAATATGAAATTTTTTTAGTGGTAACCACAGCCTCAGGCGGGTTGTAAACAAGTGTTCCTCTTTGCAGATTGGTTGCTCTTGTGTGGTTAATCGTTGCGGTTTGATGGAAGGAAGAGCAACTTTCCCTGAAATCTGCAAGTTTGCACACAATGCCTTCCTTTAACCACGCTTGCTCGATTTCATGCGGATTTGTTAAATGGCAATAGTGGGTATTGGAGACTAACACAATTCTTGGCTTAATGTCCCTATGGACAATGTTTCGGTTGTAAAGTAATCAACTGCTGTGACAAGATCAAGTGCGATTTTCTGTTGAAGAAAGGCCAACTGGGACAACTTCACCATTGCAAAGAAAGTTCAGGTATTCATTAAGTGAAGTAATGTGATCACCATCAACACCAAGGGGCTTGAAGTCAAAATACACATATTCGAGTATCACTGCGATGGGATTTGAACAGTAGCCTTCGACACAAACAATATGTCTACATCACAAACCGCTAAGAATCTGTACCTCTTTCGCAAATAAATCTCTCTCCTTCTGCTTTTTCTGCCTTCTAAGCTTCTTGACCACGACAACTTTATTTTGTACTCTTGCTGAATAAACCTCACCGAAACTACCTTCTTCGAGTTTGCATTTTTCGGTCACATCTGACCACCCAATTTTCGTTAGCCCTGGTACTGTTATTCCCGAATCGGAAGAGCTAACATTTAAAACAGGCAGTTTAAAAGCCATACATTCATTAAGAATAAATTATTGTAAATCTTTATTGAAATTATGCTTGCTCATACAGCTACCACAATGGGTCAATGGCTACTACAAACCACACCAACACGTGTTTGTAAGATGTTTCCACTCGGGCTAAACAAAATTGACACCATCACTTGGAACCATAGATGTTTGGAACTTACCCTTCTACAGCCCTAAAAATGTTCAGGTATCCCTCTATCTTCAAACCAAGTGGATTTGGGTATGAGAACTCGTTTAGAAATAGAGATTCCCATTTTGATGCATTCCAGGTTTTAGGGATTCTGGCTTTTAGTATTCCGAGTTTTGGAGATTCCGGCTTTTAGTATTCCGAGTTTTGGAGATTCTGGGTTTTAGAGTTTCTGGCTTTTACTATACCGGGTTTTAGAGATTTCGGCTTTTAGTATTCCGGGTTTTACCATTCCCTGTTCCCCGATTCCCCATTCCTTGTTATAGTAATAGTCGAATAAAAAAAAGGGGTAACTGATTTATTGTGTTTAAACATGAACAGCATTTTTGTAATGCAATAACAAACTGACTTGTACAAGACTACTACTAGTGTTATGATTTGTCTACATAACATATATCCGTTAACAGATTAACTTATCTATATTTTAAAAAAGCATTCATCTCAACTTTTACATTATTTGCAGAAAGCTAGCCCTGACAACTGGTTACACTATGCAAGTATGTCCCTATTACACCCTTCAAATATATTGTCTTAAGCACCAGTTGGTGAGAACAGCATGACAAGTTGGCAATGCTAGCAGTGTTTACACAGAAGCCTTTTTGTCTGAGAGTTTCAGTTTCTTTCTTAGTGCCTTCTTTTTGGTATTTTTCGTACAGAACGCTTTGATGCATCCACTTGCCTCCAGAAAAAACACTCTGCTTCTTCTAAAATTCCCACCAAGTCTTTGCAGGGATTAACCAGGCCACCTCTTGTGCATGCTGAAATAAAACTAGAAGACTAGTCTGTGGATTTCATGTTTTGAAGTAACAAATTTAACTCCTCATTCGTTTTTCCAACCTTTTTTTGCTTGCTTGAAAAAGTTTTGACACTACATATCCTGCAATATAATTTAAAGGGCCATGTTCAATTGGATCCAGCTTGGAAGACAACGATTTATCTCCTGTTTTTCCAATGTCTCCTGTTTCTGCAGTGCTTCCTGTTTGGTAAAATCCAACAAGGTTGTCTGGTAGGTGAATCATAATAAAATTAGCAGCCTTGTAGTTCTCACAATCTAACAACTTACTTGACTAGCGGATTAAGGCAAAGAACGACTGTACCAGGTTATCTTGGTTTTTCTTGACATAAAATGTTTTGTATATAGGGTAGACGGCATTGTATAAATCTTGAGTGCAAGTCGCAGTCTTTATACTGTCGTTTCGATCTGTACCATATAATTTCTCTTTTTTTCTCTTTGCCTTAATTTTTTCTATCATGGACGCTAGTGTGTCCATACAAAAGGAAGAGCCGTGCTTGGAATTTGTATGCCTAGTCAAACCACCTTTCAATTTGCACAATTTGTCACACAGTGTACAGGGAAACGACTTTTCCCCATGTATTTCGGTCAACACATCGCTAAATTCACACTCAATTTCTTCACTGTCCGTTTCAGTAACAACAATGGAAAGATTTAATTGGTATATATCAGGTGTAGCTACTGTTGATAAATCAATTTCAGTCGAAGAAGATCCTTCCTCTGCAACAAGCTGACTACATTCTTTCTCCGTAATACTCTCTGTAATACTCCCCTAAAGCTAGGATTGGTAATGATAGGATATTGAATGTAATTTATGTAAAATGTTATTCTAAATTTTGCAATGGCATTTGCAACTGCGATTTAAATTTAATAGGAGGATGAAGTCACCAGTACATCAACTGAAAATAGTCCAGAATTGCAGCACACGCAAAGATCTGCCGCGTTTGATACCCCATGTACAACTTACACCCCATCTGATTCCTCGCTTCTAACAGAAATAGACACAAAAAAAGGTTCGAGATACCATCTTAATTCATTTTTTGCTGCACGTGACGTAAGCCCCATAAGAGCACAAATGACCGTCTCTTGGGAAGAAGCTTCACAGAGAACCAAATGACACTATGTTCGTAAAGCAAAACAAGTTGTCTTTGCAGTTTTAGAGGAAATTGCCCCAGCCAGCACGAAAATATTGCTTCAATCTGTACAATCAACAGCAGAAGGTGATGGTAGTGTTGATAAGACACTAATGGAATCTCTTGTCAACTGTTACAATAATGCTAGTCATTGAAGCACAAGAAGGCAGATATTATCAATCATGGCCGACAAGGTCTCCTTTCCTATTGTAAAAGGTTGGATTCCTGGACTCACTAGATACCAGTTCAATGTGGCTCGTCATCACCCATTACTACATGGGCGGGGTTCTCCTGTTACCGTTGGAAAGGCTACGCGTGTCCGCATCTCAGCTGATAAGCTTGACCATTTTTTAACATTTATCACCAGCAGTCAAATCATTCAAGACTTGCCATTTGGAGAAAAGACCATGAAGCTATCTAGTAGTACGAAAATTACAGTTCCAAATGTTGTTCGTACCCTTGTACCTGAACAAGTGGGGCAGCAATACCAGAGCTATTGCCAAAAAACTGGATTCGACCCTATGAGCCACAGTAGCCTATGCAGAATTTTGAATGTATGCAGTGCTTCTAAAAGGAAATCGTTACAAGGACTGAACCACTTTACTGCAGATGGTGCAAAAGCTTTCAATGACATCCAAGAAGTAATTGAGAAGCTAGGCTATGAATATGGGCGAGGTCACACTTGGGTGAAGGACATGAATATCAAATTGAAAACTGCCAAACGTAATACTCCCCTAAAGCTAGGATTGGTAATGATAGGATATTGAATGTAATTTATGTAAAATGTTATTCTAAATTTTGCAATGGCATTTGCAACTGCGATTTAAATTTAATTGGAGGATGAAGTCACCAGTACATCAACTGAAAATAGTCCAGAATTGCAGCACACGCAAAGATCTGCCGCGTTTGATACCCCATGTACAACTTACACCTATGAGCCACAGTAGCCTATGCAGAATTTTGAATGTATGCAGTGCTTCTAAAAGGAAATCGTTACAAGGACTGAACCACTTTACCGCAGATGGTGCAAAAGCTTTCAATGACATCCAAGAAGTAATTGAGAACCTAGGCCATGAATATGGGCGAGGTCACACTTGGGTGAAGGACATGAATATCAAATTGAAAACTGCCAAACGTTATTTGAAAAGTGACTACAAAGTATGTAAAATAATTGGTTATCTTCTCATCTGAAACTCAAAAATTGTAACTAGATGTTTCAGGTACATGTTTCGACCAGCTCCCATATCGACGACCATTGCAGGCTGTATGCTCTAAGCGATGCAAGTGATGGAGATTTCACCACTGAATGTGATCATGAACATGACCTAAAATGTGACAGGTGTGAGTTGATCCCTTCTATTTTCGAAGACGTTGAATCTACTTTAAAAGATTTATCAGCCATCGACAATGAAGAGAAGAATGAAATGGAATATGTATTTAGTCAATCCAAGAAGAATATAATGGCCTGGAAAGGTCACCTACTACGTGACATCAACCAAGATGAAGCTCGGCGTAACCTCCTTCATGATCTCGACGCGGACTCAGTTCTAGTCGTTTTGAATTGGGCGATGAAGTTTTGCCCAGGAAATATTGCAAAAGCCAATCCTATTGGTTTGGAAAGCGTGGTATTTCGTGGCATATTGCTGTGGCTATGACAAAGCGAGATGAATGTTTAGAATCCGTGACGTTCGTCCAAGTTTTTGAAAGCTGTACACAAGACAGCCCTGCAGTACTAGCAATAATCGATGATGTCATTAACCAACTTATGTCGGACAGGCCTGAAATCAAGAAGATTTTCTTTCGTCAGGACAACGCTGGGTGCTACCACAGTGCATTCAACTTATTGGCCATGAAACAGATTGCTGCAAAATACAAGGTGGAGATCAGAGTTGATTTTTCGGACCCCCAAGGTGGTAAAGGGGCTTGTTATCAAAAAGCTGCGACTATCAAAAACAAAATAAACGTGTACCTTAACTCTGGTAACGATGTGGAAACCGCCAAGCAAATGAAGATCGTTATAGAATCACGTAGTGGCATCCAAGGTGTAAGAGTCATGCTCTGTGACACTCCTCCAGTACCCAAGTTAGAGCCATTAAAATTGGAAGGTGTAAGTTTTGTTAACAACAGTTACTGCAAGAATGGCATGAAAGTGTGGCGAGAATACAACATTGGCCAGGGTAAGTTTATGGAGTGGATTGAATTCAATCTACCTGAATCAATTGACATTCCACATATTAACATCGACGAAGGTCCGACGTTACCTAAAGCTATGCTCATGGATGTGAAAGCAAGAAAAATGCCCGCAGCGAAATCTTCATACAATGCAAATTGACCTGATGACTGCTCCAAAGCAGATGTTGAAGAAGAAACTTCACAAGCATCTAAGCTGTTTCCATGTCCAGAAAATGGTTGCGTTAAGTCGTTTCAACGATTTTCAAACCTTGAAAACCACCTTGGTTGCAGGAAGCATAAGTATGCATTGGAATGTGAAACATTCTTGATAAAGCAGTGCTATCATACGCGATGAAACTTGACAAAAGAGACATATCGTGTGAGTGCCAGACGTCGAACGACCTAAGTTCTTGCCTTGCTCTGCCAAAAAGGTTGGGCGCTGAAAACTTCAACACTACTGAGAAAGAGATTTAATGAGAATCAAAAGCTTTACCTATCTAAGTTATTCGATGTTGGAGAACAAACCGGTCACAAGGTGGATGCTAATAACGTTTCTAAATCAATGAGGAGAGCGCAAAAGGTCGATGGCTCTTTTTTATTTTATTCAAGCGAGTATTTCACAGCAAAGCAAATTGCTGGGGGGTTTTTCTCGTCTTGCAAGAAAGAGGAGAGTGGCACAAGTTGGTGAATCAAAGTTCAAGGGGGAGGTAGAAGAATATGAACTACAAGCTCAGGTAGAAGAGGAAGGCATTGAAAATCTTGTCAGAAATATCATCGACGAAATCAGTGTAATTCATCTTATCATGTTTGATACCTATGTGATTTAGCAACTTAGTGTAATTCATCTTATCATGATCCTTGTGATTTAGCAACAGGCTCGAAGCTCTCAAAATTTTCGAAATCGATGTTGCAAGAAATATGCACATTTTGTGACTTGGACACTTCCTTTATTGAGGCAAAGAGGAAGAAGCCTTATATTGAAGAACTAAAAAATTTATAGGCAACTACACCTGCCAAGGATAAACAGCCATGAACCATAAACCTGCCATTGAGTACAAGCGTTATACTTCTACAGTACGTAAACATGCAATGTATGTAAACATGAAGGAAGATATGAATTATTGCTTGGAAACTAGAAACATACTTTGCATTACAGACGATTATGATCTGAATATTAGGAAACAAGCTTTATCAGGGATTGGTTGGAGTTGAACATTAACGTATGCAAGACTTATGGAAATGTTATGATATATTCAATTTTTCTTTGACATTGGTAACTTAGAATTAGGTAAGAAAACCTCAATTTTCAGGGCAGCTCATTAAGGGGGGGGGGGCAAGGTCCAGCGCCGAAACCGGGCTAAATTTTGAAAAATAGAACCTCGGAAATGTGAGTTGCTGCAATTTGTCGAGCAAATCTGCAGTTTTAGTAACTTTGGAGGATTTGGTAACAGCCCAGAAGCGGCGCAGGAATTTTCATATCCAGCAAAAAGTAGGGGCTATGCCCCCCCCCCAAGTTCTGCGATACCTGTCTATGACCTATTAATAAGAGTTCGGTAGCTGAGATATCTCGTATGGGGAAGAATATTTTTGTGCATGTTTGTTCAAAATTATAGGGTTTTTGAATTCATACAGCTTGTCAAAATGAAATCAAAATCAATTAGCACTAGCAAAAATTCATTTCGGCCAAATAAATGCAAAATATGCAATGAGCTATGTCTCAGTAATTCGGCTCAAATGTATTTCATGCTTATATTGTAGATGGTTTTAATTGTTAATCAGCAGTTGAAATAAAATATTTTAAGTCACAAAAAATCAAATCAGAAATGTTAACGAGAAAAGCACGTGCAAGCATCCATGGTTTGTCACCTGTCACCCCACACCTGTTCGATCAAAATGAAATGTATTAATAACCTCTGGTATTTGCTCTTTGTTTACTTTGATAATATACCGCAATGTTCGCTAAATTGGTAGTAGAAACGTTAAGATTGTTTGAAATTGCATCGAACTGTCAAGACTATCAAATAGACATCAACGATTATTACAATTGGATTTAACTTTGTTTACTGCAAGAAGCACAATGAGGTAGTAGTACTAGAAATACATGCATGCAGCAACCCCTCGCCACTAACTAAGAGCATGCAACTATATTTTCGGAATTACATGAAGTACTTCGATAGGTTGTTGTCATAGCAACACGGCAATTGTTATTCTTTCTGTATATTTTTTCAAAATGACAAAATATTGAGTTTTTAATCCTTGTTTTGTTGCCATTTTTTTAAATGGCACAACATTTGTCATCGATATGTTATTACGCCTAATGTAAGCTTAAATTTGGTATAAAATACGACCTATTAATTACATTAATAATGTAATTAGTCTTGCATTTACAAAACATAAACTTACTCTGAAATTTAAACAGTGAATAGACTGGATGAGTATGACTACGCCGGCCTTTATAAAGCATTAAAACACAAGTATAAATACGCATTATCAACAAACTTGCCTTGTGTTTCACACCATAGTCAATTGTTGGCGCTTCTCTGTATTTTCCCCGAGTTAATCTCTCTTCAATCTTTTTCGGCAGTCTCGTCGAGCCTTTGTCGTCGTCTATGCTCGTTTCGCCTTGCTAAACGTTCTGCTTCCTCGTTTTCCTTTCGCTGCTTGCTTGACTTTTTATTTAATTTTTACAACAATAAATTGTTGTTAAAGCTCCCAAAACTTTTTGCAAAAATACAAAATATTATAGTGCAAAAAGCTAACTAAAGTTAAACATTTGCTGACAGTTGAATAACTTGAATTTGTGATTAATCAATCAACAAAAATTTTAAATCTGGCCAATCAGTGTTAGCCATTCATGATAGTCCGCCATATTGTTGAGATCAGTGAGGATGACGTCATGACATACCATTTTTACTACCTAACTACCATGAGCAACGACTTTCAACTCCCCTAATACCAAATTAGTAACCCTCGCCCCGGGCTTACGCCCAGAACGGCGCTTCGCGCCGTTGGCTCAGGGATTACATGTTTTCTTTCTTTATGTTGTTACTTACAATCCTGAGTTTTGCCCAAATTATGTAAATATAACATAATGGGAGCTTTTACTAAACCTAAAGTCAATCAGAATAAGCTAGGCAAGACTTGACATTGAAGTGCATTTAATATTTAATAACGAAAGCGAAAGATGATTAGTACGCAGATTGA
The DNA here is from genome assembly GCA_963855995.1 of Muricea muricata. NCBI lineage: Eukaryota > Metazoa > Cnidaria > Anthozoa > Malacalcyonacea > Plexauridae > Muricea > Muricea muricata. The sequence continues at coordinate 63,370,182 of OY979716.1, forward strand.
GAAATTTGACCTGAAAAGGTTAAAAAACACGAGAATTCTCCGACCTGTAATTCTGCACCTGTTTCTTTGCCCAAAGAACACTTTATATCAATCGAAAGCCCAAAATTTGGAGAGTAAAAAGTGATTTGAAACTTTATGGCATATTCATAAAGGTAATCAAATGTTGGACAGTTTTGGTAGGGTAAAAATATATTTCTACAAATAAAGATTATTCAGTGTACAGCTTGTAGATTAAATTTCCTGAAAATTGGTTTACTGAGTAACTACTTCCCAAGGAAAACGTTTGGGGCCATTTTAAATCAGTATGAGTCAATTTTAGGGAACAAATTTTTTTTCCCAAACTCGCATCGATATTTTCGCAATGAGAATGGCGATCTCGTAAGGGTCACTATATATTTCTCAAAAATAAGCAAACGTATGACTTCATAAATTATACGGTACATCTCAAGACACATTCAACTACGTATGGAAAAAAATTGAGCCAAAATTGATTTTTGGGTTTTGGCCACGAAAATTTAAAATTTTTTGATTTTTACCGACATTCACTCTTAAATTCTCTGTCATAAAAGTTCATCATTGATGTTTCAGCGGCTGATTCTGGGTTATCATCCAACCGGCATGGTCGACTACATGGTCAATGCAGCTTTGCAAATTCAGCGGGAACATCTTCATCATTTCTTGATAATACAGTTGATGCTTGAATCTGATTTAAAATTTTCTTATCTTTTCTTATATCCTCTAAAGATTTCACGGTACCATTCACAGCTTCCAAAGCATCAACGATGTTCAAATTTTCTTTCTGAAGCGATTTCGTCAGAACTTTTGTTTTCCAGAGAATGATCCTCATGAACATTAAACTGACCACAAAGTCGACACGGAGAACTTTAGCAAGCAAACCAGTGGCAGGAGCTTTCCCTTTCGCGTCAACAGAACCATCATTCGAAATTTTCCTTAGGACTCCTACCACGGCATCATACGGTATTCACGTTGCTCAGAGAGATTCTGCTCGTGCCGTCCATCTTGTAAGGGATAGGTTTCTTAGCATTAGCGGGTTCTCAACATTTTAAAGCTCATCATGTAAGACAGCATACCGCTTAGTACTGCCAGAGAAAAAAAATATGTCGCTTAGAAAGTTTCAAATAGCTCAGATACTATTGGACTAGCTTCACAAGCGTGTTCATTGACAGTACTTGAATGATGCCCTTGGCATGGTACGTATGGTACTTCTCTGTCAAGTAACCGAGAGACAACTGCTTGTGCACCATTATATTTTGCCGACATACTGTTCATAAAATCGTACGATTGAAAAGCGATGCTCTTGTTGTCTAATCCGTTTTGGTCTACTGATTGAATAATAGCAGTAGCTTGACCATGTCCGGTCTTTTCTCTAACTTCTTTCAGGTCAAGAAGACGTTCATGAACAGCTCCGTCCTGGTCTACGTATCTGCAGATAACGCTCATCTAATCTTTATGGTAATGTCAGGGGTTGTACTTCCATGGCTAGTAGAGAAAAAAATGTGATTGTGGGCTGTGATTGTGGGCTGGTTTAGGTAACTTTGTATGCTCAATTGTGCTTGTCGTTTATCCACTGTTTCAACGTTGGACAATGCCTTGACTTGAACGAAAGAAAGTGGGCAAAATTGCCATCAGCGTCTGATTGTGTCTCCCGAAAACCAAACAGCCGTGAAACGATTTTGTTTGCTGCTTGACATGATATGTTCGTTTTGCAGATAATTGAAAAGCTTGGGTTGCTGCGGACCAATTTGAGCTAAATACAACCTTTGTCGCTCGGTCGTAATCGGAGGTCTAAGCCCTGGATCTTTCGAGACAGGATCAGGTAAATCACATTCAGTCTGTATTTCTTGAGAGCCAGATCTAAACTGTTTTTCAGCCTGATAACCATTTTCTTACAAGCGATCGCTGCTTCTTTTGCCTTGTTTTTATGATTTGGAGCAATATACATTTCTATATTTTGTTTCAAACCTTTCATTTGACTGATCAGAGAAACTATCAAACCAGCACATTGAACCCAATCGATATCAGTCACCAATTCATCAAAATTGTCTGAAGATTCATATTCACCATCAGTCATCTCGCTCTTTGTCATGGTGATTTTTCGTAGGCGTGGATCCAGAGTCACATGATTTGATAAGCTCCATTGAGTCAGTACGGGAGTCATAGTCATCGAGGTGGCTCGTTTAGATTCCGCTATCACGCAGTCACGCACGGAAAAAGCAGAGAAATTTGGGGAAAACACTTCTTCTGAGTCTTCAGTCTCGGACATATAAGGGTCAGAAGGAGTGGATTGCTGCACATCGTTTCCTTCTGATGTTCGTTCATGGGTAGTTGTGGGGTTTGATTGCGTTGCACTAACCGTTTTAGATTTAGAGGCCTGTAGCAATAAGAAAGCAAATAAATGACGGTTTAAAATTTACACAATATGATCATCGATGATGATGAGAGCTGTTCAAGTCCAACCCAAGCTATTGCCACTAGCCATTTATTAATTTATCTAATTTTTAGAATGTTTTAATAACTGTATAAATACCAGTTTATAATATAAGACGCTATGGCCAAAGTTAAAGATCACTCATACCTGAAATGGGTTATCTGGTGCTCCCACAACTTTAAAGCATGATGTGTTTGATTTTCAATTAAATGTTATTTTTTAGCCAACATTTTACGTTCAGACGTGAATATCCTTGGAATGGCTAGTCATAAATTCCTCAAAATACCACTATATGAATCGCTATCGTTTCTGTAGCATATCTACTGGTTTTTAGCAAAAAATATCAAATATTGAAGAAACTACAGCGAATTTTGTAGCGTAGTGAAAAGGTTGCGTGCAGAGTTTCAGTCAATGGACCATTCCCCTATTAGACGAAGTTTTGAATTTAGAAAATCAATTAGCACAGCTGGAAAGAGCATACTAAATTTCATACCATTGTCAAGTTTGGTTGCAAAATATTGTGAAATGTGAAAAATATGGCCCCATAAAGTTTGCGAATTTTGTATACTTTTGTATTACGCGCGGAAAAGCACTACCACTGTGGAAATTGGTAACGCTTTTTCCCACGTAATACAAAAGTATACAAAATTTGCAAACTTTACATTGCTATATTTTCGACATTTTACAATATTTTACAACCTAACTTTACAATTTCACCAAATTTAGGAAGCTCTTTCCAATTGTGTGAAAATTGTTTTCAAATTTAAAAGTTTGTCTAATTGGGGAAGGCAACAATCCCACATTCTTGCTTTGTTCATCTTGTATTGGTCTAAAATTAATAGATTGAAACCAATCTGCTGTATAGTGTAACAAGGCCATGCAGTTATTCAAATAACTCACATCCCATTTACTAGTTTTACCTACAGACAAATTGCGCAGTCATTTTTTTCACACTTTTCCATAGAATGATTAAATGTTTGGAACTGTGTCAATTTGAAACATTGAAAAAGCTCATCATGTTCCTGAAAGAAAGTGGACTGCCATGTTTATCACAATATTTATTACTCTATTATATATATTTGTGGCTAATATTCGTATCATATACTCGTACATTTATGCCTATAAACAAATATATTTTAGTCATTAGAATATACTGAGCAGGACTTGAAACCTAACAAATTTTCAATATAATATGAATATTTGTGCAACAAGTTCTACATGCCATATATGACATTGTATTTCTTAATTTATATCATATAGCACATTTTCCTGGCTTTATATTTACATACCGTAGAGTAGATATTTTTCAAAAAATTTTCAGTCTTATTTTCCTTTTGAAGAGTATCTTTGATAATCTTACCAATAATGCTCAATAAGATGAAGTAAAAAGAAATTTACTTGATAATTAAATACTGATAGTAGCTACAAGTGTATATTTACGTACTTTATGACGCTGCCTTGGTGTAAATTTGTCCTCAGAAAGTTTGGTACAGCTGCCAACTTTAGACGACGCGAAACTTCTATATGGTAAGCACGTTGAAAACTGCCCATGGAAAAGTGTTCAGAACAAACCATAAAGCGTGTCTCATCTAGCGGGATAAAATTTGTGCGCTTTATTCAAACAAATTGAACCCAGTTTGCTCTTGTCGTTCTATTTGTTGGACTATATGCAAGGATATACCTGCAGCAGCACCTGATTCATTACTACAGTCCTGCACGACACAGCAGGTTGGCGTGGTATTTTTTTAAATTAAAATATCACACATGTTTTAGTGTTCTATCTAATTCCCAACATCAGACTTTGTTGTGTTAAGAAAATGTTGTCACACTTCCCTTTTGATTGCTGAAAAAATTTTTATGGTGGATGCCAAATTAAAGCTTTTAATTTGTCATAACAGTGCTGCTTTTTAGAATTTTAATCTAAAACTTCATACAGTAGCTAATAAGTATGTGTACTTAACAACTATGAAATAAAAATTTGGGGTGAAAATTTCGTCTCAGTGACACTTTAATATACCTATAAATGCATGCATGGTTGCTATAGCTGAGAAATATTTTGCCTGTTTTTTTTTTCAGTACAGGCAATCCTTGTCTACTTTATCGTATTAATTTAAATCAATGCATGCACACATACACAGTATAATGTAGATGAAAAAAATAAGCTGCAATGGGAAAAGCTTTTAGGTCGTTAACATCATTCTACCAAAAATCTATACTATATAAAACCAAGTGGAGCATACTTCCCCTCAACTTCGAAATTTCAGCCAGTTCAGCCGCACGATGGAACGGTTACAAAGGCAGTAGTATTGAATCCTTCACCACAACATAACTGTCACCTCTGTAGAAGCTACCAGATATTTCTGGCGGAATATCAATCTATAAATTAAACATTTTTAATATGGTATACTAATGTCACAATTGGTAAGGACTGTACAAATGTGTTATTTTTGTTATTTTGTTATACACTGTATCTGTTGACAAAAGGAGATAAAAATAGGAATGTATTTAATTTTGTTTCTCAGAATTTACATAACTAAGTTAACTGATGGAGTCAAAGTGCATTTGCAGAAATCATGATCCCCCACTGTTTTCCTATTTCAGCAGCAGCCAAAGGATAGCCTGGTTCCCCAACATTTACTTTGTGTTTATCATCCATGCTAACCAATGTTGTCATATCTCTGTGGGTAACTGGCAACTCATGCAACTACCTCTAGGTGGCAGCACAATAATGTGCATCTATGTGCATTCACATGATCAACTCTGAGGGCAGGGGCAGACCCAGCATGTGGCTGACTGATGCATAACTCCAAAACCTCACGCAAGTGGGGGGTCTGGGGGTATCCTCCCCTGGAAAATTTTGAAATCTATGGCCTCGTAAATGTGATTTCCAGCGTTCTTAGCGTACTCTTCACGCTGAATTTTCTGAAAAATTGTTTGAAACTTCATACATAAATTTCCAAAAGCAATATAATTATGCAACATTTAACAAATGAATTTAAATTACTTCTCATATGCTACAACAAAACAAAACTTGCAGCTTACAGTACTGCTCAGAAATAACCTAACACTGCATTCGTGTTCCCTTTGCGTGCCATTTGCATTCTGAACGTGTGCCAAAGCGTTTCAGTAGAAATGTGGGAATGCATTTTCTTCTGTGGTGAGATACCGTGAATAAATAACACACTTTGGTACTGACTTACAGGGGGTTGTCAAAAAAAAGGAGCCCCTTCAAAAATGGCTTACCTGGTTTATAATGACTATAAATAAGGAGAATTTTAACAAAAGTTGTATTTTTGTACTTCATAGGTACCTGTGTGTAAGAAAAAGCATTAATTGCAATTCTTACTTAAATATTTATTAACAGATCTAGGCCATATTCTCGGCTGCATTTTCGTTCAGTTTTGTTCCCCCCTCACGGGGAATTTTTTCCAACCAGCAAAATCTATTGATTATTATGTGTAAAATTCAAATTCACTTGTTGTAATGTTCACAAACCTGCAGTTTTGTAGTACAACACCGCCAAAGTTTTGCAAAATCAACACATTTCAAACTGGTTTGCCGCCATTTTGTTTGTTAAGAACTTCATATAATATCGAGTTTTACGCACTGGATTGTGCCATTTTGCGTTTTCTAACATCAAGTTTGGAACTTTCCGCTGAATTATTTGACTTAATTTTGCACTGATAATTTGCATTTTGGCGAGAATTCATCGAGATCAAAAATTTTTTGTTTAGGTTGTGCTTCTTAAATGTTTTTAAACTTTGTGGCTATGCTTTATGGCAGAACAAAACAACTAAATCGCATTGCTTGATTCATTTTCATGGGAAGCGTGGCCATCTGACTGCTTTTACTGACGTTTCCTTTAAAAAGTTTTTACTTTTTTCGAGAACAGTGGGTAGCGCTTGACGGCGAACAAAAAGATGCAGAGATACCAACGAATCCAGAAAACCTTTATTACCACAGAGAATGCTATTCCAAATTTACTAATAAATCTTTAGTTACACACGCAAAACGCCGATGTGAAAAAAACGAAGGATTTGACAAAATATCAAATATTGCAAACGAGACCTTGCCCTCACCAATGATGAAACACAAGTACCTGAAAAGTTTCTGAGATCATCTACTAATGAAACTGTGCACGTGAAACCCAGAAACCCACATGTGCTACCACCTACATGCATCATATGTGGCAAAGAAAATCATTACATCACTGATTCAGTAAGAATTTATATATCATCATTTATATATTTATTGCTTATTTTCAATGCAAATTAGTTCTAATTAGCAATTTATAATCTTTTTAATACAGATTAGCAAAAAGCACAAATTTGACAAGCTTATCTCGTCTGAAACATTTGATGGGGGGAAATTGAGAGAGGCTGCAAAGAAAAAGGCGGACCAACGTATTCTGATAAATATCGAAGGAAAGGACTGTGTAGCACTTGAGGTAAAGTATCATACCCACTGTTACAAAAAATACACCAGATGTGTTATGAACACTGAAGAAATCAAGAGTGGTGTACAAAGTGACTGCAAGTACCAACATTCATTTAATATCTTCACTGAGGAGTTTGTGATGACGAAAATAATCAAAGGTCAAAAAATTTACGATATGAAGAGAGTGAAGGCAGAATTTGACAAAACTGTCGCACGCATTGAGAATTTAGATGCATCAAGCTACAAAACATATCGCTTGAAAAGGAGATTGAAAAATACATTTCCCCAGCTTGTGTTCCATAGTCCCAAAGCACGAAGTCGGAGTGACATTGTGTTCGCAAAATGTTTGGATACAGGAAAGGTTGCAGAGACATTTATGTTGCAAGAACAGTTATCGGAGGCATCGGATACTGAGGAGGAGAATGAAGATAGGAATGAAACTGAACGAAATGCTACCTCTGCTAATCACAGATCGTCGTTGAAAGAAATGTATTTCTCTGCACTATCTCTAAGAGAAATCTTTCGTGATTGTACAGCAAAACATTGGTATACCACGTGGCCACCAGTATCAGCTGATAACAACGTTGCTAATGTAAAAAAGTTAGTTCCTCCCGTCATATTCAATTTTTTTGCTTGGACACTCGGGTTTTCAGATGATCCCGAAGAATCAAAGTACATAAAGTTAGAGGACGATCGCTCTTTAAAGTTGTTTTCTGTTTGTCAGGATCTACTGTACATTTTTAGTAGTGGTACAACGCAAACACCAAAATCGCTTGCATTGGCCATGGCGGTAAGACAGATATCAGGATGTTCAAACTTGATAACTCTCCTAAACGGATTTGGCCATTGCGTATCCCTGTCATCAACAATGGCTTATGACACTGCGTTGGCGCAGTTGTCGTTAAACGCGTCAAATGTTATTCCGAAAGGTTTATAGCAGAGCATCACGTTAATGTTGTTTACGACAACATCGATTTCGAGGAAGAGGCTGGAAAACAAACCCACGTAACCAATGGGATCATCATCCAAGAAATTACCTCATAAAATAATGATGACAACAATGGAGAGACAACAGTGATTAAGAAAACCCAACGATCGCTAAAGGTGCCTGACATTACGTTAAAGCCTTACAGTATTGGAGTGAAAAAGACATCTATATTTAATATTCCAGATAGTATCGAACATTGTGGTGAAAATGCGACAACAAAACTTTCACTAAAAACTGATCTAGCATACGTATTAGTAAAGATGTTAAATGATTACGAGGAAAGTCCCCTTCCAGGATGGACTGGGTTCAACACTATGCTTGAAGCTGAAATACCGAAGGAATCAAGAATTGGTTACCTCCCTGTGATCGACAATTCGCCCACTGAATACTCGACTATAAACGCAATCCTGGAAAATGGTGTTAACATTGCAAACGCCCTACAATTAGATCATATCGTGATGGTATTTGACAAGGCAGTATGTTCGAAGGTGCAGCAAGTGAGATGGAAAAACGAACCATTTTACAACAAGCTGATTGTGCGCTTGGGAGAGTTTCATACCATTATGTCCTTCCTGTCGGCAATATCAAGACTATTTGAAGATGCAGGGCTGAAGGTAAAGTATTTTTAAATCTATTTTGGAGTATTTATAAAATTAGTACTCACCGAAATAGAATGTATATAACAAATGCAAATTGTCCTTTTATGTGTAGGATATACTGATCGAGTCAGGAATAGTGAGTGAGGGATCCATCATGGGCGTGCTTTCGGGTAAACACTACAATAGGTCAGTGTTCTGTCAAAAGATAATGCATGAAGCTTTCCAGCGTCTGCGATTCGACACCTTTCTGGACAGCTTGGACGTCGTTGAACAAGAAGCAATTCGGACATTTGTAGAAGCTATGGAAGATGACTTTCCGAAGCAACAATACAAAGAGCAGCTTTTAAGTCAGGAGTTCGAGACTATATGAGATAAATACGAATCATTTGTGGAAGAAACGTCGCGTAAATCGAAAACATTTGCATTTTGGAGTATATATCTTAAAATGAAGGGTATATGTTTAATTTTAATACAAAAAAACTTAACAATTAATAATTCATTAGTGACTCATAACGAAAACACAAAGGAAACCACAATCGTGGCAGTGATTTATGAGATGAAACACTAGTGGCATTGTCATATGCATGCATTAGTACCCGTTTTTTAAGACATTCAAAACACCTGTAGTTCATGTTTTATGCGACAAAAAACACTCCTCGGTTTTAAATTAGTACATAAAGAGCCCGATTAATAGGAGGAGTCGTTCTAATACTAGCAGTCATTCGATTTAGAGCCACCTTTAAGATTCAGGTTTGAAGATTAGGGTCAATGTTTCAAGGTTTATCTAAATGACACAATTGAGGCTGTTTTTCACATTTAGATGTGCTCTACAAAACATGGAGTATTTCCTTGTTTACTGGGCACTCGAGTAGAACTGATGATTTTGAAAAACGAAATGTGGTACACAAGGTGCAAGTGGAAAACGCCCTTTAAGGAGGCGGGTTTGCCATTCGTCATTGTCTCAATCTCCTATTGCTTTTTATTTTGTTTTAACCAGAACTAAATGTACTTTAAAATAGGTATATTGTTGATGTTCATCCGTGCAACAAGACAGATAGATTGGGAGCTCCATTTATCGACATTTAGGCAAATGCTTCCCTGGTTCTTCTTTTCTAGTGGAGCAAACTATGCAAGATACGGAACAGCTTACTGGTTGGAAATGATGTCTTTGGATAAAACACACCCTGGTAAGGAGTGAAGTAAAATGGGTGTTTAAGATATTGCATGTCTATTTTTTGCTGTTGCCGGGTTCTCATGCTTTTTCTGTAGATGCAGCCCGTACATCTAGCCTGTAGACACATCATGCATACGACTAATACTGTTCACTTGAATCAACAGCAATTCAACTTGATATGTCAAGAAACTTCGCCATTCAGCGTCAAAGTCATCATGCTTTCTCTGGCGTTGCATGCGACCAGACGATAGAACAGACAGTGAACCGTGATGCAAAAACCAAGGGAGGCTTGATTGGCTTCACATTAAAACGTGGTGCAGTGCATCGATGGCTTCTTTCACAGTCCAAGAGAGCGGCGATAAACAAACAATGCAAAAGCTTAGCAGGAATGGAGTGCAAGCCAAGGTATGACCTAACAACACTTGCAAAAAATGTTATATACCTGTACTCATATTTTGCGCACGAAAGTATTTCTCTTTGGTTACAAAAAAAACAACCTAAACATGTTCTTAATCGTGTTCATACGGTTGTGATTTCAATATATTCTTTTGATTGTAGAAAACGCAAAGACCTTGATCCTACTAAATGCGAGCGCTACGAGAAGTCAGTACAAAATGTCATAACTACCGTTTCTACGATGCTAATAAACCCGTTTGATACAGAGCGAAATAGCCTAGTATCGTTAGCAAGTGGATTTGTCGTTGATGACAATGTTGCTGATAGTTTTCTAGAAGCAGAACAGAGTGGAGAGAATCAATTTTTGGATTTTGTTCAAAACAATCTGATCAGTGAAGAACCAGATATCTTCCAACCAATTAAAAAAAAACAAACTTCCAACTATTTTGAATACTAAAGCAGGTGTTAGAAACAGTGCAGGCAAGGAAACTGGACTCAAAATGAACAGAAATTTGTTTGCAAGACTTTTGCTTGTTGCTAAAAGCCGGGACGTTGACATGCCCTGTCTTACTGCCTTGGTGCATATCCATTAGCACTTGCCTCTGTGAATGGCAGTCTTCTAAAGACGGCGAAATCCAAATTGGCAGGCATACTGGAAAGTGAAAGTGGAAACCCACATGTCGACAAAATAGACATCCCTAATGACAGTGCACTCGTTGTTGATGCCATGGCTATTGTGCAGTGCTTGAAAGGTAACTGGAAAACCTTTAGTGATTTCGCGGATTCAGTTTTCGAATTCGTTATAAAATTAGCTCAGGATTGTCGTGCAAAAAGACTAGATTTTGTTGCCGACCATTATCCTGCTCTGAGTATCAAAAACACTGAGCGAGCCAGACACACTACACAAGGAGTTCAACGAGTACACATCTATGGTCAAGATCAGAAAATCCCTAAACAATGGAAGAAATTTCTGAGTTCTGGAGAAAACAAAGAATCGTTGTTGGAATTCTTCATTAACTCTTTCACATCGGCAACTTCAAATGTCGTTCGAATTCTATCGACGACTTCACTGTGTTGTATCTCAGGTTTCACAAGAGTAATCTGGACAGAAATGACACCGTTCGACTCGTCGTTTTATGACCTATTTAGTAAGGTCAATTATGTTTGTTTACAATGCATATTGTATGATTTATTCGCTTTCACGCACTTTGAATTACGTTTTGTTTACAAATTGTAGTAGACTGACAAATTGGAAATTCATTGCAGCTTTCTTACCTTATAACTCTTTTGCAATAAATGCTATAGTCTCAGCAAAACAACCATTTGAAAGCGCTTCTCTTCGGCTAGCCACAGCTCAAATTTCAATGCTATATAACATAATCTCATCGTTCAACGGCAATTTTTGTGAAAATGTTCGTTCGTTGCGGCGTCGGGGCACGGTCGGTAAACTTTGGAGGCTATTTAATCGCGTATCTTTATGTCGTATCGGCTGAAAAATACCGGCAATCGATTCCTTGTGATTTAATTGTGTTGTTGGCAAGTTTTGGTTTGTTTACATAGCAACGGTGGCGTTTTATATTGAAAGTTTTGTATTGCGCTCACGCGCTGTCTAAATTGTGCTTCTTGATACTTCGCGTCGTTGCGAAGTGAAACATTATGGCATCGCGAAATTACACTGTAGGCGAAGTTATCAATGTATTAGACGATTGGAACGACAGTGATGCTGAGGGTATGTCTTCCAGTGAAGAAGCTGAACTTGACAGGCAGTTACTTTGTTTTGATGAAAGTTCAAGGCAAGTTTTGATTGTATTTTCTTGGTGACAATTCAGCCATGACAAGCCAAACAATTTACATAATGGCGCAACACATCTTCGTGTCGCTTCTAACTGTGTTATATTGATGTTTTATTCATAGAATGTGCATTGAACAATTTATACAATACAGATATTACGTCTCTGTATGATTATTCTAGCGACATTTGTAAATATCATGCATCGAAAAAACACGAAATTTCTGATTGAATTCAACATTGTAATCTTAGAGATGTGTTTTGTACTTTTGTTTATACATGTCAGCATTATCATAACTGGCCTATAATATTCATGTCTATAGCATAGCTTTTCTCTGTTGTAATATAGTGAGGAAGAACCGCATAGCATTGCTGAAGCATTTGAAGATGCAGATGAAGGGAAAGATGATGGTGACTCAGAAGGGAGTAGCTTGGTTGGGAATTTACCAGTAATGAAACAACAAAAGGAAGGGGTAGTTGAGGAGATTGCTGAAGGAAGTACTAGGGGGAAGGCGAGTGATCATAAGTGATGCGAAAAGATGAGAGCCAGTAGTGAAAGTTCAAGTAGCGAGAGTGATGGAGAGGGTGCTGATGTGGGCAGGACTGGTGTTGGTATGCCTGTTAGGACTAGGGCTGGTAGGGGCAGGGCTAGTAGAGGTAGGGCTGGTAAGGGAAGACCTGGTACAGGTGGTAATGTTAGTAAGCAAAGGACTGGTAGAGGTAGTGCGAATAACAACGCAGAAGGTGATGATGAAGAGAAGGCTAATGAGGGCTATTACGAGGTATCTGATGAAGAAAATGATCTTCTATCTTTTACTCCAACTCGTGAACCAGGGATTCATTTTGACAGACCACTATTGCGAGGCAACCTGACTAATGAGCTAGATTTTTTCCATCTTTTTCTGACCCCCGAAATGATCAGTAGCATAGTCACAAATACAAATGCTTATGCCTTGCAAAAGGTAATTGATAGAGATGCTGGATATTGTAGAGCATATGTTGATAAAGATGGCTTTTGGAGTGAGACCTCTTGTGAAGAACTAGAGAGGCTGATAGCTTTGCTGATATATTTTAGGATGGTGAAGGTTGATTCAAAGATTGAGAATTATTGGAGCACAAAGAGCATATATCATGGTCTTTGGGCTAGGAAGATCATGTCTCGGGACCGCTATAAATCTCTGATGGCTTTTTTACATGTGTCTGACCCTGAATCTGAGACCCCTGGCCAGAAGTTGCGAAAAGTTGAGGCCTTCCTTGCAGTGTTCAAAGAACGCTGCAAACTTCTTTTTCAGCCTTCTCAGAATTTAGCTGTAGATGAGAGGATGGTAAAATCGAAACACCGATCTGGGATACGGCAGTATATGAAGGATAAACCAGCTAAGTGGGGTGTAAAGCTTTGGGTGTTGGAAGACAGTAATAATGGTTTTATGGTTGACTTCAATGTATACATTGGTAAGGAAGCAGCTTAGGCTACTTCAAAAAATGGGCTAGGATATGATGTAGTAATGGAGCTGATGCAACCCTATTTGAACCAAGGTTATAATTTATATCTTGATAACTTCTATACATCTCCAGAATTGCTCTCCAGCCTTTTTATGAGTGGTACCTCTGCTACGGGCACTGTGAAGTTGAACAGGTCTGGTATTCCTAAGTGTTTGTTGAATGTTCACGAGTGGGCCAGGAAGCACGAGCGTGGTGATGTTCGATGGATAAGGCATTCTCCAGTGTTAGCATTGCAGTGGGTTGACAGCAAACCTGTGACAATACTCACCACTCTATTCTCGGCAAATGAGGAAACAACATGTGAAAGGAGAGTGAAAAGAGATGGAAAGTTTGAGAGAGTAGAAGTAACCCAGCCTCTCGCTGTTCACTATTACAATCAACACATGAATGGCGTGGATCGATCTGATCAAATGTTATCAAACCATAATGTCCGGCAGAAATGCTATAGATGGTGGAAAGTTTTGTTTTTCCATCTGATTGATATTGCAATTGTTAACAGTTTTCTTTTGTTTCAGCAGTATCGTGCTCAAAATCCAGAGGTTGAAGCATTACATCGCATGAAATCATACAGTATTGCTAATTTCAGGGAGGCATTGGTAAGACAGATTTGTAACTGGTCTGAGTATGAAGACCCTCCAGCATATGTGCGAAAAACTCCTGGTCCAGGCCAGTTTGAGACAGTCCATATGCCGCAGGTGTCTGAACACAAGCGGAATTGTACAGTGTGTTAAAGAAGGGAGAGGTGAGCTGAAGGTTGTAACATACTGTGCAGCTCCACAATGTCAGAAATATTTGCATATCACATCAAACCGGAACTGTTTTGAAACCTTGCACTCTAAGGACTATAAAAGGTAAGTATAAAAGGTAAGTATAGTCTGTACTGCTCACAAGTAATCTGATAACACATCCTGCATGCATTTGCAACAAATTTTTCAGAAAACGTTTAGGATGTGTTCAGGCACAAACAGAACATTAGGCTACTTCTGAGCAGTAAAGGTTTATTTATTATTAGCATAGTTTTCATAAATGTCTTGGCCAAGTCATTTTTTTATGTGAAAAGGTCTTGAAAATGTTTCCTTTGTACTCTCTGCCTGAAAATCAGTCATTGAAAAAATATTTTACCAGTTGACATGATGATTTCAAGACTTGTTCAGAAAAAAACTATGCTTTTAGTAGATACCAACTAAACCTTGAAAACACATTGTGCTGTTCCATGCTGTTAGGCATTTATCATTACCTGACAATCTCATGGTTATTGAAGTTAGATATTATGGACAATTCATTTAGTACATAAATGCAAAAAAATCTTACACATATGAAAGTAAGTTTCTATGATTTCAATGTTCAGGTGTAGTTTTATTTACCAAGTTGTTGACATAAAATCACATTAGCTGTCATAACTAACTTGGTTTCAACACGTGATCTAATGAAAGAAAACTAGGCTTTTGATATCCACTGAAATGAGTCCTATATCAACCATTGCCAGAAAAATAGTCTGCAACACATTTACTACTGTTGCAGCACTTGGATGGCATACATTTTTTCACTAGGTTGCATAAACCTAGTAATCGTGACAATTGAGCAAAAAATTTTGCACTGTTGAGTGCAGACATCAATGTATATGTTGACATACTGCATGTAAATCCACACCAAGGAGGTGAAACATCACTGATCTTGGCTTGAATAGAACTTAGAACTTTTGTAATACACAACTATATGCTTGGCAAGTCATTCTGGCAGAAAAGATTCGAATACCAACAAGAATGGAGAAAACTTATTTATGGTGTAAAAAGTAGAAACATTGTCTACATGATTGTGCAGGTGAACTATGGATGAACAACTCTCTTAGTTGCAAGAAAGCGCAAAAACTTTGTGAAGATGATGAGCAACTAAACAGCTAAAAGTATTCATCAAGTTACTCAGGCAATGGATAAAAAGCAACTTGTCCACCAACAAATCAGTGACTAGATGTGACCGATGACTTCCGCACATATGTCGATCATAACTAATCAAATGCAACATATTTGAACTAAATGAAGTTACAAGAAAACAAAAATAACTTGGTGAACATGATGAACAACTAAAATTATGCCGAAGGAAATTTTAGTGACAACGGTGATTTATTCATATACAATTATTCATCAATTTATTCTGACAGGTGGATCGGAACCAACAAATTAGTGACTAGCTGTGACCAATCACTTCACCATATGTGTCATAATTTGAACTAAACGAGGTTCTGTCAAACAAGCTAAGTAATGAAGGAGTCAAATAGTGACAGTATAAAGACAATTCATGAGTGGTATTATTGCTCTCCAAAAACACACATCTTGTGACTTATTTTTACTGCCTTTGACTGCCAGCGTATTTTGTATATGTATATGGTTAGAATAATAAAAACAGCTATGTATTTTCATTTTTTGTGGGCCAGAAATTTGTATTTTGGCCAAACTAGTGTGTTTTTTATAAGCTTGGTAACAAAACTCAGGCTATGAAACCTATTTATGCAATGAGACTTGTTTGGGTGGTATTCGGCATACAATTTGAAAGAATAAAATGTAGTAGTTTTATGTGATCAAAAGAAATGAAATTTTGTAGTGGTATTGCTTGTATCGTTAGCTTCATTTTTTACATGCATTGTGTTCTCTGATTTTGAATCCTTTCACTGCAAACCAGGTTTTCTTGGAAATAATTGCAACATTTTTAACATAATTTATGCAAATTGATACAATTTATTTTGCATATATAATTTTGTGCTGGGAACAATGAAGCACACTTTTAAGAGGAGCTAACTGGCTATTGAACACTGTTTGGCCTGTAGCAATCACGTAAATACTTTTCGAGATATCTACATTTAAAAAATAGGTACGCGTAGCGTACATGTGGGTAGCCTCACTGAAACAAGCCAAGATACTCCAACTTATATTGTATATGCCTAAGGACTACAACTATGTTAAACGTGTGTGATCGCAATTTTGCGGGTTATGCTGGAACCTAGGCTAATTGTAAATCTTTGATGCATGCAAAAGGACGTTTTTGTGTCTTAATGGTCTGGTTCACCAGTAGAACACTTTGTCATCATGGAGTTTCAGCTATGAATATTTACATATGGAGGCTTGCATGAAGTAAGCCTGTGAATAATATAAACGTAAAAACGCCTCTGCGGAGAAGAGTGGAGTTTGAGGGCGATTCACTTGCATAACCACGATCCAATTTATCGAGTTCGTGATTGATAACACGAAGTATGAGCCTATGTTGCTGGTTTATGATCTCAAAGAGTTTCCTGTTTCCTGGAGTTTCCTGGTGGTTGGTTTCTATATTTTTGTCGAAAATTGGTTAAAAATTTGCACTTATCAATTGTACTTATCTTTGTAGAGGCAGGTGCCTCGTAAAATGTCATTGAAAATGTTATGGATTTGGTCGAAAGCTTGACTGCTAAGACGATAAATTCAGCGAGCAAATTCGGCGAAAGGGTGAACAAGTCAAGTGTTTGTTTGTGTAAAAGTTCAATTTGATTTTCTTTGAATGAACAATTCAGCTCCGTGATCAGCTGGCGAAAGCGAAGATGACAAAAGTTTGAGATGGTCTAAAAAACTTCAATAGGTCATGATGTTTCTGGTGTTACTTTGAGTGGATATCCATGCCACACAGAGTATCACCACAAACACGATGTAATTCATATTCACCCGAGTACAAAACAACGTACAAAAAATCAAAGTCATATAAGTTAAGTTCACCTTGAATTACTACAGTGTACAAAAAGATGGCAGAATGTTGATTTTGCATTCTTAGACTAGCTATGATTATAGTTAAAACATTTCACATTCTGAATTCATTTTAATGAGGATTGACATTTTTGTTCCAAAGTGTTGCGTCTGTATTTAGTTTGCTTTTGACATTAGCATCCTAATTAATGATAAAGTTAACTATATAAGGACAGCAACATGTCAATTTTGCCATGCAGCTTTAGTGGCAAAAATATTATTTTATCAATGGATAATACTGCTGTGCTAGGGACATAATTCTCAGAAAATTAAAGTAGTTTCCGAAGGAAACCAATTCTATCTTGTAAAGATTTTACATGTCAAATTTTAGACAATTTGCAAACTCTTTTTAAAATATGCTACCATCTTTTTTATTTTGGTCCAGTCTATCTTTTGTCAAACTTTCATAACAAAAGAATGATTAACTGTAACTTTATAAACATAAAATTGAAATATTAACAGCAAAGTACTTGTATACCATACCAGCACTCTGGTTTAAATCTTGTGAACATGAACAGAAATTTAAGATTTAATGTGCTGCTTATGGTAAAACAGCTTTTTATAAACAGAACATTTCATGAAATCCTGATAAAACACAACTTTAAATGTTAACAATTTATCACTAACAAAGTGATGATTTTACTTATTATATAGTTAAGAACTTGTCACGTTTACTTTTAATTAGTTATTAAGTGGATGGGTGCCCTTGCTTGTACTACCTGTTATGCTACTGTAAAATATCAAGTAGCTTCCCTTGTTGGACATTCATGCTAACCTGGAGGCCCTCTACATCAAGAAGAATATCTTCAATTTGATCTTTCGTTAATGCTGCTAACGAATATTTTCCTTGGGTCTGCAACAGCTTGATCAACTGAGGGTGAAATACAGAAAGGTTGAATTGCCTTGAAGATGTATCCTGGACTCTCAGTTTGCAATACCATTGAGTATTGATAGGCTTTTGCTTCATGTTACATGGATGGCATATGTATTTGGTACCACACTCTTCGAGCTTTTTCGAGCAACTTTGGCAGGTGAAGAAGTTACTTAAAGCTTTTATTTCGACTACTGAAATGGTTACCTCTTTTGTTGCAATATCACTCAAGGACATTGCCACATCTGGCAGTGCTTCAGTAAATGGAGTGGTCATTTCAATCCTGCAACCAGACTTTGCTGTATTGACATACTTCTCATTGGTGTAGCTATCTTCTCGCACCCTCATGTTTGTGAATACATATGTCTTTCCATCTTCAATTGAATCAATCCATTCTTCCCAAAAAACAGCTTGGATGGAGGCAGTTGGATCTACAAGAATAGCCATGACTTGTTTCAAAGTTCCATTGTCCATCTTCACTTGCTTGACACCACCCATCTTCGAAACAGTTGCTTTTATTGTAACGAGTTGCCCTGGAGATATACCATGGACACTTGACAGACTAACCAGTGAAGTGGAGTCAGCGCAAGAGAAACTGATTGGCTCTTTATAATCTTCGATGACTGTATGTTTGTTGATGACCACATTATTGAATTTAGTGCTGAAATCAAACCTTTTTATTTTTATTGGACTTTTAGCAGCACTTGCTCTCTTCAGAGGATTACTTTTTTCTGGAGAGAAACAGACAGCCTTCACTTTAGATGAAGAAGTTTGCAAATTGCAGGTCATATACGACATACTTCCAGATTTCATTGGAGTGATGTCATGAATGTAGCAGATGAGTTGATCACCCAGTATAAAAGTCAAAGCAAACCACTTTTGGTAACTGATGTATACAAATTGAAATCGATGGGCCAAACAAGTTGTGCTTTATCAGCAATCCATTGAAGACACACTGATAGATTATTTGGTTAACCCCCCCCCAATTAAAATTATATGGACATGTCAATTACGTCTCATCTTATGACAATTATATGCACACTGATTAAATACAGATCTTCTATGACTAGCAAATCAGGACATATGCTTGAATTGTGTGTTATGCAAGAGTCATTTTCTCAATTTTTCAGATTAACCACCTCAAACACCTCTGACAAACCACCCAAGCATTTAAATTTCTCATTTTCTCTGTGAAAATTTTGCTGATTTCATGTTTTCTGAATCTAGAATAAAACTGATGGATATAAATTTCGTCCCCCACAGCAACAAATAAGTAGTATTTTTTATGACCCAAGCAAATAATACAAGTTTGAGACTTTGTGCAAGATGGTATGTATTCACAGTTACCTTTCACTTTTTGACCATCCATTTCTACATGTAATTCCTCCAATTCTAGATTGTAAACTCCACTCTGCAATGTCAGAAATTTACTGATTACAATCAAAGTGGATGTTCTGTTGCACGCAGCAACGGTACAATTATAGAATACCTGGCCACATAGGGTTAGTGTTAGGGTTTGGGTCAGAGTTGTTAGGCAATAACATTTAATAGTATTATTCAATAATAGGTCCATAGCCCAGCTATATTAATTTTTTTATTGAAATCGATTGGTTTTTCACTAAACACGAATATTGGTAACATGCTAACATAAACAGTGGCGTAGCGAACTCGATGAAGGCCTGAACCTTACGGACATCAATCAATTATCTTTCGATCCGGAGCCTGATTATATTGACTTCCCATGATTCGTATCGTTCTTATCATACATTATTTAAAGTGACGCTTCGGAAATACTCCGTCTTCCGCGATTAGATTACAGTCAATTTTAAATTATATTTTCATAACCCACATGCACAGTCTTCTTCAAAAATCTGTTGTTAATCTATCGACTTGTCTCCGCAAAATCTTGTTTAGATGTGTAATACTGTTGTGCGCAAATGTTCTATTGACCACATGTTCAGCACTTGTAGTCGGTTAGTGTCACATGCTTCCAGACTTTTTAATAAAATACTTCTAAAATATACGCTCCTAAGTCCTAAACATTGCAAGGCAATGCGAGTTTAATAATGAAATAATAGGAGCCTACTGGACTACTGTATAAAAATAAATGCTTTATACTTACTTTATGCAAACGAACCCAAAGGCATGTGAAATACGAACGCTTCGGCCACAGAATGACAGCCCTCGCCATGTGACAAGGCACGTGACCCTGAACGTCAGGGAGCACAACCACTAATACCCATTAATACCGCTGATTAATCCAGGGCAAATCCCATGCAATCCTCAAATCGAAATCCTCAAATCATACGTATGCAGTTATTATTATTATTATTATTATAATCTATAATTATACAGGTTAAGTTGTTCAGTTATTGATAAATCAATAGCTGATATCCTACAAGGGCCTGCACAAAGTCAATTAATCAATTTAAAATTCTCATGTCTCTTAAAAGTAAAACTATTTACACATATACATTTTAAACTTTTGTTTAAAAACAACAATTGATTTTTCGGCCTTTAAGTCATTTGGAAGTTTATTGAATAACAAGGTTCCTTGAAATTTAAAAGTCTTTCTCCCTACTTCAGGTTTAACTTTAGGTATAACTAGGGAATTACCATCGCCCCTCGTGTTCTTTCCATGTTGGAGAACTTTACAATAGCTATGGTATTTTGGTGGAGATACATATTGTATGGATTTATGGACATCAATCAACATCTGCTCATTGATAATGTCGGCAATTGGTTTCCACTCGGCTTTTACTCTCTTAGAGCACAAATATTTTTTCCGCGGTCCTGAAGTAGCTGTAACTTGTTTTCCTGATATATTGGGCATCCCAAGTATACAGTGGGACAGTATGTCGCTATGGGCTGTATCATGCTGTGATATACCTTTTCAGCAATAGCAGACGTTAAATTTGGTCTAAAACGTTTCAATAGTTTGAGTCTCGAGGACACCTTTTCATAGATTGTAGCAAGCTGCTCGTTGTTGTTGCAACGTCTTGCGAGTTGCGGAATAATATATATTTTTGGCTACGTTTGCCTTTGAACTTTTTGGCTGTGGCCTATATGAGATAAAAAAAGGCCAGAAACATAGTGGGTGAATCTGCAAATATTGGATGGCATCATTTGCAATGTATCCATAATTCCATTGTCAAGATCTTTTCATTGATTTCGTATTGCATTGATCCAACTGTTTTCGAGCAACAAGCATAATTGTACGCAGAGAGATAAGTTTCTAAAAAAAGCAACAACGGGCCGTTATTAATTCACAAATGAAGGCACGACCATGATTAGATACGTGCATATTGAATAAGAATATTATATTAGCATTAAAGGAATTATTATATTTACCTCAAAATCTTTGATGTAAACATCAGCAGAGGCCCCGATATACAGTATCGATAATTCCATTGTTATGATCTTTTCATCGAATTGGTATCGCATTGATCCAATTGCTTTCCAGCAAGAAGCATAAGTGTACACAGGGAGATGAGTTTTGTGACTGTAGCTGACCTATACAAAGCAACAACAGGTTATTAAACACAAATGAAAGCACGACTAGGATAATAGGATTCGATAGGTACGTCCTGAATGCGAATATCACTAAAGGCATTATTATACTTACCTCAAAATCTTTGATGTTTCAGGCTAGCTTGGACGTGATGTGATTAATTTTGAAATACTCCGCTGGAACCTGAAAGAAGAAAAATGAATAAAATTGAAAAGATAAAAAAATCATTACATATTCAAAAATGCTTACCTTTTATATTAACCAGGGCAGGCCAATAAATATTGGCCTGATTATTTATCTAACCATGTCAATACTATGGTTTCGTCTTTACCATTTCAATGAATTATGGTTCTTTTTATAACATGTTATTCATATGTTTGCATGTCATTACTTCCCTACCTTAACGGAAGCCCAAATTGCTTTGTGATCACTAAAGTAAGTTTCAAGAGTACCTGCCTGGACATCCTCTTCAATCATATTGGTATATAAATGATCAATCAAAGTTCCATTATCTGTTGTACAGCTAGATATAAGTTGCTCGAAACCATTTTCATTAATCATAAGGTTGTACAACGATCTTCGTTCAACCTCATCAAGCCAGTTAACATTGAAATCTCCCATAAATATTACCTGTGAAGAAGCATTTTCCTCCAATGTAGTACGAATGGCAGTTAAAAGACAGGATAATACAACCCTTGGTGGTCTGTATATTCCAATTATAATCAAGTCTGGATGTTCGATTGTTTTGGTGATAATTAACTCGATCCCATGACAATTCCTCGCATAAGGGTATCCATTCCACATTCGAAGCCTCGAATAAACAGCTATTCCATGATATGGACGACTAACATTTGACGTTTCATCATTTCTAAATAACTCGTAGCCATCAATTATGTACATTTCATCAGGATCATGAGGACAAAACCTTGTTTCAGTAAAAATTAATATGTCGACTGATAAATAATTGATATCTTTTCGAACATCCTCAATATGCTTATGCAAAGATCTTGCATTCAGACAACACATTTTCAAATCAGTGTTTGCCAACATGTACAAGGGAGTAAAACAAAGATCTAATTTATACTCATTTCTCAGCAACTGCATCTCTTGCACAACTTTCGGATCAACGCTAATTTTACTCTCACAAAGATCAGTAATATACAATCCTTCAATAGTTGTTACTCGGCTTAGAGCAACATAATGTATATGAGGGATGGTCCTTCTTGTATTCAAGTTAACAACGACTTGTGACTGAGTATCGCCTTGTGATCTGTGAACAGTTTTAGCCGAAGCTGGTCTCAAAGGAAACTGTTTCCTTACAACTTGAGCTGACTTTGTTTTACCTACAGCAAATTGAGTTGTAACGGGTTTAATAGGAGTCCAAGTATTTGGTATACTTCCTGTGTAAAGGTTCCTATTTTCTTGTCGAGTTTTCCTTCCAACGTCATCGTAGTCAAACTGAACCCAGACGAGACCAGAAGGTTTACTATCATTAGTCAAGTGAATGTGTTTAATAACATTACTTGCTTCGTTAGTCATACCATCATCGGTCCGTATGTTTATCGCAATTTTTGTTCGTTGTCCAACGGCTATATTTAATTTATGAGCCAACTGTTTAGAATTCTTCAAAGGAACATACGGTATTTGTCTCATTATCTTCTCTTTAAGTTCAGCTGAGCATGCACCAATGACGCTGTCTTGGGCCTTTATTGTGTACTTATCAACACTATCGAAAGACTGGTAAACTTTATCGTTATATTCATCAACTAGCGCATTTTGAATAAATAACCGTGGCGCTTCTGTAGGACATTTGCTCTGATCAACACATCTTTCCTTCAGTTTTTGAAGATCGCTGGCTGTATGATTACCTTCGCGAAGACGATTAAGGATCTCAGCAAACATTTTGCTTTCTCTTTGACGCATAATTTCATCCAGCTCAAACATCTTAAAATGTTTTCTCCACAAATTTGGAGCAAGAATATCATAGGAATTTAAACACTGAACATTGGTAAACACGTAGCCATCCATTACAGGCTTCAGTTGAAACAAATCACCAAGTGTGATTATACTTACACCACCAAAGTCTTCCTTGCTACCTTTCAAATCTTTCAAACGATTATTTAATTGGACAGTGAACATACTGTTTCCAACCATGGACATCTCATCCAATAATATTAACTTCAGTGCTCCAAGTTCACATCTCATTGTGTTTAATCGCCCAGAATCTAATGGCTTGTAATTTTTTAGGAACTGACTTGCCGGTATACCAAAAGCACTGTGAATCGTGGTACCTTTTATTAAGTACGCAGCTTTCCCTGTTGGAGCAAGCAACAATATTTGAACACGACGGAAGTCCTGGCCAGCTCGTGAATTATAGTACTTCAAAGCAGCCTGGTAGATTGACTTTCCTACACCACCACCTCCGCTGAGAAATGCGTAAAATGGTTTCTCAGAAGTTTTTATCAAATGTAGAGCGTGATAGAAAAACTCTCTTTGCTTTTTGTTGAGCATCTGAACTAAACCTCAATATTCATCATCTGGCATTTCATTTAAAATAATAGGTTCATTATTCTGCTGAGTTGAAGGTATACCCAAGTTATCTGAAAGGTGATCAAATGTTTCATTTAAATCTGGATGTGTATCAGTGCATCCCTCATCTTGATCTTGCCGCTCAACATCTTGTGTGACAGGCGCTATAGTGTCATATCCATCATCAACACATTCTTGTAGATGATTCCCGACCTCATTTAAGTCCTCGCAGCATGTTGCATATTGCTGCATTTGTTCGCCTATTTCGTCACGTCGAGCTAAGTAGTGCTCTTCGAACGTGGAATAGTTTTTTATTAAATCAGTTTCTTCATTTCGCCAAGAAGTAAAAAGCATTAACAACTCACCATAATGTTTTTCAGGTTGAGCTTCTTTATTAAACCAGACACTACGGATTATTCTCGCTTGAGTCCTTTTCTTCAATTCTTTATTTTCAGTAGAAACACCTGAATTATCATCCAGCAACTCATCATCATTCTCTTCCTCTTCGTTCTCTAAGAGGAGATTATCGACATCACACCTTTTGTTTGTTTTCCTGTACCTCTTTTTACCACAAGAATCATACCAGGCAGCCCAATCAGCTAATGTTATATTTTGCATACGTTCAGGACGCTCAGTGTATCTTTTCAGAAGACCGCCAGACTGAATTTCTTCGCAATCATCTGATAGATTTTCAATTTCACGCAAAGGTTTTAGTAACTCGACTCGTTCTGCAGGTGGAGATGTATTAATGAAGACGACACTGCGTGATGCCTTTCTCATAGGTAGTTGAAGAACCACATACACTGCTTCTTGTGCACTGATTTCTACCGAATTCAGGAACTTTTGTTACCAATATCTCGAACTTGCTGTTTAATGTTCGTGTTCCCCTCTTTTGCTTCCTCAACAGCTTTGCGTAGTAATTCACTCATTCCCTTCTGAGCTTTGGAAATATACGAAACGATGTACATTGCACAGGCATACACATCTAGAACGTACTGAATGTCCATATTAGCCCTCCATGCTCGGAGACATTTTCGATTGTAATTGTTAATTCGCAATTCATTGGGACTTCTTTTTAAAAAGATGGTCGGAGACTTCAAAGATGACTGTATTGCAAGGATATACTGACGCTCTGAAATTTCTAATTCTTGTAACAGTTCATCAAACGTAATATCTTTACCTTCTTTAAAATCATTTAGTTTATTCTTTATGCTGTTCCACAATTCTTTGCTAGATTTAGCAACAGCCGGAGACGTATCATTATCAAGGGGATAAAGAATCTGAGTACACCTCATAGGTGGTTGTGGATAGTTAAACCTACAAATATTTTTTGATTTTTTCCTGCAAGTATGAGAATGCCGGTGTGTCTGTCTGTTGACAAGATCTTGTAATTCAGGATCGCTTTCTGGTTTACTACATGTAATTATACGATCAATGTATGCAACAACGTCTTCATCTTTATCAACACCAAACACTGGTGCATTGTCAAGCCAGATCAACATATGAATGTGAGGTGACCCTCGCTGCTGGTACTCGACTCTATAAAACCAATCCTTGATTTTTCCTAAAGGAGCCAGTTCGCTCATTAGGACGTCTTTCAAAAAAGTATTGAATTGAAAATCAAAATGTCTAGCACATGTTACTGGATCACTTTGAATCAGTCGACATTTCTCCTCCCAAGTAAGATTATTCAATTCTTCATCACTATAATCTTTGTGATCAATCAGTTTACCAATAATTCTTAATAAGTGATTCCATTTTGTTTCTGTAGAAGAAAAACTGCAAAATAATGAAGCAGGCCCTAATTGACGAATCATAGCAAACAAGTCTTTTTTGGCTTTTTCAAAGTAAGGAGGTGAAACTCTTAATGTTTTCAAGAATCTGAAACCATCATCATGGTTAATTAAACTTTGCAAACCTTCAGTTGTTTTTAAAACTCCAGCTGTTAGTGTTCTATTTCCCATTTTGTTTTTTCGCAGTGCAATTTGTGATTGTCCTATCAAAAACTTCATTTGAAGTTTCTTAGCTTTGAAGAATATATTTTCCACACACATAGCTGCTCGACGATCAGATCTTCTTAACTCAGATTTACATATTTCACTATAGTGAACATTTCTCAACCTTTCTTTGTCATCAGGTCTTTTTTGTCCAAGAAATATTCCTGGATAAGCCATTTCTTCAGAGAATTGATCTCTAAATACACTCAATGGTTTGTTACCCTCACCAGGAGCAAAATTATATATTTCTTGTTTTTCATTGTCACTTACAAAATCTGAGGTAGTCAACATACTATCTGTTGTCCCTGCTGGTATTTCAGCTTCATCTTCACTCCATTGATCATCTGGAATGTTTGATGTTGTTTCATTATCTGCATCATTTTGTGTTTCAATACTGCCACAAGTCTCATCTGCTGATACTGGCAAACTTCTCAACCAATTCTGGTCAATGGTGATACCCTCACCTTCATACAAAGGACTTGTATTAACCAACCATGCAGCTGCTTGCATTACTTTGTGAGGTCGGATATTCAATGAAAGTGCAGAACTTTTGTACTGTAATCTTCGCTTAAGTTGAACTTTAATTGTACCAGTCTCATCAGGCAATCTAGGAAGCATATTTACTGTGCTGTTTACATCTGCTGGAACATTAACAACATTACCAGTAATCTTGAGTTGACCACCCCTTGGGGCCTGAAAAATCTTTTGAAATGCTAACCGAGGAGCAATAAGTCGACATTCTAGTTCGTTGAGATCAAAGAAAGAAGGTTTTTCTGGGAATTGCATGCCATTAGCTATTGTACAAGATGGAACTCTTCCTTTCTTTAAGTGATTGTTACAGGTTTGACAAATCCACTCAATATTATCAACACTTCTTACACTCTGTAAATACTTGGTTATTTCAGGATTAACGAGTCTTAGTCGGTCTGCTGGCAAGACAGAATGTTTATACCATAATTGGTCACAGCAAGTGCAAATATACAAGGGTCCTGCAGCTACAGAGTTATGAAACTTTGTAACAAGCGCTACTTCATCAATGTTTTCATTTAGAAAATTACTTACAGGATTAGAAGTTCCTTGTTCAATTTGATGTGAGCATTTACCTTTTCTCTTAGTCTGGTTTTGAGATGAAGCTCTTTTTCTAGAAGCTCTTACTCTTTCACGGTTTTTTGCAAGTCTGGCTTCCCTTTGCTCAGCGGTCTCATTTTGTTTTTTTGAAATATTATATTCTCTATTTTTTGCACATCAAGCTTCCCTTTGCTCTCCAGTCTCATTTTTCCTTTTTGAATTATTATACTCCCTCATTTTTGCAAGCCTAGCTTCCCTTTGCTCTGTTGACTCATTGTGTCTCCTTACTTTTTTTTGTATTTGATCTTTCACTGTTTAGATCATGTTGTTCGAATACTTCAATCGAATCAGTCATACCTGAATTTGAAATAAATCTTGCAGATAACTCTGTCGCAATACATGTCACACCCTTCAACTCAAACGGTATCACAACATCAGACATTGATGTTAATTGAAAATACTTTGCAAGATTTTCTATTCCCTCTATGGGTATTAAAACACAGTGACCCAATGCAGATGGTCTTCCAAAAACATCACGTGAATGGGAATCAAATACTTTGAACACACCAGGAAAAGGCATCATAATTGCTACAGTGTTCATACCAATTGTAAGTAAACAACTGTTATAGTGCAAAGAAATAAATACTTCATTTAAAGCATGCTCAAGCGTCACATGTGGAATACTATCTTCACTCATATGTAGTGCCCCTGAAATGGAATCACTATACTGCAAATTGAAAACATGGTTTTCTATTTCCACAAACTCTGGGATATCAGTTAATAATAAATAACTCTTATTTATACTTTGGCTAATAATGCTATACAAACTGTTGCCACTTATTAAAATTGAGTTAAGCATCAACCTATCCCAAATATTGACTGATTTAATTTCTTTGTATACAACTGCATACAATGAAATGGCTACACACTGTTTACCAGCATTCATGCCAAACATTAACTCATTGCCTTGATTAAAATCTGCATGGACAGTATAAGTGGGATCAACTATATCATTTATAGTTCTAGGACCTGGATTTTCTTCAACATCATTTGACAGTCTAAGTAATAGTGGCACATAAACAGCATGATAATATATCATTTGTACATACCACTGGCACAGTTCTCTGTTGCTTTTTGCCTTCTTCAATTGGCTTTTAAGAAGAGGAAAATAAAATACATTTAAGTAAAACATTAATAGAATTTGATTCCAAAGCTTACCTTTAAAACAATGTAGTCTATCACGACAATTTGTAAAATTGTGGTGTGCTCCAATCCTTGAGCGATAGACTTCTATGCTAACACCCATGTTTGTTAAGAATTTATATGGTATAAACCAGTCTTGTTGCAGTAGTAAAATTGTCAGTAATCTCGTCAGTTATGTATCTCCTGCAAGTAGGCAGGCAGTTGTATTGATTCCAGCACCGCTGGCTTTTTTGAATACCTGCACAATGGCTAGGTTGAATTTGATATACCCGCACAATGGCTGGGTTACTTTGAATACGTGGCCTTTCACGTAAATAGATGTCTGATCTAAGACCAGCGCGAGCAACAATGGCTCCTTTTTATTTGAATTTTTTTTAACTCTATTTGACACTTGACACCAGATACGTGAACGCAACACGTATAGCGCCTGACAAAGTCAGTGCAGGCGAGTTTGCCTCGTGTGTTTTGTATAAACAATTGTAGGCTTTTGATAATCTATAAACTGTGATCGAAATGTTCGATCACGGCAGACAATGAGCGGTGAAATACAGCAAATGAAACAAATGTATTATTTCAGACACAAAATATCACTTACCTTTAAACGAAAATTCCCCAAAAAAGCCTCTTTAAATTTCTAGTTCAGAAATCCGCGTGCGTTAATACGACAGTGTTCCGAAAGCGATAACGAACGCCTCATCGGCACCTGTTCGCTAAATCGACGCTCGCCGAAAATGGGACATACATCGTTACACTTTTCAGCTATAACATAGTGGTTAGCCGCGCATGCGCGGCTACCCACAAAAATTGAGTCGTGACACTGATCACGTGGGTGCTGATGCGAAAGAGTTGGACATCGTATAGGTCACAACAGTTTGGTTCTGTTTCTGTTTTGTGTGCAACATCGAAGGATAAATGTTATATTTACCATCCTAGCCAAAATGAAGATGACCCTGTGAGAACAGACTTGTTTCCAGTACTTGATAGCAACCATGAAGAGGCAGATACTCGCCTACTGTTACGTGCCAAGCATGCAGCAAGCACGCACGATACATTGATAATCAGAAGTCCTGACACCGATTTTCTGGTTCTTTGCACTGCTTTGCAGCATTTGATTGGGAAGGATATTTATATGATGACAGGGTCAGGAAACAAATTTCGTTGCATACACATCAACACAATTTGCGAAGAACTTGGTGACAACGCATGTAAATGTCTGTTAGGTTTTCATGCATTTTCAGGTATTGTGGAACAGTGTTGATGATAAGTAACTGTAAAAAAGAGTAAATAATTTCAAACAGATCGTAATAGATGCTAAAATATTTCAATTTTGCACTTATTTAGGTTGCGATTCCACAAGCTCATTTCATGGAAAGGGGAAAATTACAGCTTGGAAAACATTATCTGACAATCCAGAATTTGCAGAAACCTTCAGCATGCTTGGCAACATGTTTCCACCATCTGACCTCCTAGTCAGTCAACTCCACCGGTTTGTGTGTCTGATGTATGGTGATAAGACTGCAGTTAATACCAACGAATGCAGATATAACCTTTTCAAATCAGGAAAATACTCCGATGATGTGTTACCACCAAAGGCAGTCTGTTGAACCACATTGAAACAGCTAACTACCAAACAGCTGTGTGGAATCAGTCCCTGTCCCCTCAAATGAACATTCCATCTCCTGCAGGCCATGGTTGGATATTGGACGGTGACTACAAGATCCTGTGGATGACCCTTCCTGCTGCACCTGATTCCCTCCTTGAAATTGTAAAGTGCACATGTAAGACAGGATGCAAAACCCAAAGATGTTCATGCGCTAAAGCTCAACTAAATTGCAGTGACTTATGTTCTTGTGAAAGCTGCAGCAATGTGGTAGCAGTGCATGAAGACACAATCCAAACAGCAAATGATGGGAATTTAGTGGACGACGACGACGACGACGACGACGACGACGGGCGGGCGGGCGGGCGGGCGGGCGGGCGGACTGACTGACGACGACGACGACGACGACGACAGCTCAAAGTATACTTAACACTTTGAAGTTTGCGAATTACGACTACAAATAGCACTGAAAACATAGAAATTACCTACGTCAAGTCACTAAACGATTGCGGAAAACATCTACCTTTCATCCAAAAGCTGCAACAATCATAAATTGTCAAAATTAAACATAAATAGTTAAAAAATAAGTAAAAATTATCCGGTGGAAACGAGCGCGATGTTTACATTTTGAGCGTTATTTGTCTGTTTGTTCAGCGGAAAGTGCATTACTTCATATAAAAATTGACGAAAGTTTAACGAAACATGGCGGCGGTTGTGTTGACTTTGTAAAACTTTGTCGGTGTTGTACTACAAAACTGCAGATTTGTGAACATTACAAGTGAATTTGAATTTTACATATAATAATCTATAGATTTGGCTTGCTAAAAAGTATTCCCCTTGAGGGGGGAACAAAACCTATTTTTTAAGCGACTCTTTGACAGACAGAATACGGCCTAATCCATTTAATGAGTTTTAAACCAAATTAAAGATGGCCATTTTGAACCTAAAATTCAGCAATATGATTAAAGCCTTTGCCAAAAAATCGTGTGATATATCAGTACCTGATGTAGACGTAGAGTAATCCAAATGCTGTTTTAACAAAAAATCTGGGTCTTGAAACAAGCAATCATCAACATTTGGTTTTTGATTTCTGGATTAGGGTTTTTGAAGTAAAAATCTACCTCATGGTCGAGGAGAAAGCTACAAAAAAATTTCCACATGAAAGTAATAATTTGCATACATTTATCAACACATCCCACCTTGTCGTTTATGAACAATTAATGCAGAGAAGACACATGCTGAAGAAATAATTCAAATGCTTTAGCAAGTTTCCAATTTAAAACCGCCATTTTGAATTTATTTTAAAAACTAACCAAATGCATTTATTTTTCACCCATTCGAGTAAGAATTGCAATTATTGTTTGTACTTACACACAGGTACCTATGTAAGTACAAAAACACAACTTTTGTTTACATTCTCTTTATTCATAGTCATTATAAACCAAGTAAGCCATTTTTAAAGGGCTCTTTTTTTTCGGCAACCCCCTGTATAGCAAGTAAAAATCAGCTAAACAGGAAAAACAACACTATCGCTGATTGAACGTGATAGGCCTAAGTTAATTTATACCACACTGATTTTGTTACCTGTATCTCAATAAACTAGCTTGGACAAGAGCAGTAGAGAAAAAATGAGTTGGGTTCTAACAGCAGCAGGATGACAGGATCATCAAGTTAAATGTTCAAAGTTAAGATTATTCCAACAGCAGCAGGATGACTGGATCATCAAGTCAAATGTTCAAAGCTAACATTATTCCAACAGCAGCAGGATGACTAGACCATTCTAAAAACCAAGCATAAAGTTCATTGTATATTGACTATTCAATCATAAATTAACATCTCATTCTCTGTAATTATTTGGCTGGCAAAACTACTTGTTTACAATCACAATGGATAATATTGGGCCTCTGCCTCTATTTCAAGTGCAAGTGTGTATATTATATGTGTATATCATAATATAACATATTATAATTATATATATATTATTATCCCAATAATTATAATGTAGATATATTGTAACCAGTGTGTACTTTTCAGTCAACTCATTATGAATAAACAGGTCAGGTTGTAAGTTGTACGGTATTAAACTCAGGCTGCCCAAAAGCTTGCGCAAGCCCTGCTGTCTAGCCACATAACAACACAGTCTAGAATGGCAAGTGAAATGAACTTCACTTTTGCTTTAATATTGTTATATTTTATCCCACTTGACAGGACACTCACACTCTTGATTACATTATTTTCTCAACAACAGCTTGTAGTAGCATCCCTTTCAATTTTGATCTGGCTTAAGTGGTTAGGTTTGCAGGTTGCTGTGAATGCTGTCGCCTGTTGGTTGTATGTTGCAGCCTGCCCTAGGCCTGTATACATATAATCTAACCATTCCTCAGTTTCCTCTTAACCATGTCTGATAATGAATATCCCTAAATACCCCTCAAATATTAAACAACGCTCTATTTTATACACTATAAATTCAACACATATTTTGACATTTTATATTTTGGGACCAGACATTTTTTAAGGGGGGGGGGGGCCTGGTGCATTTCTATTTTCATTTGCATAATTTTAAAAGACCCCCCAAGAATGTAGAATTTTGAAAGACCTTCTCCCTTTAGGGTAACACAAAAAATAATGACCCTACCTCTATTTGCACCAGCCCTCCCCCCTTTAATAAATGTCCAGTCCCTTATATAGTTGATTTATAAACACAAAATAATAAAAATGTGCTATTATCTATTAATTACTACTGCAAACAAAGTGTAAATACAATCATTGTATATATTCAACTCCACATTGCCATGCTTTTGGTATATGTTTAGGGACAAGCAATTCAGCATAAAGATCTCTTACTTGCTTTCCACTTCGAAATGGATCCAAATTTTTCACCTGTGCAATGGCTGTAATACTTTCATTTCACAGTTTTTCTTCACTGCTTCAAATTCGACTCCTTTGTTATTTTGAAACAACGAACAAAGGTCGTAGTTGATTTGCAGATGTTCTGCGATGATGATACGAGAAACGCTGGCGAAAGAATTGCTTGCTCCCAACGTTACGTATGCATGAAAGCAAAAGGTTTTTCTGACGTGTCATTGGGGAAACTCGGCCAAAAAGACTTGGGACTGATGCACTACTGATGCACTTTTTCCCCCAACGTTACGTAGTGATGCACTTTTTCACAACGTGACATAAAAAATTATGTTTCCACTAAGTTGTAGTAGCCCAATGGAGCACTTCCAAGTTCCAACAAATTGCTGACATAATTGGGCAAAATACAATCATGAGATTTGCATATGCAAACAAGATATCGTATAAGTAAATCGTTTTTTTGGACCACATTCGCGTCTGTTAATATGACTTTTGAGTTAATTCAAGAAATATGGTTTTATTATTTATTTCATTTTGAAATAATATGGAAAGAACTGCATTCTTGTGTCATTTACAGTCAAAATGCTATTATTGCCATGCTTTAACATAAGTATTATTTATTTATAATCAACATATTAATTTTCTTCAAAATTCCAAGCTTGAAAAATTCTGACTGATGCATTCGCATCAGTTGCATCAGTCTGGATCCGCCCCTGTCTGAGGGCCTACACAGACGAGACAATTAGTTGTCGAGACAACTATTTGTTATCGACAACTATATGTTGCCGACTACATTTTGTGTCATTTTTGTGCATTCACACACCAAATAGTTTGTGGTCAATAACTATGCAAAATCAGTGAGAGCTTAGTAACTAGTTCTCTCTAGTTATGGGAACCACTTAGTAGTTTAATAAAATACAAAAGAACAGTAACTCCGAATAACATTTTGTAGCTTTATTGAATCTACGTTTTGACTATATTTTAGTCATCATCAGGACATATTAATGTAATATTACAGAAACATGCATAGATATATACAGTTAGAACGAGGAGCTTAATAATGTCATTGAAATATGATCAGTTCTTTGGATGCCTTAGTACTGTGACTAAGTTCTGGTTTTCTTCTGTGTATTGCAAGGGATTCCTTATACAATATTCTAAACCTCATTAATAATTTATAAGCAAAATACAAAGAAAAATCGTGACCCGTATCGGTTCTATATATTTAATATAGACTTGCGCCAAATTTCTTGTTTAATTTTTGCAGTTTAAACAACACCAATGTCCAAAATTTCGATGATTGCGAGTGTATGGAATGATTCGCTTTAGAAGCAATCTACAAACCGCGGAATTCGGTTTATATCAGATCTATAAACACTGGGCTTTGCCTCGAGTTTATAAATCTGAAATAAACCTCCTCCACGGTTTGTATATATTACGTAGAGACCTGTGGTCAGATTTATCAATTATTTAACAGATGTCAAATATAAGTTGTGTTAAGTTAGTGTTAATAGTGCTAATAGAATCAGGTGTTAGTTCCATTAGAGTTTTGATATGGTGGAAGTGCCTACCATGATCCAAAATAAATGCATCAGAATTTTTTATTTTGCTCGTAAATGTGAAAGTGCTACACCATTTGATAACATAATTTGACTTAAAATATCAATATTTACTTATAAAGTTATCAATGGAAATGAAAACCTATCCATTTACTTTGATTTTATTCCTCTCGCCTCCAGTGTCATAGTTATAACACAAGGTTTGCTTCGAAACAAAATTTTAGTAGACCAAAAGCTTGTACTAACTATGGGAAACATACTTTTGAATTCATTTAAAGGGTATTGGCAGCCAAAATTTTTATTGTGTCATTTAAAAGTGCTTACCCATTTACGAATGAATATGGTATTAATTCCGCGCCAAAGTCTTTTGTTTAAAAGTTATTCGTACCTTAATTCGCTCAAATTTTGATTTTCGTCCGCCATTTTGAAAATAGTTGTGAAAAAATTATCTTTCGGTCACGTGACCCAGTGTGACGTCATTAGTAGGGTAGCGCTAGAATAACAATATATTTCTCTACACGCGTTTATTGAATTCGCGAGCTTTTCATGAGAAATCGTGGCCTTTTTTTGTTGCAATGGAAAATATCCACGAGAATCAAGTAGAAGCAATCTTACCCTACCAATATGAACCAGAACCGGGCGCTGAAACATCAAGTATTAGCGATGAAAGTGATTCCGAACAAGGCAGTGTTTGTTTTCATCTGAAGAGGAAGTTGATACGGAATTCGAAAGAGCAAACGCTTGGCGCCTTCAAACTCTAAGCTAGTGCAAGTGTGGTCATTGTGCTGTGTCATTGGCATTGATTATTGAGTGTTTCTGTTGCCTTGAAAAAGCGGTGGAATACGATGAATACGGAATGCTTCTCGATCAAGTAGAAGCACACGGCGACAAATGTTTGACAAAACATCCGGACTTTCGAGACAATATGCTGTCGGAAAGTGTCTTAAGAGATAGATGTTTGTCGCTATCTGGAAGAAAATTGGCCTTTAGATGATGGTGATCTAGAGAAAGTACACAAGCTATATCATCTAGTCTGTTATCAACGGTGTTCACGTTGGATTTTCCAGATTTTGGGTAAAAAAAGGCGAAGACCATTTCCTGCCTGTGTGTATTTAAGCATACGAGAACGCTTTGCGTCGCCTGATGTGGCCTATACACAGATTTCAAATATGCAAAAACATCAAAATGGTAATCTTTTATGTTTAATAGGTTACTTGTAAATAATGGAAATTTGGAAATCATAATTATTTAGATTTATTATTGTGATTACTGAAAGTTCAAATCTTGTGGGCAAAACGACGTGCTTCCCTTATTTACATTTCTCTTGGACTAGGTCAATTTAAGCCTGTTCCTCACTAGCGACATAAGCATAAGCAAAATAACAAAGGATAAATTTTTCTCTTAGGTTTACGAAGACAAAACAAAGAATTTTCTTTTGAATTTGCTTTTGTTCTGCCATAGCTTATGCTCATATAGTCTTATGCTTATGTCAATGCTTATTATTATTATTAATTCCAACAAATTACTAAAAAAGGTACAAAAGGATACAAATTAAATTAACAAATTACATAACAATAAAAGAACTATAGAGTTATTACTATAGAGTTAAAACAAATCCACTGAAGTGCGTGACATAAGCACTAATTAATAATAACTCTATGATAACTTGTAATGTCTTTTGTTTTACCTTGTGCTTATGCTTATGTCGCTAGTGAGGACATATCTAACCCATTAACTTCACAGATTTTCCCTTGGTTTGCTTATTTATGAAAGTATGAAAGTTCAATCTCATTCACTATTTATGCACTTAGCTAATTGCATTTACATTTGCTATCAAATGACACTTCCACTTCCCTGCAGTTGCACTTTCGTGTTGCGCATTTCCCCCTTACAAGCACAAGGCTTATTTTCTACCCTTTGTTTTTCACTTGTAGGTAAGGCTGGTTTACTGAATCATGACTTTCTGCTGAAAGAAACTTATTCCATTCGGATTTTTTTGGCTGTCACTACTACAACCATACACCGGACAGTACATGTGGCGCTTTTGGCTTGCATGCATGCTATATAGGTCCTTCCGAAACAATGCGCATTTGGAACTTGTTAGCGCCTACACAGCAACAATTTAATTGCACTACATTAGGTAGCTTGACCTCACCGAGAGAAAAAAAACATTAAAATATTTATAGTGCAAGGTGTGTCCGGTTGAATAAAGATATATTCAGAAAGTGTCGCAAAAGAATTCTGCTAATGCATTAAGGCTGTTTTCACTAGGCGGAATTTTCCGCGCGCAGCGCAATTTTTCT
This sequence comes from Muricea muricata, assembly GCA_963855995.1. NCBI lineage: Eukaryota > Metazoa > Cnidaria > Anthozoa > Malacalcyonacea > Plexauridae > Muricea > Muricea muricata. The sequence goes on from OY979716.1 coordinate 63,406,781, forward strand.
TTGTTTGTGAGCTCTCAGGCAGGACTAATCGAAAAAAGACAAAGAAAAATTGTTCTGTGCGCGGAAAATTCCGCCTAGTGGAAAACAGCCTTTAATGTGCTATTGTTTGCCCTTGTGTACTATATGCGCCTAAATAACTCTTGGTGGTAAGTGTTAGTGAAAGTCCACACATGATTTAAATCGCTTCCTTTACCCTTCAAGAATTAGATTTAGGTGCACACTTGTAATGCGCTAATGTGTTGCTGTTGTCTTTACCGGCATCATTTATGCCTAAATGACCGCTTTCAGACTCGGCGGTCAGATCGATGAAAACCCACACAAGATTTCCTATTCCAGTATATGTCAGTCTTTTGTAAACAATTCGGCATATTGGGTACAAACACCGCTATATGTTACATATTGTCACCTATGCCTATGAGTGTTCCATATTTAAAGCGATATTTCTAGTATAGAATTACATATAGTATGTATCAAGGAATTAATACTTGTTTTTTAACGATATCTGCAATATGGCACTAATAAATCATTTGAAATACATGAAAATTTGTGCATTTAGTACATAGGCTGACGCCCCGCATGAGGTGAGGGTCTCGATGCGTTTAACAGTTCTGATACACGCGTTTATTCAAAATAATGTTAAAAGAATATTTAGAGGATAGTAATACATGTTTATTGCACAATTACACAATTGTATTTTATCTGCACCTTGTACGCCTTGGCAAAATGTTCTTTAGAACGTAATATAAATTATATTATCAAATTCCGCTTACCCTACTAATGACGTCACAAATGTATTCCAGCATAAATTAGCATAAGGCACTATTTTCAAAATGGCGGCCGTACGAACAACATTTCTATCAATTTTCTCAACAACTGAATGTGCTGGACACACGAAAATGCGAAATTAAGTATTCTATCGGTAAGTCTAATAGATATAAGGAATAAAAATTTTGGCTGCCAATATCCTTTAATAAAAAATCTGGGAATCTATTAGCAGTGATATCAAGCAGTCCAGCTCTGTAAATACATTCAAAAATAGTTATAAAAGCTTTCTATTACTTAATCAAGTTTAAATTATACTAATAATGTAAGTCACTTGTTCACGTTCGTATAAGCTTAATAGATAACTAACTGTAGACAGTAATCAACTCGCACCACTTCAAGAGATTTAACCTTTTTCTGTAGGCTACTTTTTTCATATACTAATGAATCAACACGACCCTGTAATTTATTCAATTCCGTTTCAGATTTACTTAACTTTTCATTTACACTGTGTTTCTGTTTTAGCTAACTAGTAAAGGAGCTTGTCATGTCATCTTTGGATGCCGATAGTTTATCATTATTAAGTCAAAATTGCCATATCTTTATCCAATTTAGACAAAATGTTCTCGAGATTATAAATACAATTGCAACACCCCAGTCAAACGTTTGCGCATGTGTGAGTTGTCCGGTGAAGAAGTAGAAGAACATCAACTGATGATGATGATACTACATCGCTACCGATGGTCGTTGATTGCAATGATACTTCACTTGTTGGCATATTACATAATTTTCATGGTGAGCACTGCTGTTTGTTGTGTTTTCTGGCCCTAGTTCTCGATTGTGACAACAACAGCTGTAAGGATATTTAGCAGGAGTATCGCTGTCGGCATGTATTTGAAGCAATAGAAAAAAGGGCAAATAAAATTGCAAGGGGGTAAACTCAGGAAAACTTTCTTTTAACATAAGGAACGTACTCAAAATTTCGCTACCTTATATTTTCAGCCGTTTTCTTGTATTCTTCGCTTTTCTTAGCTTTGCACCGCTTTATATTTAATTTGCTCGCGCTTTTCTGAGGTCTTGCGCATGGGTGTAACGTTTGACTGCGGTGTTTACAATTGCTACTTTGTGTTAAGAAGTCTTTAACTTGTTTTAATTCCTTAGAAATATCATCATGAGGTATCTTGAATTTTCTGCAGTTTGACTCTTTTAAGGGTGTCTTGTTACTTTGTTTCCTGATTTGTTTTAATGATTTGCACAAACTGTGTGCTTTGTATGATTTGGAAAATGAATTGCTATTACTTTGATTATCGTTTATTTCTTGTAATTCATCATGTTCGTTATCTGAGTCAGCGTAAATGTCAAGAGACACCCCTAATACTGGTATTCGATTTGGCAAAGCACTGATTCTTAACATTAGTAATTTAGTTCACGTAGTTTCAAGAATTCAGTTTGATTCCATAAGTCACTATGGTTGCCTTCAATGGAGATCCTTAGTGCTTTCAGATCAACATTTATTGCGAACAACAAATCTTTGCTATCTTGCTTTGACTTTGACAGTAACTTGCGTCGCAATCAGCTTCCTCGTGTAATCTACTTTGATTACAATTTCAACTAAATTGCTATTACTATCCAGTTTACACATCCATTCCACATTATACTGCTTTCGTTGACCAAAGTCTATCCAAAAACGTAGTTTGAGAGAGCCAGTATCTAGTTCTCTAAGCATTTTAAATCTTGAAACAGAATAATGTGCGTAGGTTGATCCGTCTTTTGAGGGTTCCGCAATTTCCATTTGATGATGAGACATGCTTCCAGTGAATGATCTTGTTACAGAACTTAGTTCATTCTGATCAGAAATCTTCACAGAATCCTTTGTAACACAGAATGATCTTATCGAAAAAATGTAAATATGTATAAAATATATGAAAAAATATATAGAATGTGAGTGTACCTCTCCCCCCTTATGACTCTGGTAATAATCAGTTGTATTGTTATATGCATGTTTATAATATATTATTAGTAATTTCTGAACACTCGTTGGCTAACAGCCGTGTTGGCACAATAAACTCATGTCAGCCTAAGAAAATTCTTGCTGCTTGTCAGTTATTTTTTTCCAATTTCCACTTGTGTTCCTGTATAACAGTATATCAGTATACAAAACACGGAAGATGTTTTATTTTTCTTTAGTATAATATAAATAAATCACCTTTAAAGACTCGCCTTTAAAGAAGGAGTTTGGTTAGGAAAAAATTGACTACACATGGGACATTTCATGGACATGAAATTGCTAAAGTTTCATATCATCCCAGTCAATAGACAATACGCACAAATAACCCAAAGTTTTCCTAAGCTTTACCAGGAAAACGATCCCCAAAAAGTACGCATGACAAACAGAATCCACCATCTTTACAGGGTAAATAACAAAGCCAGGAATATAATTTAACCAATCATACCTGAAACTTCTACCATTAGTCTTGGGGAAAGAGTACTGTTTATCAGGTTTATAAACATTTTTAACTGAATTACAAATTCGAGATGTATCCATACTTTTTTAACCTTGTCTCTAAAGAATACAACATAATTATTAGTAAAATTGTGCTTTACCCTCTTCAATTTTAACCTTACTTGTTAATTGAAGAGAAGTACCCATTGTTGAGGTGCTAGGGGTTGAACTCCCAGACAACTTATGAGCAGCAAGTTGTGCAGAGGAAGAAAAAGTCTCATTAGGGGCTTTTGAACTTTTTAATCTGTGGTATTACCTTTTATCTTTGGTGCTACGGTAAAAAAAAATTGAAATAGTAGAAGTAGAAACACCCTTGACTGAACAGCAGATTTTTGGTTCGCCTGGTGTTGATGAAAAATAAGAGGAACAAAATGGTTATGTTGAAAGGTTTCTCCAGGTTTAATAGTACCTTCTTAACAAAATAAAATACGAAGATCATCTTCAATCCACTTTTCCGACTCTCTAAAACACATGGCATACCGCATGCGTCAAATAACCGAAAATCGGACAAACAAACTCGAACAAGACTATAATTTAGTGAAGCGAGAGGAACTTATCGGTTGTTTAAAATGTTTTTAAAAGAAAGAGAAGCGATAAAGTCAAAAAGGTGAAATTCATCTGAAAATATGTCGTAAAGTATTTCGGCCTCAAAGATGTTCGAAAATATGTCAGTAAGCGATCGCAAAACCTATCTTTGCGAACGTAACGTAAGCGTGAATGGTTACTTAGAACCTGCTTTGATTGAAACTGCTAAAGCGGTTCAAAAAATGATGCTTCCCATTGCCACTGAATTCGAAAAAGGAAATGACAATGAAGATATACATAATTTCATTATTCATGGTATAGAAATCAGGAATCCATTTTCAGCATCGTGTAATCTCGTCAATAACTTGGTCGATTCACTTCCGATTGGACTGTATGATATTCTCAACCACTTGATCTTTCATTCAAGTGATTATGATAAACAAGATTTGGCATCTTACAAAGCGTTTGATGAATACAGAATGTTTCAAGATGGATATGTTGAGTCGCTTCTCACGGAAACAATTTCAAAAGCATGAGTTCATCTTTATATGGGTAAAGTAAAACCAGCCATGAAAGAAAAGACGGATGATGGAAAGTTGTTTTACAATTGTTGGTTTATGTTAAAAGGCAAAGGGCTAATCAAGGCAGTGTGTTAAAAGCAAGATGTCGCTGTAAAGGTGGCCGCAATGGAGGCTGCAAACATATCGCTGGTCTTATGTATTCAGTAGAAGACTTATTAAATACACGTGATGATGACAGTCCAACCAATGTACCTTGCATGTGGTCGAAGAAACCCACCACAGACAGCAGACCATGTGATGTAAAGGACCTTAAAATTAAAAAATGCGAGCAGCCGCAAAAAAAACATAAGAAAGAGCATGTTTACTGTGAACCACATTGATGTTGATGTCAGGCATGAAGATGACAAGGAATTACCAACAACTGATGCCATACAAATGTTTGCACAATCCTTGGAAAAGACTGGTATGAGACCAACAATTTTACCCCTACTCACCAAGCTGTACAGCTAACCTCAAGAAGCTAGTGGTAACACTTTTACTGATGGTGAAAAGGCGATTAATTCAGAAGGAAAATATGTTATCTTGGAAAAGAAGTTGCTACATGTTTGTGACAAGTTAGGTGGTAACTTTTCAATGAACCTGGTGCAAACGTTCTTGCTGACTTGACCCACACCCAAGAAGAAATAAATTTTGGCAGTAGTGTATCAGTGAAACAATGGAAATCAAAGGAATGGTATAAGCAAAAGTCAGGCTTCATTACTGGATGCATAGCACAACAGTCTGTGAATATGCAGAATAGTTTAGATAGCAGGTTAAAAAGGAAAGTATCATCACTAGTTGATAAAATAACCAATCAACAAGCCCGTTCTTCTCAAAATCCCAGACATTGGGGTTTAAAGCATGAAGAAAGTGCCCACCTCAGTTATTACAAAGTTGAATGCAAAAAACACCACAAGCTGTCTCTTATTGCAAAAGGATTTTTGCTCTCAAGGAAAAAACCCTTTGTGGGAGCTAGCATGGACAACATTCGTACATGTTGTTGTGAAGGTAACTAACTGCCCTGATGTTGTGGTGGAATATAAATGTCCTCGGAAGCATCGGCATGTTCCACCTAAACAAGCATTTGTATCTCCAGAAATTGGTGGCGAGATGAATGAAAACAAGTTTGCACTAAAGAATGGTAGCCGATGCTACATACAGGTTCAGTTACAAATGTTTGCGATAGAATTAGATAACTGCGACTTTGTAGTGTGGACTGAACATGGTGTCCTGTCTGTTCCTGTCAAATATGATAAGATCTTTATGGAAAATGCTCTTGTCCAACTTTTTAAAGGTTTTGGATGCACCATGTGTTACCAGTTTTGGCACAGAGGCTGGTTAATACAGATACAGGTAGGAAAAACAATAATTAAAATTGGGTATCTGTTTAAATACTTAGTACATACAAGTTTTTATTAAAAACTCTTATTGTTTGATAGGGAGTGAATACATTGACCAATCCATCAATAAAACACCTTATGAAGCAGCACCTTGTGTTAGTGAGCTGACACCCTGTGTCCCTGTCTCAACACCTAAATTGCCAACAGGTGCACCAAAAGTGATACATTGTGATGATGATTTGATGGGCAATGCTGATCTTCCATCAATTCAGGTGAATGGAATTACCATTTATCAATCCTGCATCGATGGTCTCCTACCACAGAGAATGATTAATGACAAAATTGTTTCATTATTGATGGAGTAAGTAACTTTGCATCTAATTAATCACTGAATGTCTCTTGACCAATGTAATTGTATTATGAGCACAAGTTTAAAGGCTGGTTTTCATCTCTCGCCGACACTCGGCGAAAGTTGGCGATGTGCGGTTTACGAGCATCACAGGCGGTCAAAGCTAGATGAAAATCGTGTGTCGTAATTCATCCCCGACAGTCGCCGAGTGTGGTGGTCCATCGTAATGAAACAAAAAATTGTTTCGTTGCGATAGTCTGCCAGAGTTGCCGACAGACAGTCTGCGAGAAAAAAAAAACAATGAAAACCGTGTTAAAAGTTATCGGCGACGATCGTGTAGCATTTGTTTTGGGCCCAGGCTCTCGCGCACCTGGCGTTTAAAATGGTGGACGATTCTAACAACAAGTTTGACGATGTGGAATTTATGGAAATTATTCGTGAGTTTCCTACAATATACAATCGAAGTCTAAAGGACTTCAAAGATAGAAATAAAAAGTCGAGTTGTTGGAAGGCAATCGCTGAGATGGTTGGCCAGCCAGTAGATCAGGTTAAACGAAGATATGAAAGCATAAGAACCCAGTTTGGAAAGTATTTGAAGTCTAGGAAAGGAAAGTCAGGAAGTGGCAGTGGTGACGTACCTATAGATCCAAAATATGAACATCTCTGGTGGCTGAAAAATTTCATCGTAAGCAGGGCAAGCTCAGGGAACTTCAAGCCTATACTGTCTAACACCTCAACCCCTACTATAAAGTTGGTGGAAACTGCGTCTGAAGTTGTGTTTGATTCGGATGATGAAACTATTAATCAACCACCTCCCACACAGTTATCAGACAATGAAGATGGAGATGATGACGAAAATGACCTCAATATGTCTGTTTCGAGTCGTGACACAGAAGATTCCCCAATTTCTGAAATATCATCAAGAGAAAAGTCAATAAAGCCATGGGTGATAAAGGAAAGCAGAAAGAGAGAGCTTGAGAAAACAGATGCCCAGCTAAACAGAGCAATGAATAATCTAAGTGAGTCTATTGCCCTCCACAAAAAATCAGCACCAAAAGAGAAGAAAATGGATGAACATGAATGGTATGTATTAAGTCTAGATAGGAGGCAAAAAGCAATTGTAAGGAGTGCATTAGAAAAAGTATTTCTTGACATTGAACTTGGATTCTACAATGCACCCCAACAAGCCCAGCTAGGAAATTATCAAATGGGTCCTCTCCAAATACAGACAACCAAAATATGTATTGGTCAAATCAAAGTTTGAACTCTTCGAACACACCATTAAATACTCAAACTCATTAATTAAGTAATTAATTAATACATTCCAAGTATATGAATTCTTTTCAAAGTTTAATTAACTTTAACAATTAACTTGTTTTTCTAGCAGTTAATATTTAGCAGTTTATATTTTAATGTTTTTGTCCCAGCATGCTTGTAATGCATAGCAGATTTCTTGTTGACCAACAATAACAATTATAAATTAACTAATTGATCATTATTGAACCTACTGTTTTCTATTTTTACACAAGATGAGAATGTTGTAGTAAAGCAAAACATTGCTATCGATTTTACAACAAATCTTGACTAACAGTTCTGTTTATGATTGTCCAAAACTATTAACATATACTTTTTTCCATCTCAATGACCCTTCTTGGCTGTTAGAGTATTTCTCAAGTATCTCCCGGGTTCCTTTTGCACTTTCAGAGGACCTATTGAATGCACGACCTGTTGACGTTGAAAGTAAATGCTCCTTTATTAACTAATGACTGCCAGTCACCTGGGATAATTTCACCTGAACTATCTTCTGAATCAACAAACCCAGATGGGACATACTGAGCATTATCTGTGAGTCTTAAGTAGTTATGCAGGCAAAGACAGGCTTTTACAATCATATCAACCAGGGCAGGATTTGCCTTAATGGCATTTAAAAAAATGCGCCACCGTGCTGTTAAAATTCCAAATGCATTCTCTATTGTCCTTCGAGCTCTGCTTAGCCTGTAGTTAAATATTGCCTGGGTTTCATTTAGACCTTTATGTGGGAATGGTTTCATAAGCCGTGGCTTCAAACCAAATATTTCATCTGCAACAATGACATAGGGAAGAGAATGCCCATTTATGGAGTTTAGAAGTGGGATGTGCATTTCATCATTTAAGAAGGCTCTGCCCATTGCAGAGTTGTTCAATATTTGGGCGTCATTATCTTTCCCGTAATTACCAACGTCAACTAATGTAAAACAATATTTGGCATCACACATGGCCATCAACACAACGCTGAAAAAACCCTTGTAATTAAAATACTCAGAACCACTATAGCCAGGACATTCTATGGCAATATGTTTGCCATCAAGAGCCCCAAGGCAATTAGGAAAATCCCATTCTTTGAAAAACTCTTGACCAATGTTTTTCCAGTCCTGTTGGCTTTGGGGAGGGCTAAGATATGTCTTGCTTAATGCACACCAAATTGCGTGGCATGCCCCCCCCCCCAATAAGATTACAAACAGTGGTTCTTCCAACTCGGAAATTGAATGCCAAAGACTGCTGGGATTCACCATTGGCCAGGTAACGAAGAGTTATGGTTAATCTTTCAGATGGTGTAATTGGTTCACGACCTCTTCCACATTTTGTAATGAGCGGTGCAAGGAGCTGAAGTAAATTTTCAAATCGTTCAGGACTCATTCTCAAGAACCTAAGAGCGCAAGATTAAAGAGTTTTAGAATTCACCACCAGTGAACAGTAAATTAGCGCCATTTTTCTAAGAAAATAGCATCCATTTAAGTAAAGAATGTGGAACTTTCTCTCCTCAATTTCCTACACGACGTGAATATTATTTTTCAATGAAATGAATGTGCACAAACTTTGAAAGTGTTAATATTACTTCGAGTAATTACCCGCAATTATGTTACCTACAATATCTGGGGGTCGTCTGTGGGTTATTTATATCGCAAAAAAATATAATGGATAATTACCTGAAAAAATATTCTCGATCATGAAATCGGAGCTCTTGTACGAGAGAATGGTATTGCCCTAGCTCTTTGCGCCTTTCGAATATCTGTCTCACCCAAAAACATTTCTTCTTGTATGGCTGTCATTGCAAAAGCTTTTTTCCTTCGCAAAAGTGCAATAACTAGGAGTAAATTGGCTTGTAACACGAGTCTATCATAAAAAGCAGCTGCCATTTTGAAGCAACAAAATTCGAGCACTAAATCAAAATTCCCGCGAAATTACATCATGTCCGACCAACTGTGATGATGAAAAGCGCCTGTTTCCGATGCTCGCTGGCTGTCGTAAACTGCACATCGTCGATTGTCGCCGAGTGTTGGCGAGAGATGAAAACCAGCTTTAAGAAAAAAATCAAATTATTTAACATATCAATTGGTTGTTTTATCAGACATTTAAAGTTTCTTTCAAATGTTTTCAAACAATTTTTTATCTTTTAGAGAATTGTGCAGTCAATGTCCTATTGTAAGCTCATATCCTTGCACAGTCCTTTGTGGGGAGCAAGAAGGTGAAGACAAAAGAACAAGGTAAGAGATTCATAATAGCTAACACATTTTTACTTTTAATTAGCAAAATATCAGTGCAATCATATAATTTATGGTTACATTAAGTTCTATGCAATGTATTAATCTTTTGTTAGAGATGAAAGATATGAAAGAGCAGAAATGTTGATGAAACCAGACATGCTTGACCAAGACTACTTGTTCATTCCAATAAACAGAAAGTAATGTGCAGTAGAAGCTACATTTGATTATACAAACTTCATTTCTGATTGATTCAACCCATAAGGCAATAATGCTCCAAAATACTCTCAACTTCATTAATATTACTGGTGTCCTGTTTAATGCCAGATGGTTTGAATTTTTCCCAGGATAGCTTGCAATCTTAGTACCTGTATATATAGCAAAGGTACTATAATGCAAAACATAATCCGAAGATTAGCATCTTGCAACCCAAAATATGAGTTAAGCAAGAAAATTGAGTAAGTAATGTTTTGATTTTATTACAAAATCATCATCAGACTAACTACAGTTACAATGTATACAAGGTTTTATATACAAGTTGGCATGCCATGATGGCATCATAGAAATGGAAGCATCAATCAAAACCATGACATGTGCAGTGAGAAGTATGATAAAATGTGGGTGTGTCGATTAAGAGAAAAGATTTAGTTCTTTGCTAGCTTTGAGACCAGTGTTTAAACTGGGTGAATGATACTTGATACATATAGCTTCAAGCAACAAGAGAAAATTAGGCATGCGAGAACTAGCAGTGTGCAGAATACGAGAGTTGTCAATTATTAAATTTGAAATAAAAGCGGAAATGTTATTGTATTTGTCAGTTGAGTTGTAAAGTTTGTCAAAAGCAAAGTGTAGGTTAACAATGTATTGCACATGTTGGCAGTTGTGGAAATGTTATCCTATAGCACTTTTAGTCGGATTGATATGCTCGGAAAGCCGTGACTGTTAACACCTTTTAGTTTTCCCAATATATGTTGCTGAGCAGCCAGGACATTTCACTTCATAAACTACATTAGATTTAGAAAGATTAGGAATTTTGTCTTTGTTGGAAAGGAAATGGGAAAACTTTTTGGTGTCGTAAATAACAATGAAATTAACAGGAACAGTTAGACATCTCTGTATTTTCTAAGACCATTTTTCGCAAGCGTTTCACCTCATTTACCAAGGTATGGAACACGTACCCAAACCTTAGGTCTAGTGTTATTTTCGTTGAGAAAGTTGGTGCGTAATTGATTGGCAGAAAATTTGTTCTTAAGTTTAGAAATCACTAAATTTCTGACCGCATGAGGAAAGCCATTCCAAGACATAAACATTTTTAGTTTGCGAATTTGGTTTTCAAATAGTTGACTGGTGCTACATAATTTTGATGCACGGTGAAATAAAGATTTAACCCACGCAATCTTACGAAAAAAATGGTTCAAAACTAGAAAAATGTGTGTATTGGCCCGTATGTATACTTTTGTAGCAAGCATCAGTGTTATCTGACGAAATCAAAATGTCCAAAAAATGAATTACATTATCCGGAAAGGTATCAATTGTAAATTGGATATTTTTGTCAAAAGTATTAAATTTATTGTGTATCTCAGGAATATCCGACGGTTTTATAAGCACAAGAGTATCATCAACATATCTACATTAAAACTTAATGACACCAGATTTAATCAGGTCAGAAACGATCAGTTTTTCAAATTCCGAAAGTATAATATTAGCAAGTATCAGCCCTAGTGCAGACCCCATAGAAACACCATCGATTTGCTTTAAAAGTTGGTTATTAAATTTATCATACTGCACATGTCATGGTTTTGATTGATGCTTCCATTTCTATGATGTCATCATGACATAGATAAGACCTTATATATATTGTAACTGTAGTTAGTCTGATGAATATTTTGCGTTTCAAGATGCTGATCTTCGGATTATGCTTTGTACTATATTTTTTGAAATTGTCGGCTGGTATTGGTTTTTAGCAAAGGTAAATTAGACAATATTCAATTTAAACATTATCTTATTATATTGGTTGTATTTGATTTACAGTTATCACTGGTTGTTGGTTGCTATAACCCCTTGGTACACTTTAATTTTGCATTCACTAACATGGGATATAAAAACAAGGGGACGTGAAAAAAACAACCATTGCCAGGTAGAGTATTGAATTAATTGCTAAATCAATAGCAATTCTTTCTCATATTCCTTTTTCATATTTGTTTTGGTACTCTTACCATTTTAGTTCCCTACAACATCTACAAATCAAGTGTAATGTGCCACAAAAGGGTCAGATGACTTCACATAAATTGTTAAAGGTACTTGATTATTGTAAAACTATAAAAATATTCATTAATGTATTTGTAAGTCAACAAATACATTGTACTGACACTGAATTACAATGGTATGATTGCTGACCCTTGTAAGTTGTATGGTATATACAGTGTGCTATTTATTATTTTGATAATTTTATGTTATGCTTTTCGCTGGTGCCACAGCAACCACTTTCCAGCAATAACTGTGGACTCTACATATATTTTTTTCTGGAACTTTTTCTGAAGGTATGGTATAATTTACTGAGTTACTACATAATTTATGAAGAGTTTTGAAGTCAGCTTGAAAGTAACACACCCTTAACACCCTTGGAATTTACTGTATTTGTTTTCAACTGGCCCGTTCCTGACAACGACATGTAGTAAAAGAAGGAACACTGGAATGCCAGAACACCGAAACGACAGGGAATTAGGGAAAAAGGAAAATTTCAAAGGAAGTATTTGATATTCGTGAAAGGAATTTTAGACTGTTTTCTATTTCTGTGGAGTGTGGAATGAATGATCTGTGAATAGTTCAGCATGGCGGAGAGAGGCTTTGATCAGTAAGTGTTGTTATGCAAATAATATCATGAATAATTCTGAAATAGTTTTACCAGGGACATTCCTATAGTGGTTTTTTCCAGGTTAGTTTTGTTTGTTTGCCTCTTTTTTGGTGCAAATTCGTATTTTTGCAGTGCACCACTCACATGATTCCCGAATTTTTGTGAAAACTAAAATTTCCAAGCAAGTGAAATATAATATTGACTTATATGTGAAGGGCAACATTCCGTGTTTTCTTTAGCAGTGATTCTAGTATTGATAATCTGGTCAGACATACATCGTAAGTATTTCTTGCATATTAAATTACAGTATTTTAATTTGACGATTTTTCTAACATAGGCGTAGACACGTAGGAACCTTGGGGCATGTGCCCTCCCCCAGTGAAAAAGGCGTCCTTATAATGTGGTGCCCCTCCAACTTCACGTTGCCTTCTACGCCCCAGTTTTCTAATATGATGATCAATTTTTATGAACTGTCCCAGTTTGAATTTCGACAAGTGTAAGATTTCCACTCAAATTAAGACACTTATCTTTAGAAGTTATGCAACATTGAGTAAAGTGAAAATGCCACAAAATCATGATTGTGGGCTTGTGGCTGCTTCAAAGGGTCTAGTTGTTTTGTACACCCTATAGAATCGAGGAAAAAAATACCTAGCAATTTAACACAACTTGGGAACATTATTAAGTAATAGCAATAAATAGCTATTTCATTAATATCTGCCTATTTGAATTTCTGCCTATTTCATTAATATCTGCCTATTTGAATCACAGTAATAGTAGAAAAGTAGCAACTTTCCACAAAAAAAGGTTTACGCACTATGATTGTTTCATTGTAATATAGGCAGTTTTCGACAGATGATGAGAAATATAAGATCAAGGACATAACCAAAACCCTGTAAGCACTATTTTGAATTTATTTCTTTATGTCTAGTAGTTTAAATGTTACTGTGTCCCTACTTTTTACTATATCAAATTTGACAAACTAATTTTTTCTGTTAATTAATCTTTTAGGCAAAGTCTAAATTCACCAGCTAAAAGGAAACATGAAGTGTTTGAAACTGATAAGGTGTAAGTTTGGCAGTTTATAATAATATATTGTGTTAGCTTTCCTACTATTCAATTAATGTACCAGTAACTGTATTCACGACTTGTCAAAAATTAACAGTGGGGAAGGAGGGGGTGGAAAATGGGGAGAGTCATCAATTTTGCAAATCTAAAAAGGGAAGTTTGAGCCAAATCTAGCACTATTTTTTCTTTAATATCTGTTTCACATATACCGTGTATCAACAACTGTATGAGCTCAAGCATAAATTTGAATGGCCCTCCCCTTTAAGCAGCCCATTCCTCCATTTTAGAGTCAAAATTCATAACCCTCCCCATGTTTGCACCCCCTCCCTCCCTCCCCACTGTAAACTTTTGACAAGTCCCTTGATATCTGATCATTAATTTAACCCCCACATCCAAACCCACTGCTATAAAAGTGATGTAGCAAGTTGTAATTGTCCCCAGGGGTGCAAATTCAAAAAAATTAGAAAGGTGTCCTTGATTCTGGGACCGACTTCTTAATTGTGTAAGCTTGTGATGGTGGGGACGCTCACTAATACATAATCATGCTTTATAGGGGGGAGGGTTCTGTGGAATTTTCCCTTGAGAAAATGTTAAAATCTTAAGTTCTTAAAACCATTTCCCATTATTTGAGCATTGATTTCTGCTAGAATCTTCCCAAATTTATTATATTATCGTAGAAAATTGCAACTGATGACGGTTTTATCACTAAACATTTGTATTTCCACAATTATTTTGGAACCTACTTTCAAGCAATCTTTAATTTTTTAGGGGTGTAACACCCACCTAATATGCACCCCTGGTAGAGTGGTTGTAAAGTTTTTTCTCTGTTATGGGCCACAGCTTGTTCTGTAGTATAATAATCTACTTTAATTCTCATCCCCTCCCATTATGTTTTTACTATTATATCAAAAGAGCATTGAGAACTTTCACAAAACAAATTTCTCTCACTTCATTTTCTCTCTATTAGTATGGAGGGGTATTGTGGACAAAATAGTAAGACTGCATCTTTGTTATGATGTGTCCCGTATTGTGCAATGTCATTTTCGGTATTATGCAGTGTCGTATCCAAAGATGCAATGTCGTATCCGGAGATGCAATGTCGTAGTCAGTGTTGTAATGTCGCACCCGGTGTTGTAATGTCGCACCCGGTGTTGTAATGTCGCACCCGGTGTTGCAATGTCGTACCCGGAGATGCAATGTCATACCTGGTGTTGTAATACACATGAGCATGAAATTTATGCTTCGATACTTTATGTATAACTGCTTAAATTTGTTTTGGGGATCATTGCCATTAGCACGGGATAAAAGCTGTGTTCAATAGCTGTGTCACGTTGTGTCGTTGACTAATTAGCACGAAAATATGGCAGACAAAAGTAGCGATTTGGTTGAAAAAACAACATTAATACTAAAAAACGCTATAAAAGAGCTGGAAGATTGTGCAAATGATAGCTCTCGGCCAATACAAGCACAGCTGTCTTCGTCTCAGCCAATACAAGCACAGATGTCTTCATCCTCTGCTCAACTTAGAGCATCGGAAAACTTCAGGTACATTTGCATTTGATTTGCATTTGTTTGTATTAAATATTATAATTCGGTGATTTCGGTATAATAAGTCATGAATATTACACGGTTAAACCGTGTGTTATTGTTTGAAAAGAGCACTCGATATAGAATTGTTTCATTACTCTTTCATTACTTGTGTATATAGAACTGAGGTATTAAATATATATGATAGCTTTAAGGCAGTATGAGAGGCACTCAAAACATCAGTCCGACCTAGCGCCTGCAAAAAAAAAACATTCGAAATTTTAGATATTGTACTAGAATGAAGTACACTGGATATCTTTGAAAATTAGCAAATGACACCTGACATACTTATGCTTTATTACTACAGGAGAGCATTTCCTGGATTGTGTTCAAGTAATGTCGTGTGAAATTCACTAGAGTCCAGGGGAGTCTCAAGTACACTGACAAGATCTTGTGTGGAAGTAAAGCCTAAAAAAGCCAAACTGCAAGGCTATATGCCCCTCCACAGCTTCACACCTTTAGAGACTTGGACCCACGATATTTGTGTCTAGGGAAGATGTGATGAAAATTACACACCAAGTAGAGAAAGAATGTTTTTGTAAATGCTGGTTTAGGAAAAATGAAAATAGTATTTCCAGACAAGAAAGCAAAGCATGCAGATGTTCAAAGTTTTCTTAATGAAAAGTTTCCCTGATTAGAAGATGGAGGGGGTTTTGAAATTATGCGTGCTCATGGAGGTGGTAGAGGAGTTAGACCTCTTTACCTTATTCCAACTGGAAAAGATGGTTATTCCCTGCCTTACATTAAAGAAAGGTTCCCCCAAGCTACTGTGTATATTAGGAAACTAATTTGGATGAATCACCAATGTCTTACAAGGTATGAAATCACTTAGTCTTATGACATTTGGAGTACAAAATACAATTATATCAGAATTAAACTTGATGATTGTACAGTGTTTTCACACCAAGGAGAAATGCATGAGTGTATTGCAATGATCAATACCACAATTTTGCCTTAGCCTTGATCTAGCCATGTGGATTTTAATCAGGTATGAAATACCTGAAGTCAAAGGCATAGTAAAAGAACTGAATTTACACACATCTCATGACATTTATTTGTGCTTTTAGGAAATTGATGGTGGCCATCCAAACATCAACTGTGTGGTCTGTGGCAAATCATTTTCCTATTTGGAATTAAAGTCTCACAAACAGGTATGCTGTGACAGGCGAGAAATACACATGCACATATTATGTTAGACTAGTCTGCTGAAAAGAAAGAAAATAGTGCCTGCACCGAATCCTTGTATTCTCTGTTCTACCCACTGACCAACAGTGTGAGTTATCAATATTGGTGTGAATGTTTTTCTTTGGAAGTTTTGTAATCCATATTTGTTAGTACATCTTGACCAAGGTACAAATATTCTACTGAAACTCTCTGTTCAATGTTACTCTTTATTATTATGCAGTAGCACTTGGTCAACAAGTAATAACTTCTAGGACTAACCCCAATTATTCTGACCAGTCAGAATATTATTCCATCACTCAGCTGTCAAAGAACTCAGAACATGTTTTGGGTAAGGTTTTAGTATGTAGACTCCTAGCCCACTGCCCACCATACTTGTAAGTACCATAGTTTATTGTTAATTTCTTTGATTCCATGTAATTTTATCATTATGGATGAAATGGAAATTGAAAAATAAATCATCTACATGTTAGAGCAGTTAGACTAGTAAAAATACAGAATGTGATTATGTGAACACACAATAATGACACATTGTGATTGAACGGCTTAAAATTAAACCTATAAAAAAATAAAAGAAATACCAATCAAAACACGATGTTAATTTCATGCCCAAACATTTACAGGTATTTAAGGGGTAAATACCATTATCAAGGAAATTGATTATGTATTTTTTTATATTTTCCAGCAATGCTCATGTGCAAGAATCAAATGAGGGCTCTTCTTTATCTTTTGTTAAGCTCGTTATTTTGCAAATATGAAATATTTTTAGTACATAACATAGTATTAGTCCAGTTGTATATAGTCGAGACAAAGCTTGGGCACCAAGCCATTGTTGTAATTTTATTCACATTGGATCATTTCAGAAAAGATCCATACTCCCTCACAGAGGAAATTTGCGCTGTCCAGGGAGGGGGGGGAGGAGAGTCTTAAGATGTCCGGAGGGCATGATGATACAAGATTGCCGAAAACAACTGCCTAGTTTCCTACAAAAAATTGCCAAAAATTCAAATTTATGCAGGAAGTCAGGCGGTCGTTTCCTGTTTTCCTTGTTTCCGTTCCGGATTTGGTCAAATCGCTTGAAATTATTGCTCATTTCATCTTTGGAATAAAAGAAATTTCTACTTCTTTGGAAGACAAGATCAATGTACAAATTCGGACAATTGGGCAAGAAAATTCTTGACTTTTGATCAGCACTTCGATATGGGTATAAACAAGCCAACATTCCCATTTCAAGCAAAAGATGAGGTGATTAGAGGTGCAGTAAAACAAATCATGATAACTTCTGCTTTGGAAGAACTTTATAGCTTTTTAGATGGGTTATCATTGTTTGGAGTTTTCAGTGTTCTGAAGGAGCACCGGGAAGATGCGTACAAGGAATTGACATATATGGAACTATCTGTGGAGGATGTGAGAAAGCCATTCATTACAACGTTCTCAATAAAAGGATCTTCAAGGAAGAGCTCATCATGTACAACTACAATCAATTTTTAAAGAAATGCTATTGTGACCAAGTAAGCCGAACGGCAGTGGACCTTGACAACATTTTTGGTGAAGAGCTTGTTAATGCAGATGAAACTACCAAAAAGATAACCTTGCATGATGTTTTCCAGTTCATCACGGGTTCACGGCATCAACCTCCTGGCAATCTGAAGGGAAAAGTGGCTTTCAAAAATGACGCACTGCATGGCAAAAGGTGTAAATCAAACACATGTGGAAATATCATTACCTTTCTTGTAAACGACAGATATGCCAGTGAAGATTCCGATATTTTTACATCAAATTTTGCAGATAACATCTTTGATGGACCAGGGTACGGTAACATATAACTTCTTATCTTTAAGTTTAACTGTATGCTTTGAAGTTTAAACATTTTAGCTGTTGAATTGCATGCTTTGTATCAACACATTTCATTTGTGTTTTGTTCATATTATTTCTTGCCTTTTTCAAAGTGTTAAAGCTACATAGGTTAATATACAGGGTGTATAAAAAAAATGGAGCCCATCTTTTGTGTCAAATTATTTCTAAATTACTGAAGCTTATAACACAATTTTGAACTTGTTTTAAACCACGTTCTTTTCTCTTTCGAACAAGCCGTAATTCGTATTTTTACTCCCAGTAACATATGTGCCAACCTCGTACCCAGGGCCTTCTTTGTACGAGATTGGGAAAGGAAGGCCCTGGTAAACGCTGGTCACGTGTCATCAGGAACGTGGGTTTTTTCTCCACGCGGGATTTTCTAGACGGGGGTAAAAATAGTGATTTTAACGTGTAATGATTAACAAACAAAGACGGGGACCTATCAATATCATTTTCATTTACTTTTTGATCGAAGGACAATGGATTATATTGAAGGCAACGAAGGCAAATTAGTGATACAAATTGTGGACTTTCTATAAATTGAAGGAAATCGGAAAGTGGCTCGAAATCTCTTTTATACAGATTGCAACAGATATGGTACACCATTCACAGAAATGATAGAACTTTGTACGGATTTATATAAAATTATAAATAAATATCTCATGGATGATTTCTTTTATATTTTATCGTCGATGAACTCAGTAGCGCAGCAAAGAATTTAAAGGTATCGGGTCACTTATAACTCTTTCAAAGACAAACTGAACTTAGATAAATATGCCGCGACATCCGTAAGTACTATAATTATATGTATTTAGAATCAAGGCGTAATTCAGATAATATGTAAATTATGTAATATGTTGTATGAGAATAGTGTACAAAATATCCACATACTAAATTGCTTTTATGTAGTTATTAGCTTCAAGAATATATTTTAAATGTAAATGAATTGAGACTTCCTTTCACAAAACGCCACACAGTCTGCCTGAGCTGAGAAATCAAAGAATAATGTTGCTAAAATGTTTGGCGTTTGGCCAGTTTTTTAATGTATATTTGGTTTAATTAACAAGTAACTAGAAATACATGCATGCAGCAACCCCTCGCCACTAACTAAGAGCATGCAACTATATTTTCGGAATTACATGAAGTACTTGCATAGGTTGTTGTCATAGCAACACGGCAATTGTTATTTATATTAATTTTTCAAATGACAAAATATTGGGTTTTTAATCGTTGTTTTATTGACAATTTTTTAAAATGGCACAACATTTGTCATCGGTATGTTATTACGCCTAATGTAAGCTTAAATTTGGTATAAAATACCACCTACTAATTACATATATTAGATGTTTTGAAATATTTATGAAACTAAATTTTTATCTACATAAACTTTGAGTTTGAAACAAAACCGTTTCAAGCCAATTTTGTATCTTCGCTCATATTCTTTTACATGTAAAGTTCGTCAATATTTTGAAATACAGTAATAAGAAGACAGTCTTGCATTTACAAAACATAAACTTACTCTGGAATTTAAACAATAAACAGTGAATAGACTGGAGGATCGAGTACGGCTACGGCGGCCTTTATAAAGCATTAAAACACAAATATAAATACGCATTATCAACAAACTTGCCCTGTGTTTCACGCCGTAGTCAATTCTTGGCGCTTCTCTGTATTTTCCCAGAATTAATCTCTCTTCAAGAGTCAATGACCACCCTTCGTTGGTTGTGAAAGTTGCCAAATCTTTTTGCAAAAATACAAAATATTGTAGTGCAAAAAGCAAATTTAGATATTTGCTGTCAGTTGAATTCGTGATTAATCAATCAACAATAAATTTTAAATCTGGCCAATCAGTGTTAGCCATTCATGATAGTCCGCCATATTGTTGAGATCAGTGAGGACATACCACTTTTACTACCTATCACGAGCAACGACTTTCAACTCCGCTAATACGAAATTAGTAACCCTCGCCCCGGGCTTACGCCCGGAACGGCGCTTCGCGCCGTTGGCTCGGGGATTATACACTGTACATAAAAACTTGATCAAGGATGAATTGTTATTGATTACAGTTTAATTGTCTGTTTAGAATCAATCAGGTAATTATTGAAACTGAATATAAATGTCTAAATCTGGTAATGTGTGGAAGGATGTTTACATGGTGTTTCAGAAAAAAACCCTATTTAGAACATACATACTTACATGCATATATACATACATACATACTTACATGCATATATACATACATACATACTTACATGGTAGCTTAAGGCTGTTTTTTATCCTAACCCACCCTGTCAACTTCCCTGTGGAAGGAGTGCCCGGAGAGAACCCATGTGAATTGACCCCTCTACCTCAGAGGTGGTGCTTGTCCTGACCATTAAATAAAAACATGATATTGCAAGGACCCTCTCCTTATAAACTAAACTAAATTGTCTTGTCTAAGTGTTAATTACATAATTTAATACACATAGCCAGAAATTTAACAAATTGTTGTGCCAAAAGGTACCTTAATTTTGGCAAACTTTGGTAATAATTTTAAATAAACTGTTTGCTTGTTCAATGTCCCATATCCCAAATGTTTTAACCATTTCTTCAGGTGACTCTACAAACTCACAGTTTGCCACAATTGACTCTATCAGCTTTAGTGTTAATCCAGTACTTGAATCAATTCCTCCTATCCGATATCCTTCTAACCCCAAATTCAACCTGTATTCTTTCATCAATTGTCTTATATTGTCTCGCTGACTTTTTGTGATATTGCTGCATGGGCTTGAGTACTGTGGCTCTTCTTGCATATCAACAATTTCTAATGCTTTATTTAATGGTTCCACCACTTTGCAAGAGTTGCATTTGCACATCTTCAAACAATTACTGCAACACAAATGTCTGTCTGTTTCATTCGTTGTTACTAATTTTGAACCCAAATACTTTAAAATTATATTTCTCAAACAGCCAGAATCTTCACGACAAAACATGCGCATTTCTTCTGTCATTCCACTCCTGTTTGATGCAATATCATGACCATTATAGTACAAAGAAGCGCGTGCTTGTTTGCCATCTCTTCCAGCCCTGCCAATCTCTTGGTAGTAAGACTCTAGCGTGCATGGGGGCCCAATGTGTACAATTTGCCTGACATCTGGAATGTTAACACCTAAACCAATTGCTACTGTTGCAAAAACAACCCTTGTTTTTCTTGATGAATTATCACTCTTTAACTGCGTCAGTATTTCTTGCTTCATATCTTCAGTTTGTGGGGAATGGTATTGAGCAAATAGACAGTTTCTTGGGATTCTTTCGTCAGAAGGGATGTAGCTTTTATCTGCCAGTTCCTCCATAAAAAGCTTGAATGCATACCCACACCACTTTAGAGGAAGGTAAATGATGGTAAGTGGGAAGTGAGTTAATCTCTTTTTCAATTCCTTTGCGATTGGAAGCAGTATTGACTCAAAGCTTTCTTCATTAGCAGATGCTGGTTTCCTCCTATTTTTCTCAATGTAAATGTTTGGACGATTTAGGTTGGCAACGACAATAAGGGGTTTCTCAAGGTGTAGTGTGCCTATAAGTTCTTCCCTCATTTGTAAAGGCGCTGTAGCGGTAAGTACAAGGAAGGGAGCGTTTGGAAATATGGAACCTAGTTGGGCCAACTTACGAAAATCTGGACGAAATTCCCGTCCCCATTCTTCAACCAAGTGTGCCTCATCGATCACGCTCGCAACGATACGCTGTTGGAAACTGTTGGACATTAGAATTCGTCTGCCTTCTTTGCACGAAATGAACGCCTCAGGGTGGGCGAAGATTATTTTGAATTTCTCTTTTTCGATATTTTCCTTGGTTTTTGCATCCGTGAATAACCGCATAGATTGGGTTTCTTGTGCCTCTTCTTCGTCACTTTCCGAGTCACTATTTTCAGATGTATTACACCTTTTGGTGGTCGTTATTGTAGTGGTAAGGACGGCAGTTTCGACTTTACGTTTCTTGAGAATTGATGTTTGATCACTAATTAAAGAATTTAAAGGCGTTACGATTAGAACAGCGCATCCGTGTCCATAACTTAATTTGGAAGCGTTAATATGATCGTAGACAAAAGGAAATAAGTGGAAGATCATTGATTTCCCGTAACCTGTTGGTAGTATCGCAACAGTATCGCGTTTTTGTAACAGCGACGCCAACAGCTGATACTGTTTAACTTTCAGGAATGTATCTTCGTAATCAAGTTTATCCAATGCGTAACGCACAGCGTGAAAAAATGAATTCAATGTAATCATTCTTCAGAGTTCACAATTCGCGATCGTTTTTATTTTAATCCGTGTACATCATGCACAATTTAAAAACCTTTCCAGTTATTTACATGTTAGCGCTATTTATATCGATTATACAATTGATGAGTCATCACGAAAAAAGGGAAAGTAATTTTTGTCTGGTATGTTGTTTACTTCTTTTGAACATGAGCTCCTCTCAAACAACTCCTCGGAAAGAATATTTTACATGGAAAAACGTTGATTATTGTTGTTTATGTGGAACTACGAATCACAAAGATCGATTTACCAACATATTTAGTGTTCCTGGGCAACGGAAATCATTGCCACAACAAATCGAAAACGTGCTTGGTACAAAAATTACTTGCACGGGAGCGTCTCTACGAATTTGCAGAAATTGCGAGCTTAAAATCAACAACTTTTCCAAGTACAAAACATCTGCGACGTCAGTCCTCTTAGGTTTAAAAGAAAAAGTAACTTCAAAACGGTGTCTAAATTTCTCACCCCAAAAAACAGGAAAGAGAGCCAATGTTGTCACTGACTCGGATGACTTGAGCGACGAAAACGATGGCACTGACCATGCCTCACCGTCTGCATTGTATTCTAAGGTTGGTACATGAAGAGAAACAGTACAATTTTCAAATTGGTGTATGTGATTTGCATTTCAGGTTTGACTGACAAAATATAAAATGACTTTGTTGTACTCTAGGTGTCAGTTGCTTCTGCTATGGAAATCATTATTCCTCACGTTGAGAAAGAGTGTTTGATGCTTTGTTGGAGACAGCAACCATCAGAACTTCGAAAAAATGACTTTCCTAGCATGAGCACGTTTACCTGGGAGAAGTTGACAAATGAGATGGTCAGTCGTTGTCCGGTTTTGCTAGATATCTTGCTAACTGCTATGGGATACTCAAAGGACAATATCAACGAGATAGCCTCGCGCCTTTCGTTGTGCTATGCAATATTAATGCAAAGCCGAAACCATGAGCTGACACTAGTGCAACGACTCAATACCATACTGATGACAAATGGTAATGCAAAGAAGCAGGTACTGTATGTTAAATAGGTACAGGTATTTCACAAAAAAGATTATTGCTTGTACACAGAGGCATGTGTTTGTTCAATATAGTGCACAAACGACATGACGTAGCCGAAATTCGATTGCGTTTTTTAACAAGTCGAACCTCCCGTAAACGAACACACCTGGAGTCAAAAACATGACTACTTTCCGCTTATGAGAGATGAGCGCTTACGAGAAATTGTTGTCAATGTTTATGTCTATAAATCAAACGTACGCATGTTACAGTTTTATCAGGTGATCTGTAGCCCCAAAATAGCAACATTGCCGTCAATATTGTAATGTTCATGCGCTAATTGCTCCCAGCAATTAATTTCGAACCAATTTGTTGATTTTCATTTTACCTGTGCTTCGTTGACATTGTTACTGTCATTTGCGCTCAATTCTCAAACGACTGTCGATATGTTGTTAAAGTGCATATGACACGAAATGTTATATTTCAGAATCATAGAATACATTGTGCAGTGATTATCACAGTGTAATTTATTTTTCAAAAACATGATGTTAAGGCAACTATTTAAACGTTTTAATAAATGATCGTGAGGCAAAAACTATCCCATGCATGGGAACGAGTTTGCACCAAAATGACGTCATAATGACCTTAGTGGTTTTACCCAGAGTCAAATTGAGTCAATGAAAAGAAAATACATCTCATCAGTGACGTCATTTTGGTGCAAATTCGTTCCCAGTCATAGAACAGTTTTCTGCCTCACGGCCACGTATAAAAACGTTCAAATAATTCCCTTGGCATCATGTTTCTTAAAAATAAATTACTCTGCGTAAATCACCACAGTAAAAAGTCTGTAATTCTAAAATATAAAGTTTCGTGTCATGTGCACTTTAAAAGTCCTCTGATACAGGTATTCTGCTAATATACATAATCTTCCAAGCTTATTTGTTTTAAAATTACCTTTTGCTGGTTTTGAGTTTAAAATTACAACAAGATGAATAAAACATATATTTAGAATGTCTAAGTCACGCCCAGCAAAGTGCATGTCAAACGCAGTAGGTTTGAGAGGGCTAACTCAACATTTTAACTACACAAACAATTGTGTAAAAGCTGAAACAAACCGTAACCTTGCGGCTTGAACGCAAATGGTAATAATAATGTCAACGAAGCACATGTAAAAAGCAGCAAAACAGCTTTTCTCTAGCATGTCAACGTGAACCTCGCCCCTTAGAAACAAGTCGTTTCACCGTTAGCAACTGTCAGTTTTGAATAGCCCAACGTGCGTTGCGAACGCATGTTGTTTCACGGTCAAACGAAATCGGCTGTATTTTCATGGCATAATTTCGCTGATAGAAATACTACCAGTCTATTAGTCTGAATAATTTGGACTATTCTAAATGTCACTACACGTTATCATTTCACTGCTGTAACAGTATAATATATACTGTACGTTAAATTATTGTAAATTTACTGCTGTAACAGCATAGCATCATTATTTTTCAGGTTTTTGTACAGTGCCAGAAAATGGGATTTTGTCTGTCACATACGAGCAAAATAAAGCTTTTAGATATCCTTGGCAATCACTTTGCTGACAGCGCGATTGATCATGTTCGTCTTGGAGACAATCTTCAAGGAACAGGAGACAATTGGGACATGAAGATACGTCCTCACGACATGCTTTCCACAAGCCAAAATATTGACTTGCACTATTTTGCTTCCAATCTCATCGTTGAACGAGTCCCTTGTGACAATCTATTGCAAACGGCACCTCAGCAAGACCTACTTTCGTTGCCAAACTCAACATTTCTTTTAAGTTCGGTGGAAGCTAAAAAGCTTAGGGAGGATTTTAAAGTATTGGTCGCACGAGTTCTTGTAGCAAACATACCACATTTGTCGTTCCTTAAATCTATCATTCCCCAACACATTCCACATAAGTATCAACAGGAAATGGCGGTGAAATCAACGATCATTCCATTGCCAATGCAAATGAAGGACGAGAAGAAGTATGAAGATGTTGTTGATATTTTGGATTCGTATGAACAGGAGCTACAAGATATTTATATAAAAGCCGGTGTCGTGGAAAAGCCCGAGGGACCAGAACTACTGAAGGAGCCAGTCCGCATTTCAAGTGGTGAATCAGCAACACCAAACTAAGCAGCAGCGCACTTTAACAAAGATGACGCAAACGACCACATGAAAGGAATATCAGTACCATTTGGAGGAGATCAAATGACTCGAGTCAGGTTTGCTGCTGCAAAGGACTTAAGAGCTGGAGCACACACTGCGAAACAGCGCTTCGATCACTGTAGTCCATTTGTTTCTGAGCTGTTCCATACCAAAATGGCCTATGTGCAGGTAAAAAAAGTGAAAATAAGATATTAGTAACACAAATAAATGTCACAATCACACAATATATGATAAAATTTATGGCCCTTTCTGGTTTCTAGTAAAAGAATTATGATCACATGTGTGTGATCATGTACACCGGCATATTGCGTAACTGAGTCATTAATGTCTTATTATATCACAAAGTATTAGCAAACATAATTATACAAATATATGCTTTAGGAGTAAAAATAAATGCAGAATAATACACAAGTGTGCGGAAATACCAGATTTATTTCAAGTATTGGACATGATATCAACGAACTCGTGAGTAATATCATGTTCAACACGAGAAATAAATCTGGTATTTCCAAGCACCCATATATTTTTCTGTTTAGGGACTGGTCATAAAGTATAGGGGGGGGGGGACTCTAAAAATTTAATTATTAAAAGGCTAATTTTGTATGGCCCACCCCTGATTTTCCTACAAAATATACATGACCCACCCCCTATTTGGCACTAGAAATCCTTAAATATCCCCCCAGTATATCCTTAAAATTTTCATGACCCACCCCTATTTGGGACTTGAAAATTCATGACCCACCCCTCAATTTCCACAGCCCCCCCCCCCCTATACTTTATGACCAATCCCTTATTTTACAAACTACAGGTTTTCCAATATAAAATGTCCAGAAGCTATGACTGGTGATTGCTTGAAAAGTGATAATTTCATAAATAATCTCACATGTGAGATTACCAGTTTTATCATTGTCCGAAATCCTTATAAAGCACTGTACTTTATATAATAAAAAGTAATGGATTCATTTATTATTTTCACATGTAGTTTATTTTCAACCTACTTTACAAGGCAGGATCTGCCAGAGAAGTCGGTACATTGAAGTATTTCCGTGAAAAATACAACCGCAGAAATGTTACTCCCGGATAAGGTTGCCAACTCATATGAAGGAACGGAGCAATTTATCTTGAGTGTTGGTAAGGCCTACCTACTCAATGCAGCATTGAACTTCTGGGGAATAGAGAATTTGGATGGTCAGCCTACAAAACATGTGCCTCCACCTGGAATGCCTTTTAAGACAACTGAAAAGAAGCTAGACTACTTCAATGAAGTCATTGGCAATTTTGTAGACGAGTATGCGGCAGTTGATCCAGATAAAGAGAACAACAATAGCGGACTGGCAGTTGATGACGATGATGACCAGACCGACAGAGTTAGGTTAGTGTATACATATATACTACAGTAGTAATCAGCTAAAATGCACTGGTCACACGTATGTTTTTGACAACACACAACAGCACTGACAAAAGGGTTTTTATCTGTGACTTAAATGCAACATATCCAAATTTGCTGTACTGTCTGAGATTATGTAGTTTAAAGGTCAAACTAACTGACCAATAAGAGAACATTCTAAGTGGCATGTTGTCAACCAGCCAATAGGAGGCGACGTGGGTTTATGTAAACAATTTTGGGAGTGAGTGTGTAAATTGAGGGAAGGATAAGTGAAATATATAACTTGAAATTTACGTGATTATGTTGTGATTTTTATTGGGGATACAATCAGGGAGGCGAGTCCCCAATACAGTGGCACCTACCGATGGGACTGGCTAGATTTCAGACAATCCAAGGAGTTTAAAACGAGATCTTTTGGGGAATTGTGATGTGCATAACGTAAAACATTATATCGAATATGTCGAATACGGTGGAACAAAAGCTACTAGAATTAACGGGAAAAACTAAAGCATTGAACTTTGCGATCAAGAAGTCGGGAGAACTTCCAGATTCTACTAAAACGGAGGTATTATCGCGGCAAATTACATCAATAGTAAACCGAATTGGAGCTGTACATGCCTTGAAAGAGGAAATCGAAGAGATTAAATTTACCAACGACGAATCTGAGGAGAATGTACGAGCGTGGCCAAGTGGTATCGAGTTAGATATAAACGAAGCAGATAAAAAGGTACGTGAATTACGCCAACGTTTGAGTGATATCGAGGAAATTGAGCGAGATAAGGCCCAAGAAAGCGAGCGAGCGGCGGCGGAAATCGAAAGACAAAAACAACTTGAATTTGAGCGGCAAAAATATGAGCTAGAGCAAGAAGCGAAAGATGAGGAACGTAAGCGAGAATTGAAGCACAAAGCTGAATTATTGAGTCAACAATTAGAATATCAAAAGTCTATCGAGAAAACTGTGAAAAAACCTGATCAAAATGCGGCGATCAAATTACCAAAATTACTAGTGACAAAATTTGACGGAAATTTTGCGAACTGGCTTCCGTTTTGGAATACCTTC
Source organism: Muricea muricata (assembly GCA_963855995.1). Lineage (NCBI taxonomy): Eukaryota > Metazoa > Cnidaria > Anthozoa > Malacalcyonacea > Plexauridae > Muricea > Muricea muricata. The sequence goes on from OY979716.1 coordinate 63,434,801, forward strand.
CAGGCGGAAGTGGATAAATCGGACTTGCCCCCGGTAACTAAGTTTGCCTATTTAAAAGAATGGTTGGAGCCAAAAGTTAGAGCCGAAATTGAAGGTTTACCCTTTACGACAGAGGGATATGAAAGAGCTAAAAACGTACTCGCAAGTGAATATGGGAAAACAAGCGAAATAGTGAACACTCATGTTCAAAACATTATGGGACTACCCGTTATTATGGACAGTGATCCCGTTAAAGTGAATAATTTTTACAAGATCTTGCTGTACAACACACAAGCATTGGAAACTCTATGCAAACTAGAAAAAGTAAGTGGATTGACAAGGAATGTTTTGGAGAAACTCAAGGGCATTAAAGCTGATCTTGTACGAGGAAATGAGGGCTGGCAAGAATGGGATCTTACGCGTCTCATTACGGAGTTGAAGAAGTGGAGAGATATCAATACAGTCGAAGAGAATGTGGGTTTAAAGAGAAGCCGGAAAGCCTTGTTTGCAAAGGACGGTGAGCGTCGTAAGCGATTATGCGTGTACTGTGATGCTGAGAACCATAGCTCTAAGGACTGTTCAATTGTAACTGACGTCGACAAGCGAAAGAAACTACTAGCAGAGAAAAAACTTTGCTTCAACTGCACCGGAAGTAAGCATCGGGCGGCCGACTGCAGAAGTACTCAAAAGTGTTCGAAGTGTAATATGAAACATCATTCGTCCATATGTACAAAGAAAGAACAGCTTCTGACGGCAAACGGAGAGAGTGATGGTCCATTAGTGTATCCATTGGTGGTGGTAAGTGTTGAGGGAGTAAAGTGTCGTGTGTTACTAGATACCGGCTCGGGAAATTCGTACGCGTCGGCAGCGCTGATGGGTCTTCTACCAAAGCGAGGTATTAGAAAGGAAGTGAGACATGTCGAAATGATGCTGGGCTCAGTGACTAAAGAAATGGAACTGTCAAACGTACGGGTAGAAGATGTGAATGGGAACTTTGCAATGGATGTGTGTGTCACTAAAGTTGAAAAAGGAGAGCTCCTGTTTGTGGACAATCCACATTATGAAGAATTAATCAACTCCTATCAACATCTTGAGGGTGTAAAAATGGAGGACTGTGATCGAAAACCAAAACTGCCGGTGCATTTAATCTTGGGAGCCGGAGATTACATGCGAGCCAAAACATCAGAGAAACCTCGAGTGGGGAAAATGGGAGAGCCAGTGGCCGAAAGAACAAAATTTGGATGGACGATATTAGCTAAAGGCAAAGAACTAGACTATTCAGCTATGCTCCTTGCACAAACGAGTCAGACAGACTATGAAGAATTGTGCCGGTTGGATGTCCTGGGACTAGCCGACAAACCTGAAAATGACCAAAGCGAAGTTTACGCGGAGTTTCGTGAACAACTCGCACGCAGTGAGGAAGGGTGGTATGAGACAGGCCTTCCGTGGAAGGGCAACCATCCACCATTACCAAGCAACTACAACGGAAGTCTACGACGACTGTCCAATCTCCAACGCAAGTTGCGGCAGAACGGCTTGACAGAAAGTTATACCGAGATTATCGAGAAGCAGAAAGCTGAAGGCATTGTCGAAATTGCAGACCAGGAACCCGATGGAGTGGAGTACTATATCCCCCACAAGCTGGTAGTAAGGGACACGGCCGAAACAACGAAAGTGAGAATCGTGTATGATGCCTCCACCAAAGCTAACAACGAAGCTCCGAGCTTAAATCAATGCCTAAATCCCGGACCACCTCTGCAGAATGAACTCTGGAATATCTTAGTGAGGATGAGGTTCCACCCTGTCTTATTATCTGGGGACATCAAGCAAGCGTTCTTACAAGTTCGGATAAGAAGTTCAGATAGGGACGCCCTTCGGTTTCACTGGGGCCCTGATGCAAGTAGTGAAGTCGAAACATTGCGATTTACAAGAGCTTTGTTTGGCTTGACTTCATCTCCCTTTCTCCTTGGCGGTGTTATTGATCAGCATTTGGCGTGTTGGGAAACTCAGAAGCTGGAAGTGGTAGCTGAATTGCGGAAGAGCTTGTACGTGGACGATTTAGTGAGCAGAAAACCAACAGTACAACAAGCGAAAGTGCTAAAGGACGGAGCAATAGAGATCTTCAACGATGCGACCATGACTCTGCATAAGTGGCATTCCAACGAACGAGAATTAGAGGACATAGTGATAGATAGTGAAGAGAAAACCTTTGCAAAAGAGCAATTGGGGACACCGAGTGAAGGAGATGCAAGCATTCTAGGGCTAGCATGGTCCAAAGACAAAGACGAACTAAAGATCGTTGTTCCAGAGAGTGAAGTGCTTTCAACTAAACGCGGGATTCTAAGCAAACTGGCTCAAATCTTTGACCCACTCAGACTGTTATCACCGAGAACATTACAAGGAAAGATAATCTATCGTGAAGTGTGTCAAAAGAAAGTACCCTGGGATGCTCCATTGTCTACGAGCAAAAGAATCATTGGCTTAAGTGGGTAAAGCAACTGCCAAACGGAGTGGCCGTACCGCGTTCAATACCTATGTTCCAGGAAAACATCGAGTCAATTCAGTTGCACGGATGCGGGGACGCGAGTGGCAAAGGCGTGGCGGCTGTTGTCTACGCTGTAGTTAACCAACCCTCTGGTACAACACAAGGTATCGTAACGGCAAAGGCGAGACTCGCAAAACAAGGTTTGACCATATCAAGGTTGGAGCTGGTCTCGGCGCACATGGCCTGCAACCTGTTAGATAACGTACGAAATGCTCTAAGTGGATTTCCTGTTCAAGATACGTTCGGTTGGCTAGATAGTACAGTGGCGCTCCACTGGATAAAGGGCGGTGGACAACACAAACAGTTTGTTGAAAACCGGGTGAAAAAGATTCAGTCCAAACCTAACATATCTTGGCGATATGTTCCAACTGATTGCAATCCTGCCGATGTCGCAAGTCGAGGTGGAGAAGTGAAAGGAAACGAGCTGTGGTTAAACGGTCCTGATTGGCTCAAAGATACCCGTAGTTGGCCTGATGATATCGTAACTCAATCCACGAAAGAAAGTGAAGCAGAAGCCAAGGTCATCAAAACAATAATGAGAGTGGCCCAAGATAACTCGGACTGTTTCAACCACATCCTTGAAAAGTTTGCACTACGGAAAGCGGTAAGAATATGTTCGTGGATCGCAAGGTTCGTGGGAAATTTACGACGTCGTGTTAACAGCCGAATTTTCGGACCACTGACAACCGAAGAAATCGAGCAGCAATACACGTTCTGGGAAAAGAGAGCACAACGAGATTGTGATTATGGTGATGACAAAGAGCGTCTTAACCTGCAAGAAAATCATCAAGGTGTCTTGGAATGCAGAGGTCGTATCCAAGGCCATCGTCCAATATACCTGCCAGACAAGCATATCTTCACGACCAAGGTGGTAGAAGATGCCCATTTACGCACCCTACACGGGGGAGTGGGGATGAACATGGCTAAGGTTAGAGAGCAGTACTGGGTCCCTCGGCTCAGGCAACTTACTCGAAAGATTATCAAAAATTGTAACGGCTGTCGGCGATTCCAAGCAAATGCAGTCCAACAACCACCACCCGGCTTGTTACCGCAAGACCGAACGGCTGGCAGCCGACCGTTTGAAACGATAGGTGTGGACTTTGCGGGCTCTATCAAATATGTGAAGAGACGAAAAGACGAAGGGAAGGCATACGTTTTGCTCTATGGCTGCAGTCTTACGCGAGCGGTATATCTCGAGTTGATGCCCAGTCTAGACACCACGAAGTTCATCGAAAGTTTCAAGCAGTTTATTGCACGTAAAGGGAGACCCAACAAAGTGTATTCTGACAATGCAAAGACCTTTGTTTCAGCTGCTAACTGGCTACGCAAAGCTCAAAGTGACGAGAAGTTAAATGAATTCCTGAGCAAGAATCGAATTAAATGGCAATTCAACCTAAGCCGCGCCCCCTGGTGGGGCGGACAGTTCGAACGCCTGATTGGATTGGTTAAACGAGCTCTGTATAAAACGATTGGTCAAGGATCACTGAGATGGGATGAGCTAAAAGAGGTCCTCTTGGACATTGAAGTAGCGTTAAATGGAAGACCACTAAGTTATGTGGAAGATGATGTCGAGTTACCAACGTTGACTCCAAATTCCATGCTGTTTGTCGGTTGCACATTTGCGCCAGAGCTGGAAGGTCATCACATCGAAGAAAAAGATTTGCGGAAGAGGGCGAAATATTTGCTAAAGTGTAAACAAGCCATGTGGAAGAGATGGTCATCGGAATATGTGCGTGGGCTACGAGAGCGACATAATCAAAAGCACAAGAAGTCAGCCTTTACAGTGAAAAAGGGTGATGTCGTTATAATCCAATCCGATGAACGTAGTCGAGGTAAATGGCCTCTTGGTATCGTGGAAGAATTATACAAGGGACGAGATGGAATTGTTAGGGCAGTGAAGCTTCGTGCCGGGAAGACGTACTTGGAACGACCAATTAATCATCTATATCCCCTCGAGTTGTCTTGTGATCGGACAGCACCTGTACAAGTCAGTCTAGATCCGGATGCACCATCATTCAGGCCAAGACGAGATGCCGCAGTAGCAGCGCAGCATCGAATACAAGAAGTGGCAGAAGTGGAACGTTGAAGAATTAATGATTTGGAAGGAAACAAACTGAACTCTGGATTTTTATCCAACTTTTATACTGTTATGTTAGAACACGACCGATACATATACCTTAAATATCAAGGTATATGGGGGGAGAGTGTCTGAGATTATGTAGTTTAAAGGTCAAACTAACTGACCAATAAGAGAACATTCTAAGTGGCGTGTTGTCAACCAGCCAATAGGAGGCGACGTGGGTTTTGTAAACAATTTTGGGAGTGAGTGTGTAAATTGAGGGAAGGATAAGTGAAATATATAACTTGAAATTTACGTGATTATGTTGTGATTTTTATTGGGGATACAATCAGGGAGGCGAGTCCCCAATAGTACTTTTTACAATTAATAGAGCATATGGATTGAATGTGATAGAACTTACAGTTTTCCTGATGCAATTAATTGACACTTGTAAAGAAGGGGACGGTGAACGGAGTATCATCAACAAAAAGAGGCTGCTAATGTATTTCAAGTCATCAACATCTTTTCAAAATTACTCAATAGAAATGTTTACTAGCATTGCCCAAGTCAAAGCATTAGTGTCCGAGGAAATGGCTCATCGTCTAACATGGGGAAGATTTGTTAATTGGCATGGTGGTGCTGGCCAAAACATAGCTTGTGATATGGCACAGGAAATATGCAATCGTACAAGCAAGGATATTGTTAGGGGTATGGGTGCAAATAAAACAAGAAAAGCTATGATGCGAGCATCTAAAGCTTCTGCTGGTGTTCACCAAATTGTGCAGCAACTACGCGACACAACAAAAATAAAAAAGAGGTCTCAAGCACACACCCACAAAAATAAAGATGATGATGAGAAAATGATGCTGCAAGACCTGCAGAAGTTAATGCCTTTTAAGGTGAGTCCTGGCAGAAGTCACCACAATTTTGAAGATATGCAAGTATCACCTAGCAGTACAGTGGATATGGCAAAGCTTTTCAGTTGGCTGGAAAAGCACAAGAAGCAGATTGCAAGGGGGCAATTCATACCATGTGCCAAATGATCTGTTGATATTGTTCTAAACTTTTATGCTATGAGTAATGTGCCCTATTTTGTCTTGCTAAGAGATAGGTAGTTATTCCACTGACTGGATAAAATTTCGAGCCAAATGTGCAATTTGTAATTTACCGGTAACCATGTCACAATACTATGTTTTACTAATTTACTTTACTTGTCAAAGGGATGATTGGTCAGAATTAAAGTGTCAATCAATATTAATTGCTAAGTTACTATGCTAAAAAATAAAGTGACAATTAATATTAATAGAAAAATAGATATGTCAAAGACACTAGAACAATTTCCCTTATTTGTAATAAATGTAAATAGTTTCAGCAGAATTTGCTATTTGTAAAACATCATTAATAAGGCCACATAAAATAAATTCCGTGATTCTCATCACTAAATTTTAAAAACGCTCAGGAGGCAGGAGGTTCATATTTTATATCAAAATCTGATTTTTTAATTACCTGGATGTGAAAAATCGGAAAGGGAGTTCCAGAAGAATGCTGTCATAAACAAATGAACAGTTATTTTAAGCCATGCAACATTGTAAAGAATCGACAAGAAAAGTCAGAGAGGCATCATTTAATATAGCCATTAATTAATCCTGGTTTGCGATCTCTATACTGGTCTGCCATGTCTGTTACCACAACTCATCAACATTACGATATTTACAAATTTATACCGTAAAAATTTCAATACAAAATATAAAATAACTAAATTTCTAAAGATTCTTCGTCGGTCGGTACATTTATATTATATTATATTACAAAATACAAAAATATATTAACGAGAATCAAGGAATTTATTTTGTACGGTCTAATCACTGTAATGTATAAAAACAATATATATTTTTCATACCTTGTTTGCATATCAAGAAAAGAATACAGCAAGAAGTATCAGATCGCCATTGTCCTTTCGCGAACTTTTCCTTCCCCCCTGTCATTATTTCCACAAAACCCGCTCGCGGGCTAATACTCCAAGATTCTTGGAGTATTTGCCTGACACGTGACCAGCATTTACCAGGGCCTTCCTTTCCCAATCTCGTACAAAGAAGGCCCTGGGTACGAGGTTGCATATGTGCTATGACAAATTTAGTAAAAGCTATCGATTTGAGATGCCCTCCGATTATGCAAATTCACTATGTCTTTGATGGTCGCCAGTTAAATTTTAAATTTTTTTGCTTATTACATAAATGGTATTTCTGTTAACCTTTATAAAACTTGTTATAAAGCTTTACAGAAGATAACGAACCGTTTACTTTAACAAAAACCTTAGATTTATGCCAAAATAATGATCGAAATTAGCGTTTTGTTTATCTGCGCGTGCACAATGTTGTCGAAATTGCATAATATCAATATTCATGTCGATACAAGCTTGAACTATCTGTTCGTAGTGCACGTTAACGGTCCGTTATCTTCTGTAAAGCTTTATGACAAGTTTTATATTATTAAGTTTAACAGAAATAACATTTTATGTGATAAGCTAAAAAGTTAAAAATTTAACTGGCGACCATCAAAGACATAGTGAATTTGCATAATTGGAGGGCATCTCAAATCGATAGCTTTTACTAAATTTGTCATAGCACATACGTTACTGGGAGTAAAAATACGAATTACAGCTTGTTCGAAAGAGAAAAGAACGTGGTTTAAAACAAGTCCAAAATTGTGCTATAAGCTTCAGTAATTTAGAAATAATTTGACACAAAAGATGGGCTCTGTTTTTTTTTATACACCCTGTATACACTGTTGTTAATAGGTGTTGTTGGGCAATATACATTTGTAATAGATTGAAAACAAAGTAAATAAAGTTCAGTTTTATTTTGTGATCCATACCTTGACATTCAAGTGAATGACTTAAAATGGTAATTCAAACCAATATACTGTATGAAGAAGAATATGCATATAGGCTATTTTGTGCAGATTTTGCAGGTAATCTTTTTTTCTAAAACCTGAACACATTACTGCATATGTGTCAAATGTATTGCAGTAAATGTTTGTTTTATGGATAGCATGTTTACTCTTGTGCTCTCTCAGCCACTAAGACACAGGCTGGAAAGAAAGACCTATGCCAAACTCTTCATCGTGTGCCGAGAGGATTTATTTGCACCTGCAACTCTTCATATTCTTGGTCCGATAAAGGGTTTGGCACTTCTGGTATGACAACAGAGTCTTTTAAGTTTACTTGCGGTGATGATACTCCCTCGCATTCAATACGATATTGACTCCTGTCCTAGAAAGAAGATGTCAATAGCTAATAAATTATAAACCTCAAGCAGCAATGGACCTCCACATATATACGTTACTACTATGAAATTTACCCTGTGGTAGTTCTTTAACTCTGAACAATGACTGACTGGCTAACATAAACATGTTTATCACACCTGACACAATTCTTCTTGTAGTTCCCTTCCAGCAGAATCAGAGCTTCTAGCTAGTCGAGCTAAACCAGCAATCCACAACTGGTTTGTTGTCCGGTGACCAGCTGTCCTAATAGAATGAAAATTCCAAGAGCGAGTGAAGTTCTCAAGATGTGCATTTATGCACGGCTCAAAAACATAATGCAAACAAAATTTATGTTTGCAATTTGATAGATCCAGATAACCAGATTCCTCAAGATATTGGAACACAGAGTAGTAGACGTAAAGGCATGCTACAAAAACATCTCGCCATAAACGTTCAATGCGCTGGTTGTGTATGCTAGACCCGGCTATGTAGCTGCCTCTGTCTGGGCCTCTTGATGGATGTGTTAACGTGTACCATGCTACTTCCACATTTTCTCCCCCATGATCCCCTTTAACCTTGAGGGAAGTCCATGAATATTAGCTGCTTTCATGAAATGAGCCATCACTGTGCTTGCCTTGTTATTTCTGTTACATTCCAGGTACATAATTTTTTTTGAATATCCATCTATGCACCCATGCACCACATATTCCACCTAAAAATGACAGATGGTTTCTTTAAGCCTAAAATTTTTTCTTACAATTTCTAATTATTATTTCAATCAATTTAATGCAGTCTGTACACTTAGCATAAACACTATTTTTCAGATGTGCCATAGTGACGTTATTATAGCCACTCTGTTACCTACAGTGTATTGATTTCAAGAGAGGGAGGAAATCTGGAGTAAAAACTTCGAAGCACAGGGGAGATTAACTAGGGGAGCTTCATTCACATGAAGTCTCAGAAAGTTAAAGAATGTGTTGCTTCTTGGCAACTCCTTTAACGTTCATGCAGATTAATTCAATCGGAGATCTAAGTTGTCCTTCCATATTGATAAATTGATGTTGAGGATACTGTGAGGTAACACAGGGATATATTGTTAGTTAGGGACAACTAGGGATAATGGATCCACTATGGTCAATACAGAAGGTACATTACAACACCGGGTACGACATTGCATCTCCGAGTACGACATTGCATTTCCGGGTACGACATTGCATTTCCGGGTACAACATTACAACACAGGGTACGACATTGCATCTCCGGGTACGACATTGCAACACCAGGTACGACATTACAACACCGGATACGACATTAAAACACCGGGTACAACATTGCATCTCCGGGTATTGCATCTCCGAGTACGACATTGCATCTTTGGATACGACACTGCATAATACCGAAAACGACGTTGCACAATACGGGACACGACATAACAAAGATGCAGTCTTACTATTTTGTCCACAATACCCCTCCATATATTAGGAACTGGCAGCAGTCTTCATGTATGAAATAAAATATTTCAAATACTTTTAGATCATATCATCTTGATGACAAACAATTGCCCATTTTTGCAAAATTACCTGCTCTTTGTGACATTAGGAAAAAGGACAAAGATAAATCACTCACAGATACGTTAGAGCTTCTCACAGAATTTCCGCCACATCCATCACGCGTGTGTGGCAAACAGCCAAGATATGTAAAAAACAACTATGCATTTGTTGTTGACACATCCAAATTGGATCATATACGTGATACTTTGGCAGATGATACTGGAAAATGGGTTAATAACGGACAGCACAAGTTTCCATTTGTCAAGACTCAGAATAAAGGTTTTGAAAAAGTTCGTGGAGGTCCATTTGTTGATGAGGATGTCATTCCTGATAAACTGTACACCCTACACAGACATTACTACAACAAAGATTCCCCAGATTTCCATCGAACTATAACGTGACTATCCAGTGCCACATGCCAAATAAATACCACCTTTGTGTAAACATCCTTGATTTGTGGTATATATTATTTTTAACTGGAGCCACTAAATAACATTCATAATGACTGATATATCTTTTGTTCACTGGGTCATTAACAACACCTTTAAGAACATATGTAACATATGTCCTTTTTCTTGCAAAGTTCTTCAAATAATGGGGCTGATCCATTGTTGATCCATTTATACTAATATGTTGCCAAACTCACACACCCACTTCTGCATCAAAATTAAATTTAGGCATGCACTAAATAAACACTGACTCCATGTTATCATGATGTTGTAATTTGGATGTGTATTTTAATTAAACCGCATACATATAAGCTTCTGTGACCGGAAGTGAACTTATCTAGTCCCCAAGCCAAAGGCGTGAAATGCCGTTCCGGGCGTAAGCCCGGGATGAGGGTTACTAATTTTGCAGAGCAGAGTCTGAGTCAGAGTCGTTGCTCCTGGTAGTTAGGTAGTAAGATTGGCATGTCATCATGTCATGCTCACTGATCTCAAGAATATGGCGGACTATCAAGAATGACTAACACTGATTGGCCAGATTTAAAATTTATTGTTGATTGATTAATCACAAATTCAACTGACAGCAAATATCTAAATTTGCTTTTTGCACTACAATATCTTTGACAATATTTTGTATTTTTGCAAAAAGATTTGGCAACTTTCACTACCAATGAAGGGTGGTCATTTATGATCTCAATAATATGGTGGACTATCAGGAGTAGCAGCTACTTTACACTTTACCATACCCGAATAAAGCCAGTAGGCGATGGTGTGATTATTTCCAGTTCTTTTATAATATGTTTTGATGGCACATTTACTTTGTAATTACTAGGGTAGGGTAAAATGTAAAATTTACAGAGTAGCAAACACTTTAAAGCATCTAAAAAGGCGAGAACTGAGATGAAAACGACTGCGACAAGACTCTTGAAGAGAGATTAATTCTGGAAAAATACAGAGAAGTGCCAAGATTTCACTATGGCATGAAACACAAGGCATGTTTGTTGACAATACGTATTTATACTTGTGTTTTAATGCTTTATAAAGGCCGGCATAGCCGTACTCCTCCAGTCTATTCACTGTTTAAATTCCAGAGTAAATTTATGATTTGTAAATGTAAGACTGTCTTCTTATTACTGTATTTCAAAATATTGACAAACTATACATCTAAAAGAATATGACCAAAGATACAAAATTGGCTTGAAACGGTTTTATTTCAAACTCAAAATTTATGTTAAAAATTTATTTTCATAAATATTTCAAAACATCTAATGTAATTAATAGGTGGTATTAATCGTCGTATTTTATACCAAATTTAAGCTTATATTAGGCGTAATAACATACTGATGACAAATGTTGTGCAATTTAAAAAAATTGTCAATAAAACAAGTATTAAAAACTGATATTTTGTCATTTTGAAAAAATATACAGAAAGAATAACAATTGCCGTGTTGCTATGACAACAACCTATATCAGTACTTCGTGTCATTCCAAACATATAGTTGCATGCTTTTATAGTTAGTCGTGAGGGGTTGCTGCATGCATGTATTTCTAGTACTAGGAATTAAGATAACATTCTTGGAAAACGCAAGTGCCTTTTTCGACCTTAAGCACAATTTCCTTAAAATGAGGAAATTTGGACTAAAATTATTTTATGGGCATCTCTGAGGAATATTTAATTATTCGCCTAATATTTTATTGTTGAAATTATATACATTTAAATTTTCTATAGACAACAAGTCTGTGTGGAATACTCTAACTATGATTGAATATCAGTTTGGGAAAGATTCCTATCCTTTTACTATCAGCAATCACAGCAACAAAAAAAAAGCTGCTGCTGCCTGTTCGTACAGAAGAACACAACGAAGCACCCTTGATAAGCTGAAGGCAGAACTTGTTACATCTGATCTAAGGAAAGCCACAGATTCAGTGTCAGGACAACTTGGCGGCACTATTCACAGCAGAAGTGCAATTCCATGGCCACCTCAAGCATACAATCTGAACAAGGCATCATCCAAAACACCAGCAACAAGCGCAAACTATCTTAGCGATGATCCGTACTTTTCATTGGTAATGCTGTGCAAAGAGCAAGAAAAAGATAGCAAGACAGTTTACGTTAGAAAAGTAATTTGCGTGCCCGAACCAGTCGTCCTCTCAATGAAAGATGAACAGCTGGACAACATAGCTAAATTTTGTTCCAATACCGCTCACTTCGGTATTTTCCAGGCAGATTTAACATTCAAACTTGGTCTTTTCAGTGTTACGACTACGCAGTACGAGCATCTTTTGGTTCTTAACCATCGAAGCTGCAAGCATCCTGTGATGGTTGGTCCTATAATGGTGCACCAGAGAAAGGAAAAGTCTACCTACAAGATCTTGGCAGATGACATGGTAGCTAGAAAGCCGAAATTGAGAAATCTGCTTGCCTTGGGAACTGATTTTGAAGGTGCTTTTTCAGATGCATTTCTAGATGTGTAGCAAGGCACAAAACATCTCATTTGTTTCAACCACTTTCAAAACAACATCACTGACCACCTCAAGTCGTTTGGCATTGACGAACCAAACAGAAGGCTTATTTGCGCTGGCATTTTCGGTCAACAGGTGGGAACAACGTTAGAAGAAGGCATTGTTGATTCGAATGATGTCGAAGAGTTTGATGCACAACTTCATTCGACAGTTTCGCTAGTAATTAGTGAAGCGTCAAATTAAAACTTATGTTATTTGTTATTGTGCATATATAAGTATATGACATGTTCGCTTTTGCCAACTAAAGTAGGGAGAACTTGGTTGTTTACGTTGCGTTAATTTAAGTTACTACAGCACTGTTTAAATTAACTTTATTTATATGCTGTAAATATTCTCGGTGGTTATTTAATGTAGATATTGTGGATATATATATACAGTATATCATGTACTGGGTGGCGCACAAAAAATAAATTGCCTTCTTAGATTTTCTATCTTGACAAAAGTACATGCTGTATCTTAGTCGCAAAAACAAACGTAATCCTTTTGAGGAAGGCCTAAATTAAATTTTGATATATACCATGTGTACATACATACATTGCAGACGAAACTATCCACATTTTAGTACAACTAAGAATTTCTTTAAAAAGCCGAAAGTTAGCCATTAACCTGCACCTTTGATACGGCAGGTGTATTCGTCTGCAAGTATTAATTTAATATTGAAATATAAGATGAATTAGCATACATGCTTTTAATTTTTCCTTTTATATCAAAATTAAATTCAGAAAATGCTGCATTAGGAACTGTTCAAAACATGGCTAGTTCAATTATGAATTTCTTTTCAATGGCCAAGAAAAGTTTTCTTTAATGCAACAAGCTTGTTTGCAATGGATCAAGGAACAATTCAACAGTCATTCGACGCTATTCAGTCACGCTTTGCATTAACGCCAGTGGGCATGCTTTTCCAGATGTATAAACGTATTTAAGCAACTTTCTACTTTTGTGTGCCTCATGATATGGATGGTATTAATTACTCATCATTGCTTAATAGGCCATTTGTAGCCATTTCTGAATGTTTTAAAATTGCATAATGAATTAAAAATGTTGTTATTTCTGCTTGTATTGGACTAAAACATACATCATACATATCAATATTTAAGTTGGGCCCCAACAAACATGCCAATCATTACCCGGGTTAAATAGCTCTTTTAGTTTTAAAGCATATCTGACCAAAGAGAGCAACCTTTTTCACACCACCCGGTATAACATTTCTGTTGATTCATTTTAAAGTATTCATTCATGTGTATTTTATAATTAATAATATTTGAACTATATTATTCCGTTTTTGTTTTTTTTTTTAATTTTTCACTTACAGCGAAAATGTATTCTGGTGTTGCGGCATTCCGGTCGAAAATATATTCCAGTGTTCCTTCTTTAACTACGTGCCTCTGACAATGATACTATTTACAACCAGAGGAAAAGGAGAGTAAGTGATTTAAAAGATTGCAAAACTTTGCTAAAGTCAGTGGAAGATAGCAAAATTTGTGATAGTGTCCCCCAAAATTTCAATGCCAAGTCTGTTGTGGTTGACCCAACAGCTGATGTGAATTTCTCCGGTTTTTCTGACTCAGTTGTCAGACATTTCGTTCCAAAGAATTTATCTGGAGGAAGTTTTCAAGCCAGTGTGACATTCTGTTCCCCTAACTGTGAAGTAATTCAAATCAGTAACAACCTTCCAGACACAGACACACCATGTGACCCATGCACCAAAACGTTTTCCCACCTCCAGAAAGCTGCCAAAAGAAAGAAGAAAAGTACTACCGCTCCTGCCAAAACTACAGCTCCCTTATCATCATGTAGTTCTGAAAAATTAGTTACAACTGTAAAAGCATCACCAAGATTGGAATGCAAACAATTAGAAGGAAGGATCAAAGAGTTAGAGTCAAGAATTAAAGATCATGGCGTAGCCATTAGTGAGAGTTTGGAGAACGATATTCTGAAAATTATGAGTAGTCAAAATCTTGATGCAACCCCCCCCCCACATGAAATTCTTTTGGGAGCAACAAATAGAGCTTTTGCAAAGTGAAAAGTTTGGACGAAGTTATCACCCTCAGATTATTCGTTTTGCACTGTCTCTACATGGTAAGTCTCCAGCTGTGTATCATAAAGTAAGGGAAAGTGGAGCACTGATTCCCAGCAAACGTGTCTTAAGGGACTATAAAAACTATTTTAAACTGAAGGCTGGCATCAGTGATGAAAATATTGAACATTTGTCTGATAAATCATCATCACTGGCTGGCATCCAACGTTATGTGGTTGTGGTGATGGATGAAATGAAAATACAGTCCAACCTAGTTTATGACAAGTACTCAGGCGACTTGATTGGCTTCGTATATCTTGGAGATCCAATGACCAATTATGTAAGTCTCGGGGATGACAATGTAATAGCCACTCACGCTTTGGCATGTCTGGTGAGAGGTATGTGCAGTGACCTAAAGCAGGTCATTGCATATTATTTTACTGAAAATGTAACCTCTTACCAGATAATGTCAATCTTCTGGAAAGTAGTTGGTGTCCTTGAGCTTTCGCTAGGCCTGTGGGTTTGCGCTCGTATCGTAAGTTTTTCCAGCTTCATTCCAAATACACAAGTGACTTGAAATGTGATGTCATTCATAAGGTGCATAACATTTTTGCTGATGCATGTCCGGAACTGCTTGTATAACTGCTTGTACATATTGCAGATCTATTTTACAGCAATCAAGAATTATCTTTGCATACGTTACCAAAGCTCTCACTTGATCACATTGTCCTAACATCGTGTACAGCAAAATGAAAGTGAAGCTGGCAACACAAGTTCACAGTCCGTCTGTTGCAATTGCATTGAAAGAAAGTGGGAAAGAACAAGTCACTGGCACTGCCCAATTCTACAGAATGTTGAATGATTTCTTTGACTGTTCAAATGCGAGGTCTCTGACTGAACATCAGGAAAAGAAATGATCTCATCAAACCCTACGAGTCACCCAATGATGAAAAGTTTACGTGGATGAAAAATGTCTTTCTAAAATTTTGTGAAGATTGGAGAGAAAGCACATTGACAAAAGAGGGGAACTTCTCTGCAGATGATTTAGGAAAGATATTCCTGTCGATTCAAATCTATAATGGTTTGCAAATGTCAGTTCACTCACATATTGAGGCCATTCAGTTTTTGCTTGCTGTGAAGGGTTTCAACAGGGAGCTTAAGATCGACAACGAGGCAAGTTCCAAGACGCGGTGTCAATATATAAGTACAAGAAGAAGCTTTTTTGGAATTTGATTGTTTTGATAACCATTTGAAGCTTGTTTTAGTAACTCACAAATAGTTTTGTTGACCAAAACGATATGCTTTCTTCTATAAGTTGGACTTCCAAAACACTTCCTACGTCGTAGCATGCTTTCGCATTGCCCAAGGGTTGTAATAATTCTCAGTCTGATGTTGTATTAGACATGGCTATGCACTTGAGAATACCCCTGGGACCACAAATTATTCATGGCTGTTGTCTTCTATAAAAATATCCTTTGTTATCTTAAGGTCCCTACTATGTCCTCAGTGAACACTTTATGCGAGATGTTATAGAGGACTATTTTGGACGTCAAAGAGCAAAAGGTGGTCCATGCTCAGACAACCCCACAGCTCAGCAGTTTGGCTACAATGACATGATTGACTACTGCTGCACAAAGAGACATTGCGCCAGTTCTAAGAGGTAATGTTGGAGGCAGATATGAAAAGAAGAAGTGGCATCACGTTTCAGATGAACCTGAGAAGACAACGAAAAAACCCCAAGAAGTAACATTTCTAAAACACAAAACAATGGTAATACCGAATATTGAAATTGTTTTTATTTCTCAACGTTTTGACTAGTTTAAAATTAACTCTTACCTGACTGACCGCAAAAAGGTTTTTGGTGGACTATATTAAAATACTCGTTATTTTGTGGCACTTCAACCAATTTGTCCCATTTATGTCTTATTTTTTTTTTCCAAGAGAAAGGGCAATAATTTCAAACAATTTTGCGATGAGCGTGGCTCACTTGTTGCATAAATTAGCATAATTTATGCATAGTTTTAGCATAAATGTTGCAATTTTATTAGAAAACCAGCAATATTTTTTTTACATTGCAAACTAAGGAAGCATTTATATTAGTGAAATGTAGCATATGTGAATATGCAACTGTACAGAAAAAATCACGAGAAAAAAATAAAAAATGCAAAAGTTACGACTGCTTATAGGCAATGACCCAAAAGACCTAAAAACGCATGTTTTTTGTGGATTATTTTGAAATATCCATTATTTTGTGGCAGTTCAACCAATTTTTCTCATTTATGTTTTGGTTGTTTTTTACAGATGAAGGTTTAATTTCCAATAATTTTTGATGGGTGTGGCATGCTGTTTGCATAAATTATGCTAGTTTAGGCATAATTTTAGCATAAAATGAGCAATATTTTTATAGATTGCTAAATATGGAAAACATTTATATAGCTGAAATGTAGCAAACATGAATATGCAACTGTACAAAAAAAAGGCCTGAGAAAATGATTTAAAAAATGCAAAAGTTAGAACTACTTTAAGCCTACAGACCTAAAATGACCCAACAGACATAAAATGGATTATTTAAAAAAAAATGCTCAACTGAACAGCAATAACTTTATTTTGTAAGTATATTTCATACAACCATATAACTCAAAGACTAACTCACAGTTTAGGTTCATTTTTGCTTGTGATTACAATCCTTGTGCCGAACTTCAAAACAATTTTTGTTCTTTGTACAATGCATATAAGTATTGCATTGTGGAGCACCACAGTATGTAATGAGTTTCTGTACAGATTTGTCAGCAGCATAACAAACTTTACAGTTTCTTTTGGTGTCAGAGCATTTGAGTGTGAAATGACCCTTGTGGTCGCTTGTGTACAGGAGGACTTGAAACTGGTGGTTCACCATACTCATTAAGGTCAGCTATTTGCCTAGCCAGTTCCTCTCAGAAATCCAGCAGGAAGAATCTAGTTGGACATTGTAATTCTTCAATTTCAGGGTGCTCAGCACGAGATAACAATTGAAACAGACAGAAAACTGTTTACCATAGAAATGTCTACCATATGGAAAAATAAGGCTTTCCACCATCGCAAGCACTTTTGCAGGGCATTGTTTTTTGCAAGAAGCTGATCAGATCTGTCAACTCCATTCATGTACTTATTTGGTTGCTTGACTTAAATCTTTTGCCACTTATCATTCACTTTAACATTTCTTTTTACCTTTACATGATCATTTGCTGTATCAATGGATGTTAGAATTGTAAAAACTTTATTATCCTTCCATTGTTATGCTAAACAGCAACCATCTCTATTCCACCGCATGCCCCCCCTCCAATCAATTTTTTAGCCCATTTCTTTTCTCCTTTCATGGACACTAGAAAATTCTTTCTATTTTCTTTGACAGTTCCACAAGATGGTGTAAGAAGGGCAAAAAGATCTTTGATGAGTTTGACAGATGTATAAAAATTGTCAAAAAACAATTGATATCCTTGTTTAGTGTATGGCTTGATCAGTTTCATAACTGTATCATACCCAAGTCCATTTTTGCTTTTTTCTGGTCTGTGTTTTTCCCCACATATACATCAAAACCACAAGTATAACCATTGATGCTGTCTGCCAGTACCCAAAGTTTAATCTCCCATTTGGTAGGTTTGTTCTTTATATACTGACGAATTCCTGATCTATGTCATGATTTTACCATACGTTCATCAATACTTATATTCTGAAAAGGTTGGTAGAGTTCTTTGCATTTAGCAGAAAAGTAATTGATAAACTTCTGTACCTTTCTCAGCTTATTACCACTATCTTCAGTACCCGGATCAGAAATATGAAGCATTGCCATTAGGTGCCCTGAATCTATCTCGAGACATCATTGCCCTTGCCCAAAGTCCATGGTATAAAGTTTCGGTGCTCCAATAGTGATGAAATTTGCTAACAGACACCAAACCAAAATAGATAACCAAACCAATCAGTTTCCGAATTTCATCCACCGTTGTTTCTTTCCAAGCACCATATCAGTTACCGTAAAAAGGTTTTTCAGTTATTTTCTGCTGAGCATATTCTGGCATATTTCACTCAACAGTTGCTGGGTAAAAAATAGCTTGAAAAAGTGGATGGCTTTTTTCATGTTATTACATAGTACTTGGAAATTAAGGTACACACCAGGTGGTCGTTAAGGTTGAAAATCTGGATGGTTGCCTTCAACATGATCATCAAAGCTTTTCGAGGTATGTCCAATATAGGCATCAGCTAGCAGATGCTACAGGTGGTTGTATCTGGTAGCATTTGGTTAGTTTAACAGATGCTATCAGATGACAGCAGAAGTTAGCATGTGTACCGTCAGTTATCAGTTGCGGTTAATAAGGGTCAACTTGACCCACAGTTAACCAAAGCAGAGTTAACAAATGCAGCAGATGCTATCAGGTGGACAGATGGTAGCAGATGCTAGCAGGAATTAGCATGTGTACAGTGAGTTAGCAGGTACTAACATGTGGTTAGCAAGGGTCAACTTGACCCACAGTTAACCAAAACAGAGATAACAAATGCAGCAGATGCTAGCAGGAATTAGCATGTGTACAGTTGGTTAGCAGGTGCTAACGTGTGGTTAGTTAGGGTCAACTTGACCCACAGTTAACCAAAACAGAGATAACAAACGCTACAGATGGTAGCAGGTGGACAGATGCTAGCAGAAGTTAGCATCTATGCATGTTGCTAACATGGTCAGTATAAGTAATGACTATGTTAAAGCCTGTGAATCCTAGTCATAGGAGAACAAATGCAGCAGATGTTAACAGGTGGTAGCCAGTTTTCAGTGTTGCGTGCCTTGCTCCGATTACATATTATTAATTATTATTATTAATAATAATGATAATAATAATAATAATATTATTATTATAATTATTATCATTATGATTACTATTATTATTAATATTATTATTATTTTTATTATTATTATTATAATTAATTATTATTATTATTATTCATATTATTACATGACATTGATTGAATTTCACGGTTATATTCCTTTCGTTTAATATGGCGTCTTCATTGGATGGCACAAACAAAATGTATTATTCGTTGGATTTTTGTTTATGGCTTGATGGGGAATATTTTTACAAAGGTTTGCAAGGTTTGTGGCTTAGTTTTTAAGTATATTTTGCGGAAGGATTTTGAAGATGACGAGATCGATAAATTAATTCTGGAAAGCCAAAATTTGGAACACTTTCAAAGGCAGAACATTCCCAATTTTGCCCATTTTATTAAATGTGTTTGTGCGGAAATGTTCCCATTTCTAGTATTTTTATGAGCGAATTAGAATGCCACCCGATCCGAATGTTGTATCCCAATAAAATTATTGTCTCCAATAAATTATTGGGATTGTTAGGGTTGGGGTTTGGGTCAGGGTTAATTTTATAAGCATGAAATGACAATTCCAGTAACTACTGGAATTATCAAACATTGTAACAAGTAATTTTATTGGAATACAACGTTCGGATTGGTTGAGAATGCTGTCGAAAATGCGGCGAAATTTGGTGTTGGATACAAATTGGAAAGCATTAACAGTGTATCATGCTACTCGTGGAACTTACATCAGTTGTTGTTTGACGAAGCATTGCGGAAAATGTCGATTGTACGCGCATTACGAGTTTTGGACTGAAGGTGGACTAAAGATGTTTGATGAGTGTTTTTGGAATAAAGAATTCTTATTGAGAACTGAGGATACGGCGGTAGACATGAGCGTGCTAAAATATTTTAAACATGAATTTGTGATGGGAGCAAAAAGTTTTAAAATGAAGGCCGCAGTTTATAATATTTTTCACGGATACGATAAGCGAATGGACCACATGGTTTGTGATGATGGTAGCAATGAAGATGAAGAGATGAGAGAATGTTAATGGCTTGTCAAAAAAATGGAGGTGGTAAGTTAAATTTTTTATGAGGAATATAATGTAACTTGGGCGAATTGATTAATGAAAAGATAACATGTAATTATTAAATAATATTTGCAAAGTTTAAACATGGAATTTTATGTTTTTGTTTTTGATGTTTGGTAAATTGAAGTCAGAATAATAAAACATTCTATTGTCATTTATGACTACATATGTATATATATATATATACATATACTGGCCAGGTGTCTAAAAAAAGTTGATGGGGCTTTGGTTTCTTCTAGCGCGCTCAATATTTGATCTTTCACAGCCTGAAAATCGGTCTTGCGGCTTGGGAATATTGCCATTTTTATAAAATTTGATAAAAAATTGAGCAAGTAAAAATCAAATGAAAATTGCCGGTCGTATCGCATTGTCAATTTATTGAATTCTATTATAATTCACTCTGATCTGGGAATTAAAATTTAATCGTTGAATGTTGAAATGAAGTGAACTGCTTCATAAACCTACCATATCTCTTATTTGGCTTCTGACGAGGGTTATAGCAAGTTGCAAGTTCCATAGCGCGGAGAAAATTCAGCTAACACAAGTAAAATTATACAATGCGGTTATAACCAGTGCTCAACACAACCGGTTCATTATTGTTAGATGGTATGATATTTTTTAACAATTTATTTTAACTTAAACAATGAATTGCTATTGAAATGCGTAAATCGCCATATAAATTGATATCTTTGTCATCAAGCGTCGCCGGGGGGGGGGGGGGTATTGCGCATGTGCTAATTGGAAAAGTAGGACAAACATCAGTTGTGGGCTTATAGCTAGTATAGCACAATCATGATATTTAAAAGCGTTCTATAAGCTCGGATTACTCCTTATAATATAAATAAAGGCAGAAAACATGTCCAAGACCATGAAAATGCCAGAGTTAAAAACGTTTCTGCAGGATCGCGGAATTACGGTAAATAGTTATTTAAAGCATCATGGCCTCGTGGCTATTGCTTGCGCTGTCGAGGAAATGAATTTATCGCCACAATCAATGTCAGACCACTGAGGCAGAAGAAAAGCTTAACATGCACATGTACAGTATGGTTGGCTATTTGTTTCAAAATGGGTTCGTGATATATGGGCTCTAATCTAACGTATACTTTTCACTTTAATCTTTGCGTCGAATTCGTAACGCCCGCCAATAAGACACGAAGTTCACTGGTACGCAAATATAAGCGTGTTTTGCACGCATATATATGCATGTTTTGTACCCTCATATATATGCGTGTTTAGCAAAAGCGCATATATATGTGCGTCAAAAATACGCATATACACGCGTCCAAAAGACACATATATACCCGTTAAAAGTGTTTAGTGAAAAATATACATTAGATTAGAGCACATGTATCACGAACCCATTTTGAAACAAATGCCTAACCATACATGTACATGTTAAGCTTTTCTTCTGGCTCAGTGGTCTGACATTGTGGCGGTAAATTCATTTCCTCGACAGCGCAAGCAATAGCCACGAGGCCAGGCTTTAAATAACTATTTACCGTAATTCCGCGATCCTGCAGAAACTTTTTCAACTCTGACATTTTCATGGCATGACATTAAAACTGCACATCTGAAATGACTGAGGTTCAATATTGTGCGTTCTAAAGTAATACACACAACGGACACGCTCCATAAGTTTGCAGCATGGTCGTTTTGCAGCATGGTCGTTAGCTTCCAAGCAAGCAAACACAATAACATGACTGTGATTTAAATTATCGTAAAGTGTGTAAAAGACAAAGGCCATGTTACAGAGAACAAAGCAAACACAATTACATGACTGTAATTTAAAACATAAATTGCCCGTCGTAGTGTATTAACGGTAGAAGGTCATGTTCCTCATGTTTAAACAACAACTGTATATATGATTATCAATTGAGATTTAAATTGTGCGACCTGAAGTACCGTTATAAAGGCTGCGGGCACGCTATACATAAGTCTTTTAGAGAACGAGGCAAACACAATAGGTGCACTCAGAACGAACAACGAAGCAATGATTTAGATTTACAGTGTGCGTCTTGAAGCACCGTTATGAAAGTTGTGGGCACGCTACATCAGTGTCTTAGAGAATGAAGCAAACACATGATCATAATTCCATGATCAGTGCCCTAAGTTTGAATCCTATTTGCACCATTTGTGACTATGTGTTACAACTGTATCATCTGCTACATTTGTCACATTTGCTTAGCCTTGTGAAAATGTCATGGAAAAACTATACCATATATGGTAATTGTAACCATCTGTCGCACCTGCTAACAAATGACTTATTTCTCAAACCAGATGTGCCAAGTGTAACCATCTGTAGCACCTGCTAACAAATGACTTATTTCTCAAACCAGATGTGCCAAGTGTAACCATCTGTAGCACCTGCTGCTAACAGATGGCTATATTGGACATGCATGAGCTTTTCACTGGTGTTGGTTGCCTTTCATTACCTTCACTCCAAGACCGTCTACTTCCTCTTGCATGTTGACCACCTTTTCTGAGGTCCTAATACTGCCTCCTCCCCTCCGACTTGCATAGCCCCTTTGACTTTCTCTCAACCGTGTTTGTCCCCTTGCATTTCCTCATCCCCTTTTAGTTGATGTGGACCCCCTGTACTGGCTTGTCTCCTTACCACAACTCGCTTGTTCTTCTTCATTGTTCACACATCCTTGCTCGTCTTCACTTCTACTCATGTCCATATCAAGTACTGGGAGATTATCAATCCGTTCAACTTCTTCATTCTCCTGGTTTTCAACACCCAATGTCCAAAATTTGGGCATTTGATACAATCAACATTCAGTACTAATCCATATGTTTCTAGAGAAGTTTGATTTTTTATCTTAATTTAAAATTCGTCATTGTATAGATAAAGTAATAAAACACTACGAAGAATAACTGTGACTTTAGAACATTCACCGATAGATATAATATCAATTATCGTTCTTGCAATTTGTCAAGCAGTGTTTGCAGTTTATGTGTACTACACGTATTTTCAAAACAAATAATTTACATAAAAATCTGAATATTCAAATTAAGTACAAAACATTCAAAACAAGATAAAATAATCGATTCTGGAATATTTTAAAAGTAATACTACAAGGCACCCCGAAAAACCTACACTTTAGCATATAAATTTTAGACAGAATGTACCGTCCTCATGGTGACATGCAAACTAATCTCTGCCTCTGATTCAGACGAATTTTCTTCCACTAATTCGGCATCTAATTCACTTTCCTCGCCACTGATAGAACAATATTTCCCCACAGTGACTTAACCTAGGGGGATTTCCAGGTTGTATTGCACATCAGGTCGTTTGGGATATTTCTCATTGTAAGTTTGTATTGATTAACATGTTCTCTAAATGCATGTTTAGCTTCTTCAAGAATTCCAACTAAATTGTTCGATGGGTTAACAAGTCCACCTCTACTGCGGGAAGAAATAAAACTTAAAACCTCATCAGACTTCATGTTTTGCAACAATAATTTGAACTCTTTGTTGTCTGACCCTCTTTTGCATTTGTTTATTTGAAAAAGTTTTGAGACAGCATTGCCTGCAGCATGAGATAAAGCTCCACGTTCCTTTTGATGGATAGACTTTACACCTGCCTGAGACATTTCAGTTGTTTCTGCTGTTGCCCCAGCTTGATCTCAATCGAGACAGATATAAAGCGTAAACAATCCAGGGGGGTTGGATAGATGTCATTCTTCAGGGGGGTGCTGTGTTTCTTGTGATTTTTCAATACATGAAATTGTGTATTTTTTGTGTCGATATTTTGAATGGCTATGTTGAAGTTACAAAAATAAAGTTGTTTCGACTGTACACATTGCATATTTCGATTTACTGATGTCAAAAGCATTCATGCAGGATCAGTAATCAATGGCAGTCTACCAATATAGTCCACCGACTTCATTTTTTGGTACCTTTCGTTATATTACCCGGTCACGTACCCATACAACGTTTTCCTCTTTTGGATGGGGAGTAAACTTTGTAGTCTTGCAAGGTCTGTTGCTTTCTGCATTTGTCTCCACTGTTAATTTATGTTTTCGCAGTGAAAAGCGGATGGCTTTAACTGCGCATTCTTTTTCCTGAACCATGAATGTGAAATACTCCTATCCCTTCTTGGTGAATCTGGTAGGGCTGACATTTTCAACATACCCAAGGAGACAATCACTGGCCCTTGTTGATGAACTTTCAAGTACAAGGAGGACGAAAAAGCATCGGAGGATGTGCTACTTGTTTTCGATTGTGTCTTTACTGGGGTACCTATATTACATACATGTCCAATACTGACAATCTGTATCTGATCGACAAATCAACTTTACTGTCGGTACGTTTTGATCCATCGGTCAGTTGTTACTTACGGTCGGACAGTTGTTATTTACGGTTGGACAATATTTTGCAGTTGGTGCAATGTCGTGCCATGCAGGAAGTGCGTCATACAGCACTTGCGCTTCTGTCTTGCTGGTTTCCGCCCTAGCTCGAACCTGCTGTGCATGTGCATGGTCAGTCAAATGGTCCGATCGATCGATCGATCGGATCCATCCGACAAAGCTGTTTACGGTCGGACAATTTTTTACCGATGGATATATTCTAACCCACTGAGAAAAAATATTGCTTTGTTCGTTGAAAATTGCTGAGGTCGGGAATGTGAACAAGGCTTAGAACATGAAGTTTTCATGCTAAACATTGACAGAATAAGTAGAATACATTTATTATGTTTTACGACGCACATATGACAGAACAAGTAGAATACAATCAAATGCAGTTCGTAATAAAACCATATGACATGCTGAATATTATATTTTACAACGCACATTGTCACAATCATATTACATCAATTACAATAAAAATATGCTTGCTTCGTTGTCAAGAAAATCTATATGACATGCTGACTCTTATATTTTTGGACGCAAATAATGATAATCATATAACACTAACAATGTTTACTTCGTTCTCAAGATAACTTACAAGACATGCTATTATATTTGACGACGCACATATGACAGAGTAAGTAGAATACAATCAATCGAAAGTCGTAATAAAACAATATGACATGCTGACTTTTATATTTTACGACGCACATAATAGTCACAATCATATTACAATAACAATATGCTTGCTTCGTTGTCAAGAAAATCTATATCAAATGCTGACTCTTATATTTTAGGATGCAAATAATGACAATCATATAACAATAACAATATGTTTGCTTCGTTCTCATGATAACTTACATGACATGCAAACTATATATTTTATGACACGCATATGACAGAATAAGTAGAATACAATCAAATGCAAGTCGCAATAAAACCATATGACATGCTGACTTATATTTTACGATGCACATAGTCACAATCATATTACAATAACAATATGCTTGCTTTGTTCTCAAGAAAATCTATAATATGACATGCCGACTATTACATTTTACGACGCAAATAATGACAATCATATAACACTAACAATGTGTTTGCTTCGTTCTCAAGATAACTTACATCACAAGTAACTATTATATTTTACGACACATATATAACAGAACAAGTAGAATACAATCAAATGCAAGTCGTAATAAAACCATATGACATGTTGACTCTTATATTTTACCACGTACAAAGTCATTATCATATTACAATAACAATATGCTTGCTTTGTTTGCAAGAAAATCTATATGACATGCTGAATCTTATATTTTATGACGCGCATAGTCACAAACATATAACACAAAAAATATGCTTGTTCGTTCTAAAGAACACTTACATGACATGCTAACTATTATATTTTACGATGCACATATGACAAAATAAGTAGAATACAATCAAATGCAGGTCGTAATAAAACCATATGACATGCTGACTCTTATCTTTTACGACGCACATTGTCACAATCATATTACAATAACAATATGCTTGCTTTGTTCTCAAGAAAATCTATGACATGCCGACTATTATATTTTACAATGCAAACGGACAATCATGTAACACCAAAAATATGTTTGCTTCGTTTTCAAGATAACTTACATGACGTGCTATGCATTTCACCATCGGTAAAATATTTGTCCGACCGTAAGATTGCTTGTCCGATGGATCCGATCGATCCATCAGACCATCTGACATTTGGCATGCTTGCAAACCCTCTTGCTTCAAGACTGTGCTCCCTAGCGCTTTACAATTACGTCATTTCACCATCCGTAAAATATTTGCCCGACCGTAAGATTGCTTGTCCGATGGATCCGATCGATCCATCGGACCATTTGACATTTGCCATGCTTGCAAACCCTCTTGCTTCAAGCTTGTGCTCCCTAGCGCTTTGCAATTACGTCATTTCACCATCAATAAAATATTTGTCCGACCGTAAGATTTCTTGTCCGATGGATCCGATCGATCCATCGGACCATCTGACATTTGGCATGCTTGCAAACCCTCTTGCTTCAAGACTGTGCTCCCTAGCATTTTGCAATAGCATCATTTCACTATTGGTAAAGTATTTGTCCGACCGTAAGATTGCTTGTCCGATGGATCCGATCGATCCTTTGGACCATCTGACATTTGCCATGCTTGCAAACCCTCTTGCTTCAAGACTGTATTTTCGCCACGAGTAATTGAAAAAAAATCGACACTTACAAAAAACGTAGGAAAAGTGTTGTTAAGCTGTCAAGTATAAATAACCATAGCAATAAATGCGTATGCATATTATAGTTCCCCACTTGACAAACATTTTTCAGACGGTAAACATCTTTTACAATCAGATCGATCGGACCCACCTGTAAGAGAGATTTCTCCATCGGACTCCGATTACCGGTATTGGACATCAATCCTATATTAACGACAATATATAGGGATATAGGGGACACATAAGGGAAAGAGGACTTACCTTTTGAAGGTTTGATTGGTTTGCTTTTACCATTTTTGGACATGATGTCTCAACGCAGCTTGAACATATACTAATTGTTAAGGTTGGGTTAGTAATAAAGTACTGTACAGAATCGTATTTTTATTTCGTTAGTAACAAAGTAACATGTTACTCACATACGTCATATTTATTGTTCATTTATAGCAACATTGTTATTGTAAAAAATTGGCTTTAATATCAAAAAACAATCTTTAGAATGTATTGTGATTGGCTTTCTAAATGAGGAAATATTTCTCTACTGACTTGCGCATTCTTGTATGAATAATAGCTGTGTTTATGCTGGAGACGGCTAATTCATGCGGACGAACTTAGATGTCTCATGTTTAATCCGTCTGGCATGAGGTTGTTTTATATATTATTGTATCAATGTATAATAGTATACATGGTTAATTCATGCGAAATCTCTGACAATCCCCCTACTCGCCAGGGAGTCATATGTGAAATGAGAAGGCGAGAAGATGGCGCACCTGCTGTCGCTACAGCCTACACCCCCAAGCCTAACATTTTGTGGGCAGATGACGCGCATGTTATCGCTACAGAGCATGATCACTGGTCTAGAAAGAAGGTGCAAAACTGTGATCTCTTGAGGACGATTAATAACGAACTATTGAGATCTGACTAGCAAATAGTAATTAGTTCAGGCGACATTATGCCTACAAATTGCAGTTGAGCAGTTGAGCATGCCCTTACAGACACAATATTATTTCTGGGAGTTGTAATGAGCATGTACCTACACATGTGAAACACACTAAGTACTATCATCCATCTGATAATCTTAGGCTAAGCAGATCAGAAACTAAGAGTTCAATACATGGCAAACATGATCAAGAACCTTCGAGAATTTTTGTTAAGAAAATAGTGAGCTTAATGGCCAAAAATAGAAGCCGCTGACGAAAAATTAAAATGTTTATAAAGAAGGTAATTCCAAAATCATCAGCATGGCACAACTTCCTTCCTACAGCATTATAGTAAATCAGTAGCGAGTACTTGATGTTAGATGTTTAGGTCAGTGGCAAGTACTTGATGTTAGATGTTTTAAATAGTAATACCATATAAGGAGTAGCACATATATACAAGAGAAAGCAAGCTGTCACTTTGTACAAACATATAGATTTAGCAAAATAAAGAACAAGAACATTACATTGGCGACGAGGATTAAGTGAACATAGTCATGGTCGACGAACCACAGCAAGCAGAGCATGTAAACGCGGCCTACCAAGCAATTCCTGTGGCAATTCAGCCTATGCCTGAATTCAAACCCGAAGCCCACGTCGGCGCTAGCTTAGCAACAAGATGGGACAAGATTTCGAAATGTTTATTGTAGCTTCAGGAATAACTGATCCAAAACGAAAACGGGCACTTCTTCTTTACCAAGCAGGCACTCGAGTGCGGGAAATTTTCCGATCTGCCAGAAACCGGCAACGACGAGGCTTACGATACTGCTAAAGAACGACTAAAAGAGTACTTTGACCCTCAGAAGAACAGGCGTTACGAAGTGTATTGCTTTCGCCAGACGACACAGCAGCCCAGTGAAACCTTAAACGCTTTTCATACAAGGCTACGACGGCTAGCTGAGACATGCGGATTCACAAACTTGGAATTCGAGATAGAGCAGCAAATAATAATCAGAGGAACATCTTCTAAAATTCGAAAGCGTGCACTACGAGACCCTCAATTCGCACTAAAAGACATGTTACTGGAAGGAAGACGTGACGAGCAGAGTGCGTACCAAGCCAGAAATTTCGAGTCAAAAGACGTTAAAGAAGCCGAAACAAATAAAATCACTACAAAACAAGGGCAACAGTCAGAACAACAAACATGTCGGAACTGTGGCCGTGGTTATCCTCATGAAGGTCGTTGCCCAGCAACAGGCAAAGTTTGCAATAAATGTGGCAAACCTAATCACTTTGCCAATGTATGTCGAAGTAGTGCAAAGAAACCTCCGCGTACTGCACGGAGACCAAAGAAAAACCGGACAGTAAAACCTTTACAGCATCACGACAACCAGGATTCAAACTCGGACTCTGATGAATCCTATTTATATTCGGTAAAAAGCAAACAAGCAAACAATGCGTATGTAAAAGTAAACATTGATGGTGTGCCATTTAAAACTATGGTGGACACTGGAGCCAGTATCAATGTTATAGATCAAAAAACTTATTCGAAACTTTGTGATGTGCACCTTAAACCAACCCAAACCAGAGCTTTTGCCTACAACCAGTCTGAACCAGTGAGCTTTATGGGAAAGTTTGACGCTGTTATTGAGACAAAAAAGCGAATGTCAGTAGCAACCTTCTATGTTGTGAAAGGGCAGAACTCTGGTAATTTACTTTCACTGTCGACTGCTCAGGACTTGGGCTTGATCACATTAAATTTAAAAAGTGTCTCTACGAAAGATGCTGCAATGGACAACATACTGGATAAACATAAGTCGGTGTTTAATGGGCTTGGAAAACTGAGGGGAACCACTGTAAAATTAGATATAGACAAAACCAAAACTCCAAAAGCCCAGCCGCAAAGAAGGATTCTATATCACATCCGGGAAAAAGTTAAAACAGCTTTGGAACAACTCGAGAAGGAAGATGTGATCGAACGTGTGCCTGAAGATGAAGCTACACCTTGGGTGCAACCAATTGTAGCTGTTCCTAAAAAGGATGGGAATGTGAGGATTTGTGTGGACATGCGTCTTCCAAATGAAGCAATCAAAAGGGTGCGACACCCCATACCAACGGTAAACGATATCAGTGTTGAGCTCAATGGAACTAAGTATTTTACAAAGCTTGATCTCACGCAAGCATATCATCAACTTGTTTTGGATGAGCAAAGTAGATATATTACAACCTTCAGCACACATATCGGATTATTTAGATACAAACGTCTGAATTATGGAACTAATGCTTCTGCTGAAATTTTCCAGTATGTATTGCAACGAGAGCTACAAGGTCTTCATGGGGTCAGAAATATTGCAGATGACATTATTGTTTTTGGAAAAACACGAGCCGAGCATGATGCCAACCTGGATAACTGTTTACGTCGTTTAAAGAGTAAAGGATTAAAACTGAACAGAGACAAGTGTGTGTTTCTAAGCAACACCCTTGAATTCTTTGGACAGATTTTTTCCAAAGATGGTATTCGTCCAGACCCAAAACGTGTTACTGATCTACTACATGCACCCCGACCTGCAAATGTTAGTGAGGTAAGAAGTTTATTAGGGATGGCTAATTACAGTAGCCAATACATCCCTGATTTTGCTACACTTACTGCCCCCCTTCGTGAACTAACGAAAAAGAACGCACGATTTGTTTGGAACACTGCTCATGAACATAGTTTTAAAAAGCTCACCGCAGCGTTAGCCACATCCCCTTGCATGGCTTATTTCGACAAGGATAAACAGACATCAGTTGTCGTGGACGCAAGTCCAGTTGGGCTTTCTGCTATTCTATCACAAAATACCCCCGGACATGATGACCACAAGGTCATATCTTATGCAAGCCGAGCCTTGACTGATCCGGAAAAGCGCTATTCCCAGACGGAAAAGGAGGCCCTGGCCATTGTGTGGTCAGTAGAACACTTCCATTTGTTTTTGTATGGCGGTCAATTTAATCTGATCACTGACCATAAACCATTGGAGGTGATTTATGGGAAAAGAAATGCGAAAGCGTCTGCCAGAATTGAGCGCTGGATTTTGCGCCTACAACCCTATAACTTCACAATCGTGTATAAGTCCGGTGCTGAGAATCCCGCAGATTATTTATCGCGACATCCCACTACTAAGAGCATACGGTAACAAGAGAAAATGACAGAAGAGTACTTAAACTTCATTGTAGACTCAAGCATCCTGAAGTCTATGACCCTCGCGGAAGTCATTGAAGCAACAAATGATGACCGTACACTAAAGGGTTTGCGTGCAGCGATAAGATTCAACAAATGGGACTCGCCGGTCGTGAAAGACTATAAACACGTGAAAGATGAACTTTCCGTTTCCTCACATGGACTTATTTTAAGAGGAAATCGTATAGTTGTGCCACACAGTCTACGCCAGAGAGCCGTTGACATTGCGCACGAGTCTCACCAGGGTATACAGAAAACGAAAGCCCTACTTCGCGAGAAGGTATGGTTTCCTCAGATCGATAACATAGTAAAAAACACTATAGAGAAATGCGTTACGTGTCAAGCTGTTGCAAGTCCAAACCCACCGGAGCCACTTGCAATGACTCAAATGCCAAAATCTCAATGGGAGGTATTGAACATAGATTTTTATGGGCCCCTCCCGACAGGCGAGTACCTCCTCGTAGTTATAGATCGTTACTCACGATTCCCAGAGGTTGAAATTGTCAGCTCTACCGAGGCTCCTGTGATCATTCCCAGACTGGATAAAATATTCGCGGTGCATGGTATTCCAGCGATCCTTAGATCAGATAACGGCCCTCCATTTAACGGGGAAGAGTACTCCCGTTATTTACAGACCCTGGGGATTAAAGCCGAGTGGTCCACCCCAAAGTGGCCCCAAGGAAACGCAACTGTAGAACGCTTTATGCAGCCTTTGGGCAAAGCCCTGAAGACCGCAAAGCTTGATGGTCGTCCGTGGAGACAAGAATTACAACGATTCTTATTGCACTACCGTACGACGCCACACAGAACTACGGGTGTGCCTCCTGGAGAACTACTCTTCAATCGGACAGTTCGAGGCAAGTTACCGGTCTTAAAGAAGCGTGTAGTCAGACGGCATAGCGAAGCACGCAAAATGGACGAAAAGCGACAGTCCTATAACAAGCAGTATGCGGACGAAAAACGTCATGCTAAGAAAAGTTCAATCAAAGTCGGCGACTGCGTTCTCATCAGACAGGAGAGACGGAATAAGCTGACTTCCAACTATAACAGCGAGCCATACACGGTAACGTACAAGAATAAATGCGAGATTACAGCTACGAATAAAGATGGTCACACAGTTAGGCGAAATGTCTCGCATTGCAAACGGATTCCGCGACCAACGACGTCAGGTGATGGCAATGCGTCTGATGACTCGGAGGAGTACATCTTACCATCTAGGAATTCCAACTCGGTTCCTCCAGAAAACCAGAACCGTGAAGTTGATGACCAGTTAATCGCACCACCACGAAGATCAGAAAGGTGGCGAAGAAAGCCAGACAGATATGGACAAAACATTTTGTCTTAATATGTTTAAGGTGGCTCCGTACAATTTTCATTCAAATCGAAAAGTACATAGTTTAGGTCATATTTCTGACAAATAATTATTATTTGGAGTAATTAAATAGGTCCACTTGAGTCGAGGAACACGTCAAGAGTCTAATTGCAGTAAGTATGAATTTTTAAGTTACGTTGCCATGGCAACAATAGCGTTCCAATATGGCGGCTAAATCATCTTTAAACTGAAATAACTTGTAAAAAAGCACGGTGACCCCCATTTTTTATACTCTTAAAAGTTTTCTACTGATATACAAAATATTTTTACCGATTTAGAAAAATTTCTGTTGATTGAATTTTTTTGAATTGGAAAAACATGAATTCTTAGAATAAAAAAATTTTCAATCGACAGAATTTTTTCTAAAACGCTAAAAATACTTTTTATGTCAATAGACAATTTTTAAGAAAATAAA
Source organism: Muricea muricata (assembly GCA_963855995.1). Taxonomy (NCBI): domain Eukaryota; kingdom Metazoa; phylum Cnidaria; class Anthozoa; order Malacalcyonacea; family Plexauridae; genus Muricea; species Muricea muricata. The sequence goes on from OY979716.1 coordinate 63,467,614, forward strand.
AAATGGGGGTCACCATGCTTTTTTACAAGTTATTTCAGTTTAAAGCTGATTTAGCCGCCATTTTGAAACGCTACTGTTGCCATGGCAACGCAACTTACAAATTTATAACCATCACAGTAAGACTTTTGATATGTTCCTGAATTCAAATTAGCTTACTCAATTGCTACAAACAATAATTATTGTTCAAATTTGTTATTTAAACTATGTATTTTTTATTTTATTAAAAAGTGTAGGGAGCCACCTTAAGTTTTCAAAATATACAGTTCACGTACATTTATCTATATTTTGGGATTAGTTATGTTTTCTTTAAAAAGGGGGAGTAATATAGTAAATCAGTAGCAAGTACTTGATGTTAGATGTTTTAAATAGTAATACCATATAAGGAGTAGCGCATATATACAAGAGAAAGCAAGCTGTCACTTTGTACAAACATATAGATTTAGCAAAATAAAGAACAAGAACATTACAAGCATGTCAAAAAATTTTCCTTCACAGACAAACAAACAAATGGCGATTTTGGAAATTACCTGGCCCTTGTTGCATAGCCATAAACATAGAGGAATTATTACGAAAAACAAAAACAACCTTTCAATCAAGCAGAACTAAAATATTAAATACTAGTAAAGGTAACCATATGCAGACGGAAAATATTTGACCAATGTTCTTTATTTATATGTGGTGATATTGAATTCAGGCCCAGCTAATCCTATGTCATTGCTGATTGCAAGACTAGCCCAAATAGGACGAATACCAGTAAATATTACTGGCGATGGAAATTGTTTTTTTTGCAGTGTAAGCCATCAGCTTTACCACACAGAGACTCACCATGCACAAATACGAGCCCTTGCAATTCAACATTTAATTAACTGTCCAGAACACTTTATATAAAGTAATACCGATCAATCATGGGTGCAATATTTATCATTTATAGACCCTCCGCTCGGGGGATTCAGTGAAATATTTCCTGAAGTGATGATATTCATCACTGAATATATCATCACTGAAGGAAATATTTCACCGAATCCCTCGAGCGGAGGGTCTATAAATGATATATTATACCGAAAAACTAAAATGTTGATGCAAAATTTAAAAATGATACATGCGTACTAAACCTTGCCAAGCTTTTATCGAGATTTTCCATGCTTTCTTTGGCTATTTCAAACTCTGCGAAGGCTCGAATGGCAAATTTGGTGGATTTTTTTTATTTTGGGCGTCTTTTTCGTCCAAAATTCTTTGAACTTCTTCATCTTATTCTGACTTCTTCTGCACATCCCGCCATTTTTGTTATTTTAAAGTTCGTGGATCCCACGCTTGCCATGGAATATATTTTGTATTTCATGGCAGCACGCGGGACACACGCGTGTTGCCATGAAATACAAAATATATTCCATGGCACACGCAGTGCGCGTGGGAATGAGTGAAATGCAGTGAAAAATTATATTGTCACGTGGTACAAATAGGGTTTTTTGATTGGACAATTTAAATTTGAGGTATAATATTTACAAAATATGTCGAGACTAGAGACATGGGCTGACCATGTTATCATACAAGCAGTTGGGAAGTCACAAAATTTAAGAATTAACATCACAGAAAGCACGTCTAATTTCAACCAGACTACAATAGTAAACTCTATTTATGCTAATGACAATGGTGGAAACGCAAGGGATATTTATGTAGGGCACGTTGATGAAGTACATTATATATCAACAACTGCAGCTTATACTGAACGTTAAACAACATCTATCAATCAAGTTTCCCCCAGCAATGCAATTCAGTGCACGCCAAGTTCTGATAAAATCTTACCTGACAAACGAAAAAGCAGAAGAGAGTACATGAAACAATACATGAGAAAAAAAAGCGAAGGAGTAATGAATTTAGAGTTAAAGAAAATAAAAGAATAAAATCAAAAAGGTCAAAGGATTCTCAAAAAAAGTCCAACATAAGGTATAAGCAATCAAATCCAGAAAAACTGAAGGAATTCACGCATAAGGCAAATGCCTTACACCGGCAGAAAAATCCTGAAAAAATCAAGAAATCAAACCGTAAATCTTGTGCAACGTACAAGACATTAAACCAAGCAAAAGTAAACGCATTCTCAAAAAAGTCAAATGTTACATGCAGGAAAGGTCATCCTGAGGAATATAAACTATCACAGAAAAAGCAATATTTGAAAAGAAAACTAGCTAAGATTGAAGATGAAAATCGTAATCTCGACCAACACAAAATCAAAAAATATTCTGATGAACTCATCTCTATGTCAGAACGCACTGAGATGTTTTGTAAAGATATCAGTGTTGGTCCTGAATATATTTGTTCTTGTTGTCAAAAACTATGGTATAAATCGTTTTAAAAGCAACCCAGATTTGTATAAAACGTGTGCTAGAAAAATAATCGATTTATGTATCATTGGTGTTAAAAGCGTCAATAATACTGAATGGATATGCGCTACATGCCACTCGAAGCTAAAGTGTGGCAAGGTACCAAGTTGTGCCAAATCAAATAAGATCACTTTCCCAGAAAGACCTAATGCTTTAAAAAATTTAACCCCTTTCGAAGAAAGACTAATTTTGCCGAGAGTACCCTTTATGCAAATACGAGAGTTGCCTAGTGGAGGTCAGTTAGGTATTCATGGGAATATAGTCAATGTACCAGCTGATGTTAATTCGACTGTCAATGTCTTACCACAACCAATTAATGTGTCACACACTATTCCAATTAAGCTAAAACACCGACTTAGCTACAACACCATTACCAATTTCAAAATGTTAGGCCATCTAAAATTTTAGAAGCCGCTCGATATTTAGTTCAAACAAGCGATATACTTAAAAACGAAGGAATACACATAATAGATAGTTATGTCACAGATTAAGAAAATAGTAATGAAGAGTGGTCAGAATTTATTGACAAAGATGCCATGAATGAGACGTCCGGCAATTTAGTGGAGAACAACATGAGTGCTATAGTTCAGAAAAACATGGAAAGGCAAACATGTGATGACTCGATTGACAATGATACCGATGATGAATGGTGTGAAAAAACATAACGACCATCAGGCGTTATGGATACTCTATTACAAGAACCTGACATTATACAGGATTTTGATAGAATAATTAGTTTTGCACCAGGTGAAAGAAAAAGACCACTTGGATTATTTGTGGACAAAGATTCAAAATTTTTATCCTTTCCTGCTATTTACTGTGGAAAACGTCAAGCTGATAATAGTGAAAGACTTGTACCTGTTCATTATAGCACAGTTTGTAAATGGGAATTACAACGTAAAGATAGACGAGTTGTGCAATCTGTTCCAAATGTATTTTACAAGTTGAAGAAACTGCAAGTTAAACAATCCAGGGAAGTGCAAGCTTGTCATTACGTAAATGTAAAACTAAAGGTAAAACATACACAGCCGGAGATTTAAAGTCAGAATCTTCTGTTAATAAGTTGATTAATTTAGACGAAGGCTTCAGAGTGTTTTGGAACTTATGCAATTCACCTCCATATTTTGAAAGATGTAAGAAAGATTTATTTGCAATGATCCGCCAACTAGGTAATCCAACATGGTTCTGTTCATTCTCCGCTGCTGAAACGAGATGGATTCATTTGCTCAAAATTCTTGGTCATCTACTTGATGATAACGACTATACTGACAATTTAAAGGAATGACTTGGCAGAAAACGTTAGAACAGATACAGAAAGATACAGAAAGATCCAGTCACATGTGCCAGAAATTTTGAACATATGGTGCAGTTGTGTATTCATACTTTTATTAAAAGTTCAAATCATCCTATTAGAGAAGTAGTTGACTTTTTTATCGTGTTGAATTTCAGCAACGAGGTTCACCACATATCCATGGATTATTCTGGATGAAATATGCCCCTGAATACGGAAACGATTCAGACAACGATATAGCTAAGTTTGTAGATAGTTATGTTTCGTGCCGATGTGATTCAGATAAGTTAGCTGATCTCGTGAACTTACAAAGCCACAGAGACTCAAAACCATGTAAGAAAAAAAGGTCACAATGTTTGTAGATTTAATTTTCCAATGACACCAATGCCAAAAACTATCATTTTAGAACCTTTACCTGTGACAGACCTTGAAGAAAATGAAGCAGATAAATTAAAGGAAGATTTGGGACGAATTCGTTCTTTACTAGACTCTCTTAAAGCCTATGAAACTATGACCTTTGTGGAATTTCTTGAAAAGCTGGATCTATCTGAAAAGCAATATCTGAAGGCTATAAGGCTTCTTTAAAGCATAATACACTCCTATTAAAAGGATCACCTGCTGAGATCAGAATTAATTGCTACAATCCAAATTTACTTAAAGTCCGGCAAGCTAACATGGACATTCAGTTCTTACTAGACCCCTATGCTTGTGCTGTTTATATCCTTTCATACATCACCAAAGGTCAAAGAGGGATGAGCAAGTTACTTCATAAGGAAGGTGAAGAAGCAAAAGAAGGGAATAAAAATATTGTAAACAAAGTAAGGCACATTTGGTAATAAGTTTCTCAATGCTGTTGAAATAAGTGCACAAGAGGCCGTCTATTTAGTTATGCAAATGCCCTCGAGACGATCATCACGGGATTTCCAATTTATCAATACATCTGATCCAGATGAAAGAACATTCTTAGTTAAAAGTTGCACAAAATTAAGGAATTACCAGATCAGTCCCTTGATATTGAGTCTGATAATGTCATTAAAAGACATCAAAGAAGACCAAAGAAGTTAGAGAAATTATGTTTGGCAGATTTTGTGGCATGGTTTAACTGTAAAAGTGAGAGCAATCAGCCAAAAACAATCAGGCCAAATGTTGTCTCAACAGTTGTAACTGATGACTGCCTTTTAGAAAATGATTTCAGTGATAATCTACATGATGACGTCTCTGATAATGACGACTTATTACAGGACAGCAACCAATATGAAATGAAAGGTGAAATGACGCTCGTCAAGAGGCAGAAGCCAAGAATAATACGGTCAGTTAGATTTAATAAAAACAAAGATCCAGAAAATTACTGCAGAGAACAAATTATGCTCTATGCCTCCTGGAGAAATGAAAGAAAGATTTATTTAGAGATTTCAACACGTACCAGGATCGATTTGAAGATATAAAGGATCTCATACAAAAAAACAAAGCAATATGAGAATCATTCAGAGGTTCTTGATCAAGCAGTCCAAAATATTGAAAGCAAGGTAAGTTAAAATATAGTTGCTCCCAATACTCAATATAGAGATGAACAAGATAAAGACATTGGTTCCAATGCTAGTGAGTTGTTTGGGTGTTTTCATCATGGCAAAAACAAACAGCATTCTAAATACGACTTAGTAAATGACATTTGTATATATCCGCGGACAAATGATAATGAAGAATTAGTCGTAAAAAGACTGGAAGATGAATTTAGAAAACTTGTTCAATCACTCAACATCGAACAAAAAAAATTCTTTTACCATGTACTAAAAATTCTGTGAAAATTGGTATTGTACCTCTAAGATTGTTTTTAAGCGGAGGGCTGGTGTAGGTAAAAGTACAGTAACAAATGCTATATATGAAGCACTTATAAGGTATTTTAATAGTCAACCTCAAAATGATCCAGATGACATCAGTGTTGTTAAAGTAGCACCAACAGGTAAAGCTGCCTTTAACATTAGACGAAACACACTTCACTTCGCATTCAAAATTCCTGCAAACCGAGGATTTAGTTATTGTACACTTGATGGAAACAGACTGAATACTATTAGATCTCAGTTACAGAGAATGCAAGTTACTTTTATTGACAAGATATCTATGGTAGGCAGTGGAATGTTTAATTTCCTTGACTTAAAATTGCAGCAGATAATGGGCACAAAAGAGCCATTTGGTGGTCTCAGTATAATAACCGTCTGTGATTTATTTCGACTAAAACCGGTCTTTGATCATTGGATATTCAAAAACACACATCAAGGCTATGACACATTAGCAACAAACTTCTGGCAACAATGTTTTCAAATGTTGGAATTGTCACAAGTGATGCAACGAAGGGAAGATAAATACTTAGCAGAAATTTTAAATTGCATACAAGAAGGCAAACATACTGATGATGATATCAGAGTTCTAGAAGAACGCAGTTTGAAGCTTGAACCAGATCATCCTGACTATCCAATAAATTCCACTCATTTATTTAGTACCAACATGGCAGTAGATGAACATAATCATGAAATTTTTGAAAAATCAACAAATCAGAAAGTTTGGGTTAAAGCAATAGATATATATTGTACTTGGCGATTTATCCAATGACTTACGAGAAAGATTGAAAAAACAAATGATCTTTCAAAAACAATGGGGCTGTACTCAGTCTGCTCAATACTTAAGGAAGCTAAATATGATCTTACAACAAACGGATCAGTTGTAGATGGCATGACTAATGGCGCTGAGTTTATCATTAAAAAAATCGATTACAGAGTGCCAGATTCATCAAGACCAAGTATAATTTGGGTATTATTTCAAGAGCAGCATATCAGAAGTGACTATCGTAGACAACATTCTCATCTTTACAGTGCAACTGTGGAGAAAAGTTGGGTCCCGATTTTGGAAGTGACTCGGCAGTTTAGAAACCATCAAGTCCAAGTTCTACGCAGGCAATTTCCTTTAAGACCATCAGCAGCCAAAACTATTTATCGCTGTCAAGGAGACACATTGAATGAAGCAGTTGTTGACCTTCCATCATCAAAATGAGAACATATGCATTATGTTGCACTTAGTAGGCTTAAAAACATTTTGGGATTGCATATTCTGAATCTCAATGAAAATAAAGTAAATGTAAGTAAGAAAGTGCAGGAAGAGATGTCAAGATTGCGAGAGAATGCATTACTTAACAGTCATATTCCTTTTCTGTATAAAGATACAAGGGGAACATTCACAATATTATTTCAGAATGTAAGGTCATTACATCTTGTATGGCGTTCCGTTATGGACATAATTATATCAATTACAAAAAAACTATTCGAAGTTTGTTTGAATTAATCCAAGCACTCACACAAATAGTGAACCATCTATATTTAGTTTCATACCATGTGATAACAAAATGAAATACTAAAATTTAAAGTGAATGTTGTATGTATTATATTAAAGCTGCATATTTTATATCAACATACAAATAAGACAATTGAATGATGCCCATAACAGGATCATATCGAAAGTCGCGTAAATAAATCGAAAGGCCGTAAAAATAAATCGAAACGAAGCGGAAGCGTTGTTCAACTCGATGGCCGGAGCAGCTGGGAAATTTGTCTGAGCAAGCGCCAGATAAGCCTGTGTGAATACGTGGAAATTGCGTGATTTACGCGTGATATGTAAAAATCATATGACAAACATGGATCACAAGCATTTTCAGTGGACTAAACGACCTTTTAGCGTAATTTTTAAGAGCACGCTAACAAATCAGGTGAGTAGATATAAACATGAAGGCCAAGTTTCAGCTAAAACCATGTTGGAGCAAAAGGCTGATTTTTTAAAATTCGACTCAAACTAGTCAACGCTCGTACTCGAACAACAATACAAAAGTGTCACTGAAATCGATCGACTAAACGCATTAGTCAATTGAAAAATATCTTTACCATTTGTACGAAAACATTTATACAGTATCAAAGACATTACACTGACGGCCCACGTGATTGTGGATGTTTTATCACTTTCACGACCATTTCAACAACAATCGTAATTTACAGTACTTTTCCAGTAGCGAGTTTCACAACAATTGGCCATGAGCGGAATTTATAAAACAAAAAAATTGGTTTCGAAAGGAACATAAACATATTGGAAGTAACAGGAAACAAATACCTTTTTAGAGCAAAAGCTAAATTTTTCAGTATTAAGTCAAACGTAAATTCAACATCGCGCTTAATTCTTGGCAACCCACTCACATGTCAAAGTTTGGAAATTTGCTTCAACAGACGATGTCATCACTTCAAAATATGATTACTGACAGTGATATCAGTCCTTTACGGAAATCAACGAAAAATTGTGAACAAAATTATAACTGGCTCGTCAAAGAAACTAATCAAATTTATCTTGTGATTCTGCTGAGTTTATGTCACGACAATTTGACGGTTATGAGAGAACATTAAACGTATTGACGTTAAGGATACAAGAATCTGCTTTGTTGGAATAACAACTGTTTCAGACTTACACATCCTTCTATCACTGCACCCTTACGCCTGTATGAATAGTCACATTCTGTTCTTTTTCTAAAAATGACAAGACAAGACAAGACAATAATTTAATTAACACTGTCAGAAAAGTACAAGATAAATTTACAATACAGTATTTACAAACAAGAGTGAAGGCCATCTGCAATAACTATTAATGAGCTAGACAAGGCAGATGACCTTAAAGTAGGAAGTGAAACTATAATATTAACAAGGTGACGGAAAACAATTAAAATATATTATATGTTAACCTAAGTTACAGTGCAACATTTATGAGACAAACAAACAAGGCATGAAACAAAAAACAAGCAAACAAAGAGCAAAGAGCCAACATAAAGTATAATACTTATTAAAGCAAATGAAAATAGATCGATTTGATGTCTGTGGATTGAAAACGTAATGTCAGTAAAGGCCAATTATTTGATTTTTAATTTTTTTTTTGAAACAAGTCATACTTTTTAATTTAAATGATTCACCAATAGTATTCCATACTTTTGGTTCACAAAACCGAATATTAAACAACCCATAGTTCGTTTGTGTCAAAGGTAACGAGAAAGCTGTTTTAGACGCAGCACGTGTACCATAAAGATGCGTGTTACAAACTAAGTTAAAATATCCATCAAAATTGCCTGGGAGATTGCCCCTGCAATACCGAAACATAAATAGAGCGGTATGAAAGTCAACAATATCGATAAATTTTAGGAGATTGAGTTCTTTGAAAAGAGGTGAAGTATGTGCTAAAAAGTCAGAAAATGTTATATGCGCACAGCTTTTTTTTGCAAGATTATCAAGGGATACAAGTTAGTTTTTTGGTATTTCCCCAGATCAAAACACCATATATGAAAAATGAATAAATAATTGAATAATAACGATGCTTTAACAAAATTCCAATGCCTCTTGAAATTTTTTTCGATAGTTCATGGATATGGTCCTTCCAATTAAAACACCTAAATACTTGATACTTCTTTTTTGCATAATTACTTTATCATGTATTTTGAGATTAATAGAATATGTAGGGCTCTTTTGAGGAGGGTGAAAAATAACAAAATTAGATTTATCAACATTCAAAGATAGCTTACTTGCACATAGCCACTCATTAATACTATTTAATTGTTCATTTAGAATTGTCTCTAAAACCTGAAGGCTTTTATGAGAACAAAATAGATTGGAATTGTCAGCATAAAGATGAAAGTCAATATTGGGTGCACATTTATAAAAATCATTAATATATATTAAAAAAAACAAAGGTCCACAAAATACCACATGAGTAAAGTTTATTTTCAATCGCTCTTTGAATTTTGTTAGTTATAAGCAAGATTGCATGTGTAGTCAAAAGATTTGCTCAAAAACCAAATTGGCCATCAAATAAAACATGATTATGTTCAAGAAAATGTAATAATCTTTTGTATATTAGTTTTTCCAAAATTTTATTAAAAATTGAAAGCAATGAAATAGGACGATAGTTTGAAACAATAACTTTAGGTCCTTTTTTATACACTGGAATAACTCTTGCTATTTCCAACTTATCTGGAACAACACCTGTTAAAATTGAACAATTAAAGAGATATGTCAAAGGACCAGACAACAAAAACCTTAAAGTCTTCAATAATTTTGTAGGAATGCTAAATGGTCCAGTCGACTTAGACGAGTTTAGATCACTAATTTCATCTTCAATTTCAGTAATAGAAGCAGGATAGAGAACAGAACTATGACAAAGTGGTGCATTCAGAGAAGTCTCAATATTGGTCTGAACTATTGGTATAGAGTTAGCAAGACTTGAGCCAACAGTAGAAAAATAATTATTAAAAGCATTTGCAATAGCCTGTGAATTGGATAATTTAAAACCTCCAACTTCAAGAGATATTGGAATGGAATTTTTTGTTTGTTTAAGTGTTATTAATTGTTTAATACCCTTCCAAGTTTCTTTTATATTATTTTCATTGATATTAAAGTAATGAATATAATATGATTTTTTACTAATAAGCAGCATTTGATTTTATTCCTGTAAATTTTATACTTAGTCCAATAAGCATTTTTTGATTGCAGATATTTCTTAAATAGGTTATTTTTAATTCGTATAGAGGCCCTTATACCATTTGTTATCCATGGTTTAGCTAGCAGACGAACCTGTTTCTCAATAATCTCAGAAATAGTACTATGAAAAAAATCAAAAATTAAGTTTACATCATCAGTTACAGGTAGGACATTCTCCCAGTCAATTAACTGAACATCATACAAACGATTTGCGTCGTTATAATTTGAATAATCATGACGGTAAATAATTGGTGTGAAAGTAGAAGACGAAATCTTATTGACTAATAGAAAGTTTGGAAGATGATCTGAAATATCATACAGCAAATTTCCACTGATACAGTGATGTTCAATGGAATTAAAGTAAATATTGTCAATTAAGGTAGCTGAATGCTCAGTAATTCTAGTCGGTTGTATTATATGTGGTTGAAAGCAAAACACTCCCAAATTATTAATAAAATCATCAGTTGGAGTATGCGATTCATAATTCAGCAAATTGATATTGAAATCTCCCATCAAAATACAAAATTTGTTTTCTCTTGAGATTTTATCTATAGCCTTTGTCAGAAATGTAGTAAATTTTCCCAAGTTACTATTAGGATGTCTATAAATTACCGAACATACTATATTTCTTCAAGACTTAGCATGGATCTCAATCCAAAGACATTCAAAATGTACTGAAGAAGTACTGAGGTTATTCCTAATATGATATTCACAATCACTCCTAATATAAAATCCAACACCACCAGCATTTTGGTTGCTTGGCTGCGAAAAAAAATTATGTCCTGAGATATTTACAATGGCTACTGGATCTTTGTCAACCATCATTTTAGTTTCGGAAATACCAAGAAGATGAAAATTATGTGTAAGATCTGATAACAGACTTATTAGCTTATCATGATTTGCAGCTAGACTTCTAACATTAGCATGCAATACAGAAAAGGAGCTGCAATTGGAAACTGATTGAATCACACTTTCACTAGAGCTAGAAGTTGAGTAATAATTAAAATTGACTTGATGTAATAAGTTATTATCCACATCTGACCCGGATAAATTAGGAATGTTATGAAGTCTAGAAATTAAATCTAGCTTGGGTAAAGAATCAAAATTATTATCAGGCATTATATATTAATCCTACTTTAAGGGATGATTATCACACATTTAATGTACTTGTCGTAATAACACATCCAAATCCTCTTTTGATGAGATAACATGTGTAGGAAGATCTTTATTTTTCTTGAGGTAGATGCGTCCAGATTGTGTCCAAATATATCTAAAACTGTGATTCTTCTTAAACTTTAGGCAGTCTTTAAATAGTTCTTTATTCTTTGAAGTCAAACTTTCTGAAATGAAGATATGACCATCCAGTGATAGAGAAAAACCAAGGTCTTTAGTTGACTTATCTTTCAAGTATTTACGCCCTTGGTAAAATTGATCTTTAACTGACCTTCTAGCAAATTTAACAATGATCTTGGAAAATCAATAGGCAGAATTTGAAGTAGCAGAAGAAGCTCCCTCTCTAGGCCTCAGCCTTGAGCTATAAGTTTCGCTTTGAACTTTATGTGGCAACCGATGGCTAATCGAAATATCCTTTTCATCAATTTGAAGTCGAAACAAGGCCCCAATCTTAATCGTTAAAGTGTTTGTATTCTCATCAGGTTCCTCTGGTATGCCAGAAATTTCCACACAATCACGTCTAGAGTACTGCTGAATATTATTTATTTCACTCTTGTGTTTTAATAATATTAGAAAGTCTCAACACCTTCGACTTCAGACATTTATTCTCTTTCAACTTTGATTCATATTTTGTCTCTAGAGCATCAACTTTTTTTTCTATTGAGTTAAATTGATCGCTTAGAAATTTGACGCTTTCACTTAAGTTATCTATCATTGACATCATTCGATCAATTGACTTGAGCTTTTCTTCAAGTTTCTTTTCCAGAATTGCCTCTAATATGGCTTTAGTAACTGGCGTATTGTGACTCATCATTTACAAACAAATACGAACAACAAAAAATAGTTAGAAAAAATACAAAATATGAAATTACGTGGAGCTCAAAAAGTTACCGCCATCTTTCCACGGTGCTTCCACTTTTTTTGAATTGAATGAATTGAATGACAGCCTCTTGCAACATTGTCGTTGTATTGAAACCAGTGATAGAAGGATGTGTAAGTCTGAAATCACTTGTTCTTCCAATGGAGCTGATTCTTTATCCTTAACGTCAATACATTTAATATTCTCTCATAACCGTTAAATCGTCGTGACATAATCTCAGTAGAATCAAAAGATAAATACTCATTATTAATGGCCGAAACTAGAAGTTCTTGCAAAGACCCAAAAAATTCCTCAATTTCAAAGTCGCTTAACTCGTTTCATACAGCCACAGGGGTTCAGAAGGGAAGTTGGAATGGCCGGAAGTAATTCATCCGGTTCGTTCCAGCCATCGAGTTGAACAACGCTTCCGCTTCCTTTCGATTTATTTTTGCGACGTTCGATTTATTTGTGTGAAGTTTGATATGATCCTGTTATGGGTATCGTTCAATTGTCTTATTTGTATGTTGATATAAAATACGCAGTTTTAATATAATACATACAACATTGACTTTAAATTTCAGTATTTCATTTTGTTATCACATGGTATGAAACTAAATATGGATGGTTCACTATTTGTGTGAGTACTTGGATTAATTCAAACAAACTTCGAATAGTTTTTTTGTACTTGATATAATTTTGTCCGTAACGGAACGCCATAATCTCCACTTTACTGATGTTGCTAGTGACTACAACGTAAAGACAGCTGATGTTAACATATTTGTCGTAACCGCCCTGTATGGAAAGCCATGACTGTCTTATGTGGTCAATATTCTTTACATGCTGTGCTTTCATCATTATACGCTGTACTTTCATCATTATATGCGGTGCTTTTAACATTGTATGCGGTGCTTTTAACATTGTATGCGGTGCTTTTATTTATTTATATAACTTCGCCTTCATATGCCTAAATAATACAAATTACCATGCACAAACGATCTTACGCACTGTGAATATGGCAGGGAATCCAAAACAGCGTCATCAGCCTATTACTGCGGCCCCAGTTATCATTTCAAACAATAAAAGTAAATTACTGTAAAGAACAAGAACGATTTACGAACAGCATGACGGCAGTACAGTAAGACTACGAACAGAATTACATTTGACACAAATAGTTTCATAAGTGCGTGGATCATCAACATCATAACACATGTTCAATGCAGACAGATAATATGTATGCAATGATGAAAAACTAGTATCTGGAGATAATGCTAGTTCATCAACTAGGTGATTCCACATTCTCGTGCTCCTGATCATCATGAAAGTTTTTTGAAATGTGATGGTTCTACATCTTGGGACCACAAATTTAGTGCGGCTGTCAGCCGAGGATCTTGTGGGTCTAGAAGAACACCTGACAATTGGGCGGAGAGATGGATCAATGTCCACCAGGTGGTGGGTTATTTTGTAGAAGAGCATCATGTCTAGAAATTCATACCAATAGCAAATTAGCAGTAGATTTAATGTTTTTAGTCTGGTGGTATATTCTACAGAGGTGGAGAAAAGAAGGTTGAGTATATATTTAGTTGCTCTTTTTTGTATCCGTTCTAAGTGCTGTATCAGTTTGATAGACTGTGGTGCCCATATTTGAGTTGCATATCCAAGGAGTGGTCGAACCAGCGTGAGGTATAAAGAGCGTTTTACTTCTTTATTGCAAACATATATAGTCGATCTCTTGACGTATCCGAGTTGTTTATTCGCTTTCGAAGATTGTTCAATTACCTGTCTGCTCCATGTTAGATTTCTGTCCACAAGTACGCCAAGGTCACGTTCGCAATCTGTTTGGATTAGCTTGTAGACATCTTGTCTTTTTAATGAAGATGACTTAACAGCATGTTTAAGTTATTAGTTCTACATAATTAAAATTAGTAAGCGGACACATCCAGTTTAACATAGAATTTCGCCTATTTATAGGCTTGTGCAACCTACGAAATTGGTATCGTTAGAAAGCAAATAAAAATTCATAACATATGAATTTTAAAAAAATCCTATGCGATTGCGGACGAGAAAATTGCAGTTTATTGAAGATGACTTGACAGCGTGTTTAGTTATTAGTTCTATAATTAAAATTCCTGAGCCGACACATCCAGTTTGACATAGAATTTCGTCATTCGTAGGCTTGTGCCACTTACGAAACTGGTGTCGTAAAAAAGAAAATACAAAATTATATAACATATGAAATTTTTTAAAAATCCTATGCCATTGCGGACAAGAAAATTGTAGTTTATTGAAGATGACTTGACAGCATGTTTAAGTTATTAGTTCTACATAACCAAAATTCGTAAGCGGACACATCCAGTTTAACATAGAATTTCGCCTATTTACAGACTTGTGCCACCTACGAAACTGGTATCGTTAGAAAGCAAATACAAAATTATATAACATATGAAATTTTAAAAAATCCTATACGATTGCAGACGCGAAAATTCAATTTATTGAAGATGACTTAACAGCGTGTTTAGTTATTAGTTCTATAATTAAAATTCGTGAGCGAACACATCCAGTTTGACATGGAATTTCGCCTATTTATAGGCTTGTGCCAACTACGAAACTGGTGTCGTAAGAAAGAAAATACAAAATTATATAAGATATGAAATTTTTAAAAAATCCTATACCATTGCGGACAAGAAAATTGTAGTTTATTGAACATGACTTGACAGCATGTTTAAGTTATTAGTTCTACATAATTAAAACTTGTGAGCAAACACATCCAGTTTAACATAGAATTTTGCCTATTTATAGGCTTGTGCCACCTACGAAACTAGTATCGTTACAAAGCAAATACAAAATTATATAACATATGAAATTCTAAAAAATCCTATACGATTGCGGATGAGAAAATTGCAGTTTATTGAAGATGACTTGACAGCGTGTTTAGTTATTAGTTCTATAATTAAAATTCCTGAGCCGACACATCCAGTTTGACATAGAATTTCGCCTATTTATAGGCTTGTGCCACCTACGAAACTGGTATCGTTAGAAAGAAAATACAAAATTATGTAACGTATGAAATTTTAAAAAAATCCTATACGATTGCGGACGAGAAAATTGCAGTTTATTGAAGATGACTTGACAGCGTCTTTAGTTATTAGTTCTATAATTAAAATTCCTGAGCAGACACATCCAGTTTGACATAGAATTTCGCCTATTCATAGGCTTGTGCCACGTACGAAACTGGTGTTGTAAGAAAGAAAATACAAAATTATATAACCTATGAAATTTTTAAAAAATCCTTTACCATTGGGGACAAGAAAATTGTAGTTTATTGAAGATGACTTGACAGCATGTTTAAGTTATTAGTTCTACATAATTAAAATTCGTGAGCGGACACATCCAGTTTAACATAGAATTTCGCCTATTTATAGGCTTGTGCCACCTACAAAACTGGTATCGTTAGAAAGCAAATACAAAATTATATAACATATGAAATTTCTAAAAAATCCTATACCATTGTGGACCAGAAAATTGTTGTTTATTGAAGATGACTTAACAGCATGTTTAAGTTATTAGTTCTACATAATTAAAATTAGTAAGCGGACACATCCAGTTTAACATAGAATTTTGCCTATTTATAGGCTTGTGCAACCTACGAAACTGGTATCGTTAGAAAGCAAATAAAAATTCATATAACATATGAAATTTTAAAAAAATCCTATACGATTGGGGACGAGAAAATTGCAGTTTATTGAAGATGACTTGACAGCGTGTTTAGTTATTAGTTCTATAATTAAAATTTCTGAGCCGACACATCCAGTTTGACATAGAATTTCGTCATTCGTAGGCTTGTGCCACTTACGAAACTGGTGTCGTAAGAAAGAAAATACAAAATTATATAACATATGAAATTTTTTAAAAATCCTATACCATTGCGGACAAGAAAATTGTAGTTTATTGAAGATGACTTGACAGCATGTTTAAGTTATTAGTTCTACATAACCAAAATTCGTAAGCCTTTTGGGATCCTAATCCTAATCCTTGCGGGAGTTCTGACCGGTTTGTGCAATCAGCAAGTCTTCTGATTGGATGATTCAAAAAAATTATCCATTCCTGTTGGCTAAGAATTCTTCACTGGTCATGACCATATATGTCAATGGCCATGACCAATTTGCGTGCTGCACGGCCGGTATAAATACGTCAGATTTTCACTGACGAATTCTTCTGTGTTAATTGCTTGGTGAACAAAGTTTACTTCAATTTAAAGTGACATAACACAGTGTAATAATCAAATGAATACGTATTCGAGAGACAGTCATCTCGGGTTTAGCAGGAATGATCTAAAATGTCTTGAGGACATTTACGGAACCCTTTTAAAGGGTATTCAACCACTTCAAGTGGCTTCAACTGCTGATCTGCTCGATGCAATAAACAGTACAAATTCTAGCCTCGCTAGAAATTTTGGTGCTGAAAAGTTTATCTCGAGGAATATAATTAGCCAAACTTTTAACAATGCTCTTTGTTTTTCATTGTATTTGCCTTTTGTTTTCTTTGTTTTTTTGACAGCACTAATGACGGTTTGGCTTAATTATTCAAGAAATCTGGCAACCCTGGTGTATACTGGTGTTCTGGGTTTCTTTTATCAAATGTTTCACTTTATGGACGATAATGCAATTTTTGATCCACTTAATACCCATCACATTTCTGCACTGCATCATGTATTTTTGCCACTAATTAATCAGAAGCTAAAAATCTGGCAACAAGCTTGGTCAAGTCACTGAATGCGCTCCACCATGCAGCTATGGTTATCAAGTCAAATGCAGAATCCTGTTGGGCTTCAAATAAGTGAAGAGGATTTAGCATACTATGGCACAGAAGGATTTACTGACAATGATTAACAAGAAGTAGATAACAGGCCAACACTAAATCCACCCACACTACAGTTAAGTGAACATTGTTTAGCACAACTACAAAGTAATGTTCCTGAAAATAGTATATCCTCAAACTATGGGATTGATTTATACATGAATGCATTGCAGATAGTAGAAGAGTACAGTTTATAGTACGTGTTATTTTCAGAAAAAGGAAACAAAACAACTCAATAGAGCACTTAGATAAGCACTTACTATGATTACATTGTTAAACTACCGTCACCTTGGTTACCACTATCAACATAACCTATAAAGCAATGTAAGGTACACCTGCAGTCAAAACATGTAGCTAAAATATGAAATTTGATCTTGTGTTCTGAGAAAAGAGAGGCTAAAGTTTTACAATAATTTATTAACAGAACAATACCTGTTTAAATGGGCAACAATAGAGTAAACAAATTGCATACAATTATTCTCACTGGCTGAACTGCAGTTTTACCCTAAGGTGTAGAAATTACAGATATTATTAAAGCCACCCCGAAGACCCATGGTGGAAAGTTTGCTTTTCCTGCACTAGAGATTGTGATCCTCCTGCACCAAAATATACTGAAATAGCTGTATGCCATGCCAGAGATCTCTGGCAACTGACAAACTTTCCACCAAGGCCGAAGACTAGAATTTTTCATGTTGTAAAACTGAAAAATTTGAAAATTTAAGGTAGACTACCACCTTAAGTACTTTCAGATCACAATTAACAAATATAAAACATTTTTCGTGTTGATATACAGTTATATCAATATGAGTGGAATCGGGAAAACGAGAAATTGTATGGAAACACGATGCTCGAAGGGCTGAGTGTTTTCATACAATTTCGAATTTTCCCGACTTCCACTAGTGTTGATATAACTGTATATCAATACAGGAAAAATGTTTTATATTTGTTTTATAATATAGCAATGTCAAAAGCCCCAAGGATACGAAAAATTTCCATGTTTACAAGTGGCGGGAAATTTTAGGTGTTTACATTGAGTTATGTAAACACGGCTCTTAACCAATCGGCGTCCAGGATTCGCAAATGCTATATTATAAATAAACATTTGCACACAAATTGGGAATTTGTCTTTTAAGTAACTGTAACCCTCACTGTTTCCAAATGTTTACATTTAACCCTTTATTTGGCAAATATTTATTTCTTATATAAAAAAATATTTTTTTGCATAACCTTGCTTCTTTTATGCTTATTAGGCAAAAAATTGAAAAAATTCAGATTTTCTTGTAAATCAGGAGGGTGCACGATTTGTTGCAAATTTGCAACATTGCCAAGAATCGGTACAGGATTATGCAATAATTTGATACAATGAAATGATGCAAATTTGCAACACTGGAAACTTTTGGCACACAAATATAAGATCATTTTAAACATGGATCAAAAGGATTATAATATAGAACATTTGAAAGAACATATACATAAAACAGGGTGAAATTTTACAGCAATTGTCCATCGATTATAGCAACAGATTGACAACTAATAGGGTAATACTATCCAAGTTCAAAGAAAGGCCACTTTTTCCTAAAACCTAAAATGATTCAGTATTCACTATTTTCAGTAAATTCCATAACGCTATGTGCAGGGAAATCAAAGTAATCAAACGGTACCCTATTTTGTACCACAACAGTTACCATGCCCTTATACAGGGCAAAACTATACAGGTGCATAGCATTATGGGATTTAGTGAAAATAGTGAATAAAAATGTATTTACTGCATGTACCATATAAGTTTGTCCCTAAAATAATTCAGTATTCACTATTTTTACTAAATTCCATAATGCTATGTGCTGGGAAATCAAAATAATGAAATGGTACCCTATTTTGTACCACAACAGTTACCATGCACTTATACAGGGCAAAACTATACAGGTGCATAGCATTATGGGATTTAGTGAAAATAGTGAATAAAAATGTATTTACTGCATGTACCATATAAGTTCACAGTTATTTCATGTGGAACTCCTTGAAGCAATTTCTACCATTCCTGAGACATAAACAGACTTTACATTTGCTGCAGAAAACTTGGGAATAACCATTTTCGCAGTGACGACAGCGTCCTCTGTTCGACTGATGCTCAGGCCAATGTCCTATTTGATCAAAGCGAGAATTCCCTTCGGGCACAGGGACGGTGGGTTTCTTACCACATTTGGCTGGGGTTTCAGTGTCACAGCTCTTCCTCTTGGTAGGCCTTCCAGGTTTACTGGGCGTGGCTTCAGACTGAACTTTGTTTGCCGAAACTAAGCCATCTGCAATTGCAGTGCTGAATTTCAGCAATGAAAGCTGCTGCCTCTTTGGGACTGCTAATTTATCACAGTGATGATGATACAATAACCAAGCGTTGACCTTGGCAATGTCAACACAGTGCCAAAATATCTTCTGATACCACCTTCGGGTCTTGACGGTAATCCTATACAATGAAATCAGCATATCAGCTTTGTCGACTCCTCCCATTCCACTGTTGTAGGGTGGTATCAATTGGGGGCATTGAATTTTCTTCCTTGCTTTTTCCTTTGGACACCATCTCTCAACCGATCCCATTGGTTCAATTCCAACAAAATTAGAAGCAATGTAAACAGCATTGTTATCCTGCCACTTTGCTATGATAACTCCAGTGTTCAAATCACTTCTGTAGTCCAGAGAACCCCGTCCAGACTTCTTCAGATCTTTGTTTGACTGCAAAGGGCAACCATGGAGGCGATTTGCACAATTAGTGCCACATGACATAATACCTTGCTTTTTTAGGTACAGAACAAGGTCCAAGGTGGTGAACCAATTATCAAAATATAACTTGAACACACTTTGGCAACAGCTTGTGCACACTTTTGCAGATCTTTCGCATCTTCTGGAACATCAGTACTTGAATTTTTAACCACATAAATATAAAAATCATACATGAACCCCGATCTTCCTGCCCTGACAATATTCTTGAAGCCCCATTTCGTTGGCTTTTTTGGGTTGTATTGCCGGATCTTGCTGTACTTGGTCTTTGCAGGAATGATCTGCTCATCCACACAATGGCTTTCTTCTGGAATGACTTCCAAACACTGTTTTCTCACACCTAAACAAAAACAAAATATCTTAGCAAGGTAACACAAGATATGTTACAGTCATATTTACCTGTAACAAAAGATATACTACAGTCATACTTACCTGTAACACAAGATATACTACAGTCAGACTTACCTGCACCACATTTACTCATGTTAACTTTTTTATGTATGCTAAAAAATGTGTATAGTGTAAATATCCAGTGTATAATTTTATGAACTGTTTGAGTTATAATTACCTTCAATAATGGGTTTAATCTTGAATAGCTTGTCACCTTCAGCTTCATCATAAGTTGTGTTGTCCACAAAATGAAGAAACCGTCTCAGTTTCTCGAAACGCTTCAGTGGCATAACATCAGCTATTGCTGGGTATCTCATCTGGGTAGACCAATACAAAGTATATGATGGCAGATGTACTATTCCCATCTTCATATTCTTTCCAATGAATTGTTCCACTTCATTTTTGTTAGTGTTCACTGATTGATCAGTTTTTTGAACACTGTATAAATTGGTGTGCTCAACAACCCGGTCTGTTAGCTCATCTAACCAAAACTGTTTAAAGTGTTTAACGACTAACGTTGTTTATCAAGCAACGGTTACGACAAACGATGCAAACGAAAGGCAAACGTATGCACAGCACACAGCGGGAGAGTTCAAGACACGATACAGCGGGTACACTAGCTCCTTCAGAAACTCCAGATACAAAAGCATGCGATGGAGTTGAGCAAATTTATCTGACATCTCAAAGATAACAACATAAAATATTCAATTATATACATAAAAAAGTGGACAATATTAGCAAAATGCAACAGCTACTTGAATAAAACCAAACGCTGTCAACTATGCCTGCACGAGAAATTTCTGATTATCTACCATCCGAACCTTGTCTCTTTGAAGTTTGAACTCTAGAAATGAACTTTTATCGAAATGTAGACCTCGCAACAAATTGAGCAATAAACAGTTTATTGAAAGCAACGTAAGATAACCATTTGGTATAACCGCAATGACGTCAACATGTATATAGTATATCGTAGGCAATGATGTGTGCGAATATTTAAATTCACCTGATGAGTGTGGCAAGCTTCTGCTTGTCATACGAAACAAATTTGTAGTGAATTAAAATTCAATTGCAATAATTCAAGTCAGTCTTATTCTGATGATCTCCTGAGCGTGTGAAACTCCGAGTAGTGACAGAAAAAGTATTCGTTCGTGCATGCGTGCGTGCGTGCGATAAAGAATGACACAAAAACTTAGCAAGATTTGTTTGGCATATTTATTACTATATAGTTTCGTACTGCCCAATTAATGTAGCACTCCTCAGATAAAATAGCCTCTGTTTGCCTTCAAGCTTCTAACAAACTTTTTAAATATGTACAGATGCTATATTTGTATGCTTATCTAATTTCAGGTCAATTAACACCTCAAGTAGTGTCACGAAAAAATTCGTGTTAGGCTATGAAGTTTTCAAGCGTGTCTACACTCTACACGTAGAGAGATAACGCATCGCAATCAGAGCACGGCTGAGCGGTTTTGCTGTAGTAGCTTGAGTAACTATGGGAAATAATGTCAGCATAATAGGTCATGCAAGGTGGCTTTACACCTATGTATTCTTTATATAATGCGACATCCTAAAATTTGGCATTACTATGCAGAGTATTCAAAACATCAGAACTAATGTCATATCATATTTAAACCGCAATATTACAGTATTAATATTACAGTAGTAACATAGTAGCACCTGAGACATAATGAATGTGACTATACTTGAAATTCTGTTCTAGTTTCAATTACAGATGTTATTCAAGACAGTGAGCACATATCAGTGTACAATGCCCTGTTTTGTGATAAACACTATGCGCTGCGGGATAGCAGTGTGTTTAGAATGTGGAGTTCAAACACAACCTGACTTCACTACTTTAAACGCAATGTGATTTAAGATTAATGTATCAATAAAACCAGTTATTTAATTTGCAGGCCATTGGTAACAAGTGTGCGAACAACGTGACATGCATGTTTTGTAAACTTCTCTACCTGTTAATTTGCGCACAAACATCTTGAATAACGCATTTGGTTATATTACAAGTATAACATGCATGTATAGTTTAGCTATTGGTCCTGCTTTTCTTCTTGTTTGTGTTTTGCGTTTTACTGCCCGTAGCTTTTCGTTTATTTTTCGGCGCACGTATAACAACCTGAAAATTAAAAAATCAAGAATTAAAGTTTTGTGTTGGTTGTGTCAACATAAAACAGACGAAGATATGGAAGATGTTATAAGAATCGCGTGAAAATCTTTTTACCACTATGATCAGTTTAATCGGCATCATTCACTGATATGAATAGACACCACTAGAGTTTCGCTGTATGATATAACAGAAAAACCAATGAACGGTGTTTGTAAACGTGGCCGGTGAAAGATAAAGGTGCTATCAATACACATGCTAGCGCGCGTGATAAGGTTGGGTGTTGGTGCGCGTCCTCCCATGCAACCGGTCAAAGTCCATTGACTATTACTGGAGTCCGGGTGGTTAGGGAGGCTGGCGTCTTAACTACGTTGAAGTTACTCCGTGGGATGGGCGTCAGCTATGGGTACGTTTTGTTTACACTTTTCATAAAGGATTTTAAGCAGGATGAGATATTCCAAGTCTGCATGGTGAACATCAATACTTTTTTAGTTTGTGAAGTCACCACGCAAACCCACCTACACTGTTAGCACTGATGACGATCATCTAGTACTATTAGCGCATTGTTACCACCGATATTCAAGCTAAACAATCGAAAGCTAATTAAGAAAAAAATAAGGGTTGTTTCCAAAAAAGTGAATTGATACTCTTCATGAGGTTGTTGAAGGTGATGGTGATGATGGTGGTGGTTGTTAGTGATGATGGTCATGAGTCAACACCCGATGTCATTATGACCTCTATGACCAACACCATCAACAGCACCACCATCTGATCATCACCACACCACTACCAGCACCATCCGATCATCATCGTCACCACGCTTATCTCACCACCAGCTCCACCATATCATCACCACCACCTGCACCACCATTGGATCACCACCATTGTCATCATCGCCACCAGCACTACAATCATCATCTAGCATATCCTACAATATTGTTCCTTTTGTTATTTTTTTAAAAAACTTTTTTCGCATGATTTGCCGCCATCATTGTAAAGCAATTCGATTGGCTGAAACCGTAAGGGTGGGAAGATATTACTTCCAGCATTAAAAAATTTAGGATTTCTAATGTGCTTATAGAAAATGGGATTTCCTCACACCTTGCTTTATGCATCTATTTAAAGCGCCAATTGGGAACACATGTTAATTGCGTAGGCTGTTCTCATTTTAAAAAGGAACACGAATTGAAACGGAACAAATTGTTCCGACTTCAATTTGATCGTTCCTTATACTTAATTGTTCCTCAAATAGGAACGCTATCACAAATATTGCAATTAGGAACAACAAATATCTTCCCTATTGTGGTTCCTTATTTAGGAACAAAAGGTTCCGCTCTGCGAAACAGGAACGAATAATAATGCTATAAAGTATTATTGGTTTATTGCTAATCAGCTTACTGAAAGGGAACAACAAAGGGTATTGTTCCCTTTACATTATGTTCCGTTTTATTGTTCCCTTTGCAGCATGACATTAACACAGGGCAATGTAATCTATATGGATGAGTGGATTTTGCAAGCTAATAATTACGCTATGTTCACTATAAAATGCAAAAGATTTTGCTCGCGTAGCATTTGCTCTTTGTATATGCATGTTGTCACGAAGGAAAACACAAGTAAATTGGAAATCTGTCGATGGGGCATTTGCAAAGCCGAGACGTTTGCACTTGGTGAAAGGTAGCGATGGGCTAGATCATTGTCCTGTAACGGGCTGTGAACACGCAGGATTTTCAAGTCAAAGAGGCTGTCGCAAACATGTAAAAACAAAGCATACTTGGTATTACTATTTTGACGAGAAACCCACCGTATGCACTTCGCCATGTGCAAACGACGAAAGTAACGCCAATAAAGGCTCTAAAACAGTACCCTGCTGCTCGACAGACAATGACTTCGCTCGTTCATTCTCCCAGTGGCTTCAAAGCAGTTGCGGCGGCGGAAAATCTCGTAAACAGTCTGACATTTCAGTAACGAGAGCTTTAAAGTTTATAAAGTTTTGTTGCGATGAAAATGGCGAAGGGGAAGAAGATGTGCTCCGTGTGCCGAATCTAATCGACTACGCCTTGGGATGTCCTGAGCTGTTGACAAAATTCGTGGACAGTCTAAAAGACAAGTGGGGTATTGGACAATCGGGGCAAATATGCTATGTTGCAAGTATTTCAGATTTACTAGATTTTCGAAAATTCAACCGTCCTCCTGCCTCGGTGCTTCAGAACTTTGCCGTTACAGAAGTGTATGTGAAGAGAGCGCGGAAGTACCTAGCCAAGGACATGCGATCTAACTGGACGAGCGAGTTAGACATAGAAACACTGGAATCGCGTACAAGTTGGGCGAGCTTGTCCGAAGTTCAATCCGTTATTCCATTCCACATGGAACGTTACGAATCCGTATTACAAAATTGCATGACATGTCCTTCTTCAGTCAGACCCGGTGATGTTACCTTTGCCACTCGATTTGTCGCAGCTTACCTGTTCCTGAAAGTGAAAGGCTGTCGTCCCATGACGTACCAGCATCTAACCTTGCGAATGTTTGAAAGCGCAAAGAGAAACGATGGAATGGTCGATCAGAAAATTTTCAAAACAGCTAAAAGGTACGGTTTTGACAGTGTGTATTTTGACGAATGCAGCATGGATATGATAGAAAAATATATAAAGTACATCAGACCCCTTCTCACACCCACTTGCGAGTACGTGTTGGTCAATCGTAACGGAAAACAATTTCAGAAACTTACAGAACTGTTTAGTGTGTTGGTGTTCGAAGCAATCGGGAAATACATTCACCCAACCAGGTACAGACAGATCATCGAAACTCAAAGTTGTGAAGTTCTTCTACCAAGCGAACAGAAATGGATATCTGAAGACCAGAAACACAGCTCCAACGTTGCTCGTGTGCACTATCAAAAGAAACGTTCGCGGGAAGTGGCCATGAGAGGACGCTGGTGCATGCAAAAGCTACTTGAAGAAAGCAAGAGCATTGAGAATGATTGCGACAGTGTTGATCAGTCACCACCAATAGAAAACCCAGTAAGTCCAACGAACTTAACAGAGAAATTACCGACACGTCGGGCGGGTATCCGTTTTACATCTGAGGAAGACAACTACCTTAGACTTGGGATGAAAAAATTCGGTTTGAGTTGGTCAAAGATTCTGCGTGATCCAGATTTTCATTTCAATTCATGTCGTGTTCCAAATACTTTAAGAAAGCGAGCAGAAGCTTTAAAATTAGTGTGAAGGCATTGATGTCATTTTTAATCACCAAAATAAACAGTTACAAAAATAAATGTAACATGTTATATGTAATGCTAGAATCGACTGTGTAAACTTACGTATACATTGCGTACGAATTACAATATGTTTAAGAATCATGGACGTGTGCTTGTAACGTTGTACTTGCTCCACTTTAAAGGTTAACCTTTACTTGTTCAAAACTTATGTCAATGATGCCAGTTATTGTTTATGTTTGAAACAAGAAAGGTTTATCTTTGAAATTATAGAATTTAATATATTATTCAACAAGAAAACTCGTCTAAAACAGTTCAGTTTATTTTCAACTGTGTCCGATGCATATGCAGGCTTGCGTTGAACGATTTCTTTTCTTTTTAATATAAATAAGGCATATTCTATGGTAGTGAACTGACATGTCTTAGAAATATATCTAATTTAGTGGAGTTGCTTGTGCCCTATGTAGAATAAAAGGTGTGATATATTTTAATCTTATGAATAACCCAAATTACAAATCAAAAAACTTAAGAATACAAACCATGATAGCTGCATACAGAGAGTGTCGTTGTAATTTACTTTGTCTCTAACTGGACTGGCTACCTAATAGAAATCCTAGTAAAATCCACCGCTTACCTTATATAAAACGACCGCCTACCAACATACGGTACCGCTTTCTCTCTATTTAGCCCCCGGGGTTGGCTTATTCATTTCAGAACCTTTTGAGGGGGGGCTTATTGGAGAGGGGGGGCTTAATTGAAAAGGGTGGCTTATTTATTCATCCAAAAAACCAGGGTCATGGCTTTATATTATACCCCAAAGGTCGAAATGTGGAGAGAGCACTGGCTTTCTCACTCACTGGGACTGTATCTACTTCACCAAATTTAGCTAAAGCGCGAGCCCGAAGGGCGAGTAATGATTGTCGCGCTACGCGCTCCCTCTTTAACTAAATTTGGTGAAGTAGATACAGTCCCAGTGAGTGAGAAACCCAGTGCTCTCTCGACATTTCGACCTTTAGGGTATCCTATAAAGCCATGACCAAAAAACCAGCGATGGAGATGTTTCGTTGTAATTTACTTTGTCTCAAACTGGACCGGCTACCTAATAGAAATCCTAATAAAATCGACCGGCTACCAACTTATATGGTAGCCGTTCTTGAAATTTTTCTAAGTGTCGTTGTGACTTACTCTAATAGAAATCCTAATAAACTCGACCAGCTACCATGATAAAACGACCGGCTACCAATACATAGTAGCCGGTCTTGAATTTTTTCTAAGTGTCGTTGTGATTCACCTTGCCTCAAACTCCACCGGCTACCGGCTACCTAATATAAATCCTAGTAAAATCGACCGGCTACCATAATAAAACGACCGGCTACCAATACATAGTAGCCGGTCTTGATTTTTTTCTAAGTGTCGTTGTGATTTACTTTGCCTCACACTCCACCGGCTACCGGCTACCTAATATAAATCCTAGTAAAATCGACCGGCTACCATAATAAAACGACCGGCTACCAATATATAGTAGCCGGTCTTGAATTTTTTCTAAGTGTCGTTGTGATTTACTTTGCCTCAAACTCCACCGGCTATCGGCTACCTAATACAAATCCTAGTAAAATCGACCGGCTACCATAATAAAATGACCGGCTACCAACATATAGTAGCCGGTCTTGAAATTTTTCTAAGTGTCGTTGTGATTTACTCTAATGAAATCCTAGTAAAATCGACTGGCTACCTTGTATAAAACGACCGGCTACCAATATATAGTAGCCGGTCTTGAAATTTTTCTAAGTGTCGTTGTGATTTACTTTGCCTCAAACTCCACCGGCTACCGGCTACCTAATATAAATCCTAGTAAAATCGACCGGCTACTGACCGGCTACTGACCGGCTACCATAATAAAACGACCGGCTACCAATATATAGTAGCCGGTCTTGAAATTTTTCTAAGTGTCTTTGTGATTTACTTTGCCTCAAACTCCACCGGCTACCGGCTACCTAATACAAATCCTAGTAAAATCGACCGGCTACCATAATAAAACGACCGGCTACCATAATAAAACGACCGGCTACCAACATATAGTAGCCGGTCTTGAAATTTTTCTAAGTGTCGTTGTGATTTACTCTAATAGAAATCCTAGTAAAATCGACTGGCTACCTTGTATAAAACGACCGGCTAGCAATATATAGTAGCCGGTCTTGAAATTTTTCTAAGTGTCGTTGTGATTTACTTTGCCTCAAACTCCACCGGCTACCGGCTACCTAATACAAATTCTAGTAAAATCGACCGGCTACCATAATAAAACGACCGGCTACCAACATATAGTAGCCGGTGTTGAAATTTTTCTAAGTGTCGTTGTGATTTACTCTAATAGAAATCCTAGTAAAATCGACTGGCTACTATTGTATAAAACGACCGGCTACTATTGTATAAAACGACCGGCTACCTGTTACCTAAAATAGGTAGATTTAAATAATTATGTATATGTAAATTACTATAAGCCTCGAATATAAAAGGAGCCAACATGGGCTTAGGCGAGAGAAAGCCACAAAAGTTAACGAGGAGAACTTAAATTTTGAAATATCGAATATTGGAAAGGACTTCACATGAAGTTATTGATCTTGAGTGATCGAGCAAGTTATTGATCTTGAGTGATCGAGCAAGTTATTGATCTTC
This sequence comes from Muricea muricata, assembly GCA_963855995.1. Lineage (NCBI taxonomy): Eukaryota > Metazoa > Cnidaria > Anthozoa > Malacalcyonacea > Plexauridae > Muricea > Muricea muricata. Next base: position 63,495,888 of record OY979716.1, read on the forward strand.
ATTGATCTTAAAAGAATCTAGATGGGTGTTAGTCCGTAGCTGTCTTGAGAACGAAAGCCTTGCTTGGTTAACGAGAGCATTTGCGAGCTGACGCTTGTCCAACTGCATTTAGCTTTGAAGGAACAAATTATGATCACAACGACAAGTCTTGGTAAAGGTGAAACGTAATATATCTATATATAATTATTTATAAATGTTCTTAGATATTTGCACTCTTGACACTCCTAACATATAGTAGCCGGTCGTTGAAATTTTTCGAAGTGTCGTTGTGATTTACTTCCAGATCCATTGAATATATAGCAAAGTAATTTCGTCTGTCCATTTCACTTGGAGTTCACATCGGTAACTGGTATTTTTTCGAAGTAAAATTATTAGAGACTTAGATGAGAGACTTTACATGGTAGCCGGTCGATTTTGTTAGGATTTCTATTAAATCGAGTAAATCACAACGACACTTAGACAAATTTCAAGACCGGCTACTATATATTGGTAGCCGGTCGTTTTATATAAGGTAGCTGGTCAGTAGCCGGTCGATTTTACTAGGATTTGTATTAGGTAGCCGGTAGCCGGTGGAGTTTGAGACAAAGTAAAAATCAGAATGACACTTAGAAAAATTTCAAGACCGGCTACTATATATTGGTAGCCGGTCGTTTTATATAAGGTAGCCGGTCAGTAGCCGGTCGATTTTACTAGGATTTGTATTAGGTAGCCGGTAGCCGGTGGAGTTTGAGACAAAGTAAATCACAACGACACTTAGAAAAATTTCAAGACCGGCAACTATATATTGGTAGCCGGTCGTTTTATATAAGGTAGCCGGTCAGTAGCCGGTCGATTTTACTAGGATTTGTATTAGGTAGCCGGTAGCCGGTGGAGTTTGAGACAAAGTAAAAATCAGAACGACACTTAGAAAAATTTCAAGACCGGCTACTATATATTGGTAGCCGGTCGTTTTATATAAGGTAGCCGGTCGTTTTATATAAGGTAGCCGGTCAGTAGCCGGTCGATTTTACTAGGATTTGTATTAGGTAGCCGGTAGCCGGTGGAGTTTGAGACAAAGTAAAAATCAGAACGACACTTAGAAAAATTTCAAGACCGGCTACTATATATTGGTAGCCGGTCGTTTCATATAAGGTAGCCGGTCAGTAGCCGGTCGATTTTACTAGGATTTGTATTAGGTAGCCGGTAGCCGGTGGAGTATGAGGCAAAGTAAATCACAACGACACTTAGAAAAATTTCAAGACCGGCTACTATATATTGGTAGCCGGTCGTTTTATATAAGGTAGCCGGTCAGTAGCCGGTCGATTTTACTAGGATCTATATTAGGTAGCCGGTAGCCGGTGGAGTATGAGGCAAAGTAAATCACAACGACACTCAGAAAAATTTCAAGACCGGCTACTATATATTGCTAGTCGGTCGTTTTATACAAGGTAGCCAGTCGATTTTACTAGGATTCCTATTAGAGTAAATCACAACGACACTTAGAAAAATTTCAAGACCGGCTACTATATGTTGGTAGCCGGTCGTTTTATTATGGTAGCCGGTCGATTTTATTAGGATTTCTATTAGGTTGCCAGTTAATTTTTAGGTATTTTTTTCAAACTGAATGAGAAGGACACTAAGAGAAAACCCCAATGTAAGCAGATATCGTAATTCTTAATGGTAACTTCTTTTTTTTTTCATTTGCTATTTTAAATTTCATTTTTTTCATTTGCTATTTTAAATTTTTTTTCCTGTGGTTATGCGATTCCAATATTCTACATATCCTGTGTCTTAAACGTTCCAACAAAGTCCGTAGCAACCGCGTAGCAACTGCGTTAAACCTTCAAATTTTAGCCATTTCTAAGACGTTAAACATGTACAATCACTGCAGACTGTTCTTGAATCGTACAGACCCAAAGCTCGTGTTAAAGAATTAATGAATGTTCTGAACTTTTTCAAGGCCAAAAATCTTGTTCTTGTCATGCCTATAATTGGCTTGAAGTCAGTGTTCAAATGACGACTAACGGAACTTTTGTTTTTAAAGAAGACAGAAACTTCAAACAATGAATATTTAGTTAAAACAATGATGAATTAACTGAAATGTTAGTGTATAATTTTGGTATTAAGTACATTTCTCGCCGTTGCTATATGTTACGTTGGCTGATTATAGGACTTGGTTGAAGGCCGTACACAGACAGTCATACATACATACATATGCATATGCACACACACACACAACAACAACAAATCACGGAACTCCTCATTGGTAGATTCCATACAATATTTTCACACTGTGAAATGTTCAGCTAGCACATATGGAGAATGGAAAAGTAATGAAAAAATATATATATACAAACATCATCAGCTGGTTAGGGTTATGGAATGCGACCAAATGTAACAGCTCTCATGGCTATCGAACGTATTACCGCACGATAATGGTGAACGAAAGAATCACTGTTTGTAACGACGAGTGATTTAAACAAGTCTGTTTTGCAACTGAAAGCAATTTTCTTGCTTATATTTATGAAGCTTTGATCACCAGGTAAGATGATTATTGATATATGCACTTTAACGTTTTCAGTTGCATGAACGTTAGTATGAAAATGGTAAGGTCTTTTTGAAATCTCTATATTTACTTTATATAGCAGAAACATACACAAGCACACATGAAGTTTAGACATGGAAACATTTCAAATGTTATGGGAATATTTTTACCCCATTCTTACTGGCGTAAAAGAAGACATGTCTACCACGGCCTCCACTTCTTAATTTTGGTCCAGTATGACTGGCTACTTAACGGAGGTCGTGCTGGGTCACCGTCCGCATCAAGTTCCTCCTCTTCTTCGACTGGCTGCTGTACCTCCCCTGCTTTTTGCTCTGAAGCTGCGACGGCGTTGGCAAATGGGCATCGATCAAACATGACGCGAACATTTGCTTTTCTCCGCAGTGCGTCCAAATGTCCTCTGCATTGTGGGTAGGAGGCAGCGAATTCCACTATGTTGAAGACATCTCGACATTGCCCTAACATCAACAGGAATGCGTCGATTTCTGGATCGGCATCTTGCCAGAATTTCTTCTCCGACAACGTGCGACGCAGTCGAGCCTTTCGAAGCCGTTCCTGATAGGAGTAGACTAGCCCCTTGCTCAATTCTTTATAAAACGAGTGTTTTACCAATTGTGCAACTTTCTTGTGGTAACGTTCCGTATTAATTTGCCAACCTCGTTGTGGAGTTTCAATAGGATAGTCCGGAATGTCTTGCTGCTGAACTTCACGAACTGTACTGGCAGATACAACGACCGCATCTTCGCGCGCATCAACAAATGACGGTGTGGCGTCGCTTGAATTGGAAGCGCTCTCTTCGGCGTGGGCGAAAGAAGTGGACGGCTGTGATGAAATGGCCAACGTTTTCGTTTGGCCCTGTCGACTGGTGGACGTGTGGGCTGATTGAATTCCTGCAAGTGTGGCCGAGGAATGAGCTGGCAGAGTGGCTGGTCGGGTGGCTGATGGAGCAGAGTCACTTGCTGATGAAAAGGCTGGTGAAGCAGGCTGTCCACTGGGTGGCGACGTATTTGGTTGCCTCGCACCTGTTGCAGCGACGTCGTGTTGACTTTCGTCACTTATTGATGGACTGCAGTTCGCCGAACGTCGCACAACTGAATCGGAGACGATTTGGCTGTCTTCCTTGTCATCCGTGGACGCCGGGGATGTTCGTCGCCGTCGTTGTCTTCTTCTGCGAAACCTTTGTGCTCGACGCTCTTGCGCAAACCTGTCGTGGATGATTCGTAAAAGGTCGCTGTCGTTGTCCGTATGCTCGTCATTGCGAAGGTCTGCCGCGCCAATCCGACGAAGATGGTCCACTCGAAAAAGAGACTTGCCTTGATTGCCACTTACGGTTAGGTCTTGTGGGTCCGATTGCTCGTACCACAATTCTTCCGATGCAATATGTTGGTGGTTTTGTGCCAATTCTTCTGCTATCCAAGCGATACAGTGCATGGCATTGTCGTACACCCACTTATCCGTGCCTGTTGTTGTTGATGGTAGCGACTTGGTTCTGAAGATTTGGATACGCCTTCCGACGTTTTCATCCTCCTCCCCAAAGTCTGGAACATTGTTCGATGTTATGTAATATGGGCTGTTGTTTAATACTTGCCGAGGTTCGCCGTGCTTAACTGCTGTAACTATCCAGCCCCCTTGGAGGATTGTCTTGGCAAGGTGCGACGTCATCAATTGCGAAGACCACTCATCCACTATCACCAACTGAGTGTCGTCTTTAATCATTGCCGCCGAGAATTGCCGTTCGTTGGTAATGGACGCAATGAACTCTGAAGGCACGACGCGATGGAAAACATTAGCCCAGCTCGTTTTCCCGGAGTCCCTTGGCCCAACGACAACAAGTTTCCTCACTTTGTGCGGCATTCTGGACGCGAGCAAACATTGGTAGAATTTATTCAAGAAGTTTACTCTTGTGACGGGGTCTTCAAAGGAATTCAAAATTGCGTCTCGGAAGTGGCCTGGCTCAGGTGGAGTTGAACAATCGTAGGGAACGAAGGCTCTTGGGGAGATCTTTCCGCGCATACAAGGGACAAGTGGGCAAGGTATAAAGCGACGCTGAATGACGGAAAAGCAAAAGCCGTTTGACACTTCGATGAGGTCATTGTTGAATTTAAGCTGCTCGATAATCTCGCATGCTGGATGACCAAGAAATTTTTGAAGCACTTGAAAATGCTTTATCACACCGTCTCTCAAACAATCGTTGGCAAGTAATTTATGCAGATAGCTGCTGACATCCATCATGCGAACGTATGTAAAGGCCGCACCATCGGGCCTTGCATACACCTGGGAACGATAAATGGCGTGACTGCATAGTTCCATTGCCTTGGCGATCTTTCTTATCAAAACTGCAACTTCGTTGCTCGTCGTTTCTGCTGCAGCTGCCGAACTTTGGTCACGTGATGCGTCCATGACTAATACAAGTCCATCGGAGCGAAGTTTGTTGCATGCTCGTTCTAAAATATCACTAAATTCCCTTTCGTTGACAACGACCAGTATAGAAGGCACCATGGGGAATCGGCTAGGGTTGATTTCGTCGTCTGAATCCTCGTCGCAGCTATCTTCCGCGTGACGGTAACAGTAAACATTCGAGATATCCAACATTTCCTGGATCGTCCGATTGTTGTGGTCTTTAACGACCTGAAACAGTTGTTTGGCCGCCTTCTCCACCTGGTTGACGCTTCTTACCCGAATTGGTGAAATTTCCGCATCCATGTCGTGGTCGTGCATGGCCGCAAACAAGAGATTTTCGTTACATGCAACCGTTTCACGATAGACGATGAAATATGCGATGGCCGGATAACTTTCCCCTGCGCGCTGTGCTCGCGACGACCTTGCATTTGATGCGACGCAGGAAATGGACGAAAAGAAATATTGCACGCCATTTATTTTGCATAGTAGGTCGTCCAACTCCAATCGCTTTGAAGCAATTTGGTACTGTGCCAATTGGATGTCCTCAGCACAAACACGCCAGATTGCTCTGCAAGAGGCGGCTTTGCAATCGTTGGAGATCTGAAAGAAGTTGTGTGTTTTGTCTTTAGTTTTTAACAATTTTAACTTGTACATATATATTATACTCATTTAATTCATATTTTTAACTTGTACATACACGGCCATCTGAAAATCAACCTTTTTATTTTCCATATAATTTTTACGATCGTTTCAGTTTAGTTAGGGCGAGGTTGAGATATTACTGTGTTTAAATATTTGTAAATAATAATAATAATAATAATAATAATAATAATAAGGGTCCGCTTGAATTTTTATCAATAATAATAAAATCATTAAAAATATGCTCGCAACACCACCTGAAAGCGGCAAACCCAAAACATGCAATAAACAATAGGCGTTTTGAAGCCAACTTACCGTTGTAAGAATGTTTGCACGTAGTGAATCCTGTAAACGTTTGGAGTCGAGCTCTTTACGTGGCCGAACAGTGGCCATGATTGCAAAATGGCTTTTGGTGAAAAATTTACGCAAAAAAATTGAAAGCGAACTATTTGAAGCGAACTTTTAGCAAGAAGCAATCGTTCTAGTTATAGCAGCAATAATCATGCATCGGAACAGATTTATATACTTTGGTCATCTACCACTAACATTATCATCATCACCACCACCACCACCATCATCATCATCATCACCACCACCATCATCATCATCACCACCACCACCATCACCACCACCACGTCACCACCATCAGATCACCACCGCCATTGTCATTGCCACTAGCACCACCTTCATCACCATTACTGAAAAAAAATTAAAATTGTTCTAGACTTGTGAAGCGGTGCTGGTGATCGGATAGTTGTGATGATGATGGTAATGATGATGATAATTAGGTTTTCAGCAATTCTGTGTGCCCCATAAAATCCAGGCGAATGCCTTCGTTTTCAAGAGCAAGTAAAATTCGTAACATAAAAATTGTCACACTGTACCATAAATTAAAACAATTTTCTTGAATAAGCACTCATGGTGGTGGTGGTGGTGGTGGTGATGATCGTGGTGCTCATGGTGATGATGATGGTTGTTGTGATGATTGGATGGTATTTGGTGGATTGGATTCGGTAGATTGGTTTGATGGATTGGATGGATGATGGTGGTGATGATGATCGTAGTGCTGATGATGATGGTAGTGGTGATGATGATGGCGGTGATGATTGTGATGCATTTGGTGATGGTGCTGGTCGTGATGGCGGTGGTGATGATGATGGTGATGATGGTGCTGGTGATCTCATGGTGGTGGTGGTGGTCATGATGATGATGAGGCTGGTGATTGAATGGTTAGGGTTTGAATTTACTTGGAGAAATTTTACTTGAAAATACGAAGTTCGATAAAGTCCAATTTTTCAATTTTATGGGATTATTTCGATCGTAGGTGTTAAATCATTCTAGTTATTTAAAAAAAAATTCTCTGGAGCCAAGCTAAAAACAAAATAATACAAACAATGAAACTGGTTCCTCATAATTTTCTTTAAAATCTATATGATGATTTAAAATTCGATTGAAAATAATCTCATGAAATATAAAATGGCTTAAGTGAAAATCTTCTTGAGTGAAATCAGTTTGAACGCCAAATAAAGGTCATATTGGGACGTGACCGCCGCAATTGGAACAGTCGTTATCGGATTTTTTTTTAAATTCTCCAATTATAGGGTACCACTTTATATGACTATCACATTCTTTGTCCTTTGAAAATACTAACTATCCAGAATTTCAGGTGCAAGTCTATCCTGACAATGTTTATAAGTGTAGGGAGCAACCGTAAGTACATGGTGTGAGTATATTTTAAATTATTATTTCAGATCTCCAATGATTGCAAAGCCCTATCTTGCAGAGCAATGTGGCGCGTTTGTTCTGACGACATTCAATTAGCACAACGTCAAATTGTGTCAAAAAGATTAGAGTTAGACGACGTGTTGTGTAAAATAAGCGGCGTGCAATATTTCTTTTCGTCAGTTTCCTGCGTCGCATCAAATGCAAGGTCATCAAATGCGGGTAAGAAGCGTCAACGAGGTGGAGAAGGCGGCCAAACAACTGTTTCAGGTCGTTAAAGATCACAACAATCCGACGATCCAGGAAATGTTGGATATCTCGAATGTTTACTGTTACCTTCACGCGGAAGATAGCTGCGACGAGGATTCAGACGACGAAAATCAACCCTAGCCGATTCCCCATGGCACCTTCTATACTGGTCGTTGTCAACGAAAGAGAATTTAGTGATATTTTAGAACAAGCATGCAACAAACTTCGCTCCGATGGACTTGTATTAGTCATGGACGCATCACGTGACCAAAGTTCGGCAGCTGCAGCAGAAACGACGAGCAACGAAGATGCAGTTTTGATAAGAAAGATCGCCAAGGCAATGGAACTATGCAGTCACGCCATTTATCGTTCCCAGGTGTATGCAAGGCCCGATGGTGCCTTTACATACGTTCGCATGATGGATGTCAGCAGCTATCTGCACAAATTACTTGCCAACGATTGTTTAAGAGACGGTGTGATAAAGCATTTTCAAGTGCTTCAAAAATTTCTTGGTCATCCAGCATGCGAGATTATCGAGCAGCTGAAATTCAACAACGACCTTATCGAAGTGTCAAACGGCTTTTGCTTTTCCGTCATTCAGCGTCGCTTTATACCTTGCCCACTTGTCCCTTGTATGCGCGGAAAGATCTCCCCAAGAGCCTTCGTTCCCTACGATTGTTCAACTCCACCTGATACGCAATTTTGAATTCCTTTGAAGACCCCGTCACAAGAGTAAACTTCTTGAATAAATTCTATCAATGTTTGCTCGCGTTCAGAATGCTGCACAAAGTGAGGAAACTTGTAGTCGTTGGGCCAAGGGACTCTGGGAAAACGAGCTGGGCTAATGTTTTCCATCGCGTCGTGCCTTCAGAGTTCATTGCGTCCATTACCAACGAACGGCAATTCTCGGCGGCAATGATTAAAGACGACACTCAGTTGGTGATAGTGGATGAGTGGTCTTCGCAATTGATGACGTCGCACCTTGCCAAGACAATCCTCCAAGGGGGCTGGATAGTTACAGCAGTTAAGCACGGCGAACCTCGGCAAGTATTAAACAACAGCCCATATTACATAACATCCAACAATGTTCCAGACTTTGGGGAGGAGGATGAAAACGTCGGAAGGCGTATCCAAATCTTCAGAACCAAGTCGCTACCATCAACAACAACAGGCACGGATAAGTGGGTGTACGACAATGCCATGCACTGTATCGCTTGGATAGCAGAAGAATTGGCACAAAACCACCAACATATTGCATCGGAAGAATTGTGGTACGAGCAATCGGACCCACAAGACCTAACCGTAAGTGGCAATCAAGGCATGTCTCTTTTTCGAGTGGACCATCTTCGTCGGATTGGCGCGGCAGACCTTCGCAGTGACGAGCATACGGACAACGACAGCAACCTTTTACAAATCATCCACGACAGGTTTGCGCAAGAGCGTCGAGCACAAAGGTTTCGCAGAAGAAGACAACGACGGCGACGAACATCCCCGGCGTCCACGGATGACAACGAAGACAGCCAAATCGTCTCCGATTCAGTTGTGCGACGTTTGGCGAACTGCAGTCCATCAATGAGTGACGAAAGTCAAGACGACGTCGCTGCAACAGGTTCGAGGCAACCAAATACGTCGCCACCCAGTGAACAGCCTGCTTCACCAGCCTTTTCATCAGCAAGTGACTCTGCTCCATCAGCCACCCGACCAGCCACTCTGCCAGCTCATACCTCGGCCACACTTGCAGGAATTCAACCAGCCCACACGTCCACCAGTCGACAGGGCCAAACGAAAAGTTGGTCATTTTATCACAGCCGTCCACTTCTTTCGCCCACGCCGAAGAGAGCGCTTCCAATTCAAGCGACGCGACACCGTCATTTGTTGATGCGCGCAAAGATGCAGTCGTTGTATCTGCCAGTACAGTTTGTGAAGTTCAGCAGCAAGACATTCCGGACTATCCTATTGAAACTCCACAATGAGGTTGGCAAATTAATACGGAACGTTACCACAAAAAAGTTGCACAATTGGTAAAACACTAGTTTTATAAAGAATTGAGCAAGGGGCTAGTCTACTCCTATCAGAAACGGCTTCGAAAGGCTCGACTGCGTCGCACGTTGTTGGAGAAGAAATTCTGGCAAGATGCCGATCCAGAAATCGACACATTCCTGTTGATGTTCGGGCAATGTTGAGATGTCTTCAACATAGTAGAATTCGCTGCCTCCTACCCACAATGCAGAGGACATTTGGACGCACTGCAGAGAAAAGCAAATGTTCGCGTCATGTTTGATTGATGCCCATTTGCCAACGCCGTCGCAGCTTCAGAGCAAAAAGCAGGGGAGGTACAGCAGCCAGTCGAAGAAGAGGAGGAACTTGATGTGGACGGTGACCCAGCACGACCTCCGTTAAGTAGCTAATCATACTGGACCAAAATTAAGAAGTGGAGGCCGTGGTAGACATGCCTTCTTTTACGCCAGTAAGAATGGGTAAAAATATCCCCATAACATTTGAAATGTTTCCATGTCTAAACTTCTTGTGTGCTTGTGTATGTTTCTGCTATATGAAGTAAATATAGAGATTTCAAAAAGACCTTGCCATTTTCATAGAAACGTTCATGCAACTGAAAACGTTAAAGTGCATATATCAATAATCATCTTACCTGGTGATCAAAGCTTCATAAATATAAGCAAGAAAATTGCTTTCAGTTGCAAAACATACTTGTTTAAATCACTCGTCGTTACAAACAGTGTTTTTTTTGTTCACCATTATCGTGCGGTAATACGTTCGATAGCCATGAGAGCTGTAACATTTGGTCGCATTCCATAACCCTAACCAGCTGATGATGTTTGTATATATATATTTTTTCATTACTTTTCCATATGTGCTAGCTGAACATTTCACAGCGTGAAAATATTGTATGGAATCTACCAATGAGGAGTTCCGCGATTTGTTGTTGTTGTGTGTGTGTGTGCATATGCATATGCATATGTATGTATGTATGACTGTCTGTGTACGGCCTTCAACCAAGTCCTATAATCAGCCAACGTAACATATAGCAACGGCGAGAAATGTGCTTAATACCAAAAATTATACACTAACATTTCAGTTTATTCATCATTGTTTTAACTAAATATCATTGTTTGAAGTTTCTGTCTTCTTTAAAAACAAAAGTTCCGTTAGTCGTCATTCGAACACTGACTTCAAGCAAATTATAGGCATGACAAGAACACGATTTTTGGCCTTGAAAAAGTTCAGAACATTCATTAATTCTTTAACACGAGCTTTAGGTCTGTACGATTCAAGAACAGTCTGCAGTGATTGTACATGTTTAACGTCTTAGAAATGGCTAAAATTTGAAGGTTTAACGCAGTTGCTACTCAGTTGCTACGGACTTTGTTGGAACGTTTAAGACACAGAATATGTAAAATATTGGAATCGCATAACCACAGGAAAAAAAATTTAAAATAGCAAATGAAAAAAATGAAATTTAAAATAGCAAATGAAAAAAAAGAAGTTCCCATTAAAAATTACGATATCTGCTTACATTGGGGTTTTCTCTTAGGGTCCTTCTCATTCAGTTTGAAAAAAATACCTAAAAATAAACTGGCTACCTAATAGAAATCCTAATAAAATTGACCGGCTACTGACCGGCTACCATAATGAAACGACCGGCTACCAATTTACGGTAGCCAGTCTTGAAATTTTTCTAAGTGTCGTTGTGATTTACTTTGCCTCAAACTCGACCGGCTACCGGCTACCTAATGGAAATCCTAATAAAATCGACCTGCTACTGACTGGCTACCATGTATAAAAGGACCGGCTAACAACTTATAATAGCTGGTCTTGGAATTTTTCCAAGTGTCGTTGTTATTTAGTTTGCCTCAAACTCGACTGGCTACCGGCTACCTAATAGAAATCCTAATAAAATCGACCAGCTACTGATCGGCTACCTTATATAAAACGACCGGCTACCAATATATAGTAGCCGGTCTTGAAATTTTTCTAAGTGTTGTTGTGATTTACTTCGTCTCAAACTCCACCGGCTACCGGCTACCTAATACAAATCCTAGTAAAATCGACCGGCTACTGACCGGTAACATAATAAAACAACCAGCTACCAACTTATGGTAGCCGGTCTCGAAATTTTTCGAAGTGTCGTTCTGATTTACTTTGTCCCAAACTCCACCGGCTACCGGCTACCTAATACAAATCCTAATAAAATCGACCGGCTACCATAATAAATCGACCGGCTACCAATATATAGTAGCCGGTCTTGAAATTTGTCTAAGTGTCATTGTGATTTACTCGATTTAATAGAAATCCTAATAAAATCGACCGGCTACCATGTAAAGTCTCTGATCTAAGTCTCTAATAATTTTACTTCGAAAAAATACCAGTTACCGATGTGAACTCCAAGCAAAATGGACAGACAAAATTACTTTGCTATATATTCAATGGATCTGGGAGTAAATCACAACGACACTTCGAAAAATTTCAAGACCGGCTACTATATATTGGTAGCCGGTCGTTTTATATAAGGTAGCCGATCAGTAGCCAGTCGATTTTTCTAGGATTTGTATTAGGTAGCCGGTGGAGTTTGAGACAAAGTAAATCAGAACGACACTTAGAAAAATTTCAAGACCGGCTACTATATATTGGTAGCCGGTCGTTTTATATAAGGTAGCCGGTCGATTTTACTAGGATTTGTATTAGGTAGCCAGGGGAGTTTGAGACAAAGTAAATCACAACGACACTTAGAAAAATTTCAAGACCGGCTACTATATATTGGTAGCCGGTCGTTTTATATTAGGTAGCCGGTCAGTAGCCGGTCAATTTTACTAGGATTTATATTAGAGTAAATCACAACAACACTTACGGGGGTTTCGACACCGGCTACAATGTTGGTAGCCGGTCGTTTTATTATGGTAGCCGGTCGATTTTACTAGGATTTGTATTGGGTAGCTGGTAGCCGGTGGAGTTTGAGACAAAGTAAATCAGAACGACACTTAGAAAAATTTCAAGACCGGCTACTATATATTGGTAGCCGGTCGATTTTACTAGGATTTGTATTGGGTAGCTGGTAGCCGGTGGAGTTTGAGACAAAGTAAATCAGAACGACACTTAGAAAAATTTCAAGACCGGCTACTATATATTGGTAGCCGGTCGTTTTATTATGGTAGCCGGTCGATTTTACTAGGATTTGTATTAGGTAGCCGGTGGAGTTTGAGGCAAAGTAAATCACAACGACACTTAGAAAAAATTCAAGACCGGCTACTATGTATTGGTAGCCGGTCGTTTTATTATGGTAGCTGGTCGATTTTATTAGGATTTCTATTAGAGTAAGTAACAACGACACTTAGAAACATTTCAAGAAGGGCTACCATATAAGTTGGTAGCCGGTCGATTTTATTTGTATTTCTATTAGGCAGCCGGTGGCCGGTCCAGTTTGAGACAAAGTAAATTACAACGAAACATCTCCATCGCTGGTTTTTTGGTCATGGCTTTATAGGATACCCTAAAAATCGAAATGTCGAGAGAGCACTGGGTTTCTCACTCACTGAGACTGTATCTACTTCACCAAAAGAGGGAGCGCGTCGCGCAACAATCATTACTCGCCCTTTGGGCTCGCGCTTTAGCTAAATTTGGTGAAGTAGATACAGTCCCAGTGAGTGAGAAAGCCAGTGCTCTCTCCACATTTCGACTTTTAGGGTATAAAATAAAGCCATGACCCTGGTTTTTTGGATGAATAAATAAGCCACCCCTTTCAATTAAGCTCCCCCCTCTCCAATAAGTCCCCCCCCCCTTCAATAGGTTCTGAAATGAATAAGCCCCTCGGGGGCTAAATAGAGAGAAAACGGTACTGTATGTTGGTAGGCGGTCGTTTTATATAAGGTAGGCGGTGGATTTTACTAGGATTTCTATTAGGTAGCCGGTCCACTTAGAGACAAAGTAAATTACAACGAGACTCTTTGTATGCAGTTATCATGGTTTGTATTCTTAAGTTTTTTGATTTGTAATTAGGGATATTCATAAGATTAAAATATATCACACCTTTTATTCTACATAGGGTACAAGCAACTCCACTAAATTAGGTATATTCTTAAGACATGTCATTTCACTACTATAGAATATGCCTTATATTAAAAAAGAAAAGAAATCGTTCAACGCAAGCCTGCATATGCATCGAACACAGTTGAAAATAAACTGAACTGTTTTAGACTAGTTTTCTTGTTGAATAATATATTAAATTCTATAATTTCAAAGATAAACCTTTCTTGTTTCAAACATAAACAATAACTGGCATCATTGACATAAGTTTTGAACAAGTAAAGGTTAACCTTTAAAGTGGGGCAAGTACAACGTTACAATCACATGCCCATGATTTTTAAACATATTGTAATTCGTACGCAATGTATACGTAAGTTTACACAGTTAATTTTAGCATTACATATAACATTTCACAGTAACTGTTTATTTTTATTATTAAAAATGACATCAATGCCTTCACACTAATTTTAAAGCTTCTGCTCGCTTTCTTAAAGTATTTGGAACACGACATGAATTGAAATGAAAATCTGGATCACGCAGAATCTTTGACCAACTCAAACTGAATTTTTTCATGCCAAGTCTAAGGTAGTTGTCTTCCTCAGATGTGAAACGGATACCCGCCCGACGTGTCGGCAATTTCTCTGTTAAGTTCGTTGGACTTACTGGGTTTTTTATGGGTGGTGACTGATCAACACTGTCGCAATCATTCTCCATGCTCTTGCTTTCTTCAAGTAACTTTTGTATGCACCAGCGTCCTCCCATGGCCACTTCTCGCGAACGTTCCTTTTGATAGTGCACACGAGCAACGTTGGAGCTGTGTTTCTGGTCTTCAGATATCCACTTCTGTTCGCTGGGCGGAAGAACTTCACAACTTTGTGTTTCGATGATTTGTCTGTACCTGGTTGGATGAATGTATTTCCCGATTGCTTCGAACACCAACACACTAAACAATTCTGTAAGTTTCTGAAATTGTTTACCATTACGATTGACTAACACATACTCACAAGTGGGTGTGAGAAGGGGCCTGATGTACTTTATATATTTTTCTATCACATCCATGCTGCATTCGTCAAAATATACACTATCGAAACCGTACCTTTTGGCTGTTTTGAAAATTTTCTGATCGACCATTCTATCGTTTCTCTTTGCGCTTTCAAACATGCGCAAGGTTAGATGCTGGTATGTCATGGGACGACAGCCTTTCACTTTTAGGAACAGGTAAGCTGCGACGACTCGGGTGGCAAAAGTAAAATCACCGGGTCTGACTGAAGAAGGACATGTCATGCAATTTTCTAATACGGATTCGTAACGTTCGATGTGAAATGGAATAACGGATTGAACTTCGGACAGCGTCGCCCAACTTCTGCGCGATTTGAGTGTTTCTATGTCTAGATCGCTTGTCCAGTTAGATCGCATGTCCTTGGCCAGGTACTTTCGCGCTCTCTTCACATACACTTCGGTAACGGCAAAGTTTTGAAGCACCGAGGCAGCAGGACGGTTAAACTTTCGAAAATCTAGTAAATCTGAAATACTTGCAACATAACACATTTGCCCCGAGTGTCCAATACCCCACTTGTCTTTTAAACTGTCGATGAATTTTGTCAACAGTTCAGGACATCCCAAGGCGTAGTCGATTAGATTCGGCGTACGGAGCACATCCTCTTCCCCCTCGCCATTTTCATCACAACAAAACTTTATAAACTTTAAAGCTCTCGTTACTGAAATGTCAGATTGTTTACGAGATTTTCCGCCGCCGCAACTGCTTTGAAGCCACTGGGAGAATGAACGAGCGAAGTCATTGTCTGTCGAGCAGCAGGGTACTGTTTTTGAGCCTTTATTGGCGTTACTTTCGTCGTTTGCACACCGCGAAGTGCATACGGTGGGCTTCTCGTCAAAATAGTAATACCAAGCATGTTTTGTTTTTACATGTTTGCGACAGCCTCTTTGACTTCAAAATCCGGCATGTTGACAGCCCGTTACAGGACAATGATCTAGCCCGTCGCTACCTTTCACCAAGTGCAAACGTCTCGGCTTTGCAAATGCCCCATCAACAGATTTCCAATTTACTTGTGTTTTCCTTCGTGACAACATGCATATACAAAGAGCAAATGGTACGCGAGCGAAATCGTTTTGCTTTTTATAGTGAACATAGCGTAATTATTACCTTGCAAAATCCACTCATCCATATAGATTACATTGCCCTGTGTTAATGTAATGCTGCAAAGGAAACAATAAAACGGAACATAATGTAAAGGGAACGATACCCTTTGTTGTTCCCTTTCAGTAAGCTGATTAGCAATAAACAAATAATAGTTTATAGCATTATTATTCGTTCCTGTTTCGCAGAGCGGAACCTTTTGTTCCTAAATAAGGAACCACAATAGGGAACATATTTGTTGTTCCTAATTGCAATATTTGTGATAGCGTTCCTATTTGAGGAACAATTAAGTATAAGGAACGATCAAATTGAAGTGGGAACAATTTGTTCCGTTTCAAATCGCGTTCCTTTTTAAAATGAGAACAGCCTACGCAATTAACATGTGTTCCTAATTTGCGTTTTAAATAGATGCATAAAGCAAGGTGTGAGGAAATCCCATTTCCTATAAGCAATTAGAAGTCCTAAATTGTTTAACGCTGGAGGTCACATCTTCCCACCCTTACGGTTTCAGCCAATCGAATTGCTTTACATTAAAGGTGCGAAATCATGCGAAAAAAGTTTTTTTAAAAAAATAAAAGGAACAATATTGTAGGATATGCTTGATGATGATGGTGGCAGTGGTGGTCATGATGATTGTGATGCTGGTAGTGATGATGATTGTAGTGCTGGTAGTGATGATGATTGTGGTGCTGGTGACAATGACTACGGTGGTGGTGGTGATCCAATGGAGGTGCTGGTGATGGTGGTCCTGGTGATGATGCTGGCAGTGACAGTGGCGATGGTGGTGATGATAGTTGTTGTGATGATAGTGGTGGTGATGATGTATGGTGGTGCTGGTGGTTGTGACAGTGGCAATGACGGTGATGATGGTGGTACTGGTGCTGATGGTGGTACTGGTGCTGATGGTGGTGGTGATGATGATGGTGGTAGTGGTGATGATGATAGTGGTGCTGGTGGCGATGATGACAGTGGTGGTGATCAAATGGTGGTGTTGTTGGTGATGATGATGGAGCTGGTGGTGATGATTGTGGTGCTGATAACAATAACTACAGTGGTGGCAATCTGATGGTGGTACTGGTGGTGGTGGTGGTGATGATTCTAGTGTTGATGGTGGCCGTGACAGTGGTGATGGCGGTGATGATAGTGGTTGTGATGATGGTGGTGATGATGTATGTGTGGTGGTGGTAATTGTGACGATGGTGATGTGATGGTGCTGGTGATGATTGTGGTGCTGGTGGCAATGAGGACCGTGGTGGTGATCTAATTGTGGTGCTGGTGGAAATGATGAGGGTGGTTCTGGTGGTGATGATGACAATGGTTGTGTTGGTGGTGGTGATGATGGTGGTGGTGATCCAAAGGTAATGCTGTTTGTGATTATGATGGTGGAGCTGGTGTTGATGATGACGACGATGGTGGTGATGGTGGTGTTGATCAGATGGCGGTGTGGTTATGATGATGATGGTGGTGCTGGTGGTGGTGAGATGATCGTGGTGGTGATGATGATCAGATGATACTGGGTTGATGCTGGGATAAAGGTTATAACAACATCGGGTGTTACTCATGACCATCCTCACTAACAACCGCCATCCCCATCACAATCACCATCACCATCATCATCAACATCATCAACCTCATGAAGAGTATCAATTCACTTTTTTGGAAACAGCCTTATTTTTTTTCTTGATTAGCTTTCGATTGTTTAGCTCGAATATCGGTGGTAACAATGCGCTAATAATACTAGATGATCGTCATCAGTGCTAACAGTGCAAATAAATTTACATGGTGACTTCATAAACTAAAAAAGTATCGATGTTCACCATGCAGACTTGGAATATCTCATCCTGCTTAAAATCCTTCATGAAAAGTGTAAACAAAACGCGCCCATAGCCGACGCCCATCCCACGAAGTAACATCGACGTAGTTACGATGCCAGCCTCCCTAACCACCGGGGCTCCAGTAATAGTCGATAGACTTTGACCGGTTGCATGGGAGGATGTGCGCCAAGACCCAAACTTATCATGCCCGACGCATATTGATGGCACCTTTATCTTTCGCCGGCCACGTTTACAAACACCGTTCATTGGTATTAATAATGAAGAGCAATATTGACCCAGCTGACTGTGGTGCATTATCCTATTAAATTATTGCACATGTCCAATTATCCTATAGGGCGAACTTATGCCCTAAGATAAGGCGGGTTAATTAAGGCGGGGGTTAACCTTAAATCTAGTCGTTGAATTCAAAAGGCTATAACTAGTCATAATTAAGTGCAAACTATGGCAAACTATATACCAGAAGAAAGCTTATGACCCAAAGATTATGAATATTTAATTTATACTATCATGATATACATAGTAATCTGACACCGGCCACCACATACCTAAGTCTATTTGAGAAAAGATTTCAGATCAGGTATTGTATCAAATCACCCAATTTTTATGGCAAATGAGAGATTAGGCATGTCTTTCTTGGACAAGCATAGAACTTTTTTATCTTTTAACAAACTGACACAGCAGCTGCTCAAAATACATGGTCGAAATTGGGGAAACAATTTTTTTAATAATTTCCTTAAAATATATCATATTAAAAGTCTCTATGCTTATCCAAGAGAGGACTGTGAGAGCAACATCCTCTGAAAATTTCATTAAAATTGAGTAAATACATAAGAAGTTATCCTTTCTCAACTCCGAAAAACCAGCGTTATGAGAAAATGAGCTTTAAAGTTTGCAATACCTAAATATCCCACATGTTAACCTACAATTCCACTTTTTTCTGTTTTTAGAAGGATACAATATATGTTAATACTGTTCAGAACCCTCCTGCTTCATAGGTTACACCTTCTGCTTCACAAAGAGCTTCTTCTCTTCTTGTTCTTAACATCTCTTCACCTTGACGCCGCTTCCTGTCTTTATTTGCCGCCTGCAAATACGACTTTAGTAATTGTTTCGTGTCATGGGCAAACGACGCCCTCCTTGTGTGCTCACCAGTATTTCCAGAATTGCCACCAGTTGCTTCTGATATGCAGGCTTGGAAATACAGGGCATATTCATTATGCTACAATATGATGCCAAACCTTCATAAGCACCTCTGGTCTCCAGAGAGTGATAAACTGCTCTTCGGTTGACATCATATGACATTCCCTTTTCAGTTATGCTGCTCAAAGAATCGAGGAATGTCTCTTCATTGCATGAAGTACACGATACTGATAGCTCACTTTTCACTGACAGCCCATACCTTCAAGCAGGGTCTTCGCCCAAAGTGATATTACCTAGATGATAAGAAGAAACTATGTGACCTGTTGGCCAAATTTCTGTGGACAGTAGTTGACTAAAACATCTATTTCAATGTAGATTTATATAGTAAAGTATACTGCTTTAAAATATTTTCAAATGCACAACAGTGATATTGATTAAAAGAAATAGGGAATTTTGATAACTGAGATTCTGACCTATAATTATGATCAGTATAATAATTTCTATGCTATTAATTATTTAATACCTTCTTCACATCCACGAAACTCTGATAACAGAGAGTCTAAATTCTTTAAACTTATCAGCCTGTATTCGTCCTCATTTAAACCTGAAGGATGTGGCTGTTTGGCATCAGCAATGTTCATTTTTTTCCTGTAGACACCGACACACGTGGGTTCGTTGTTATCATCATCTTGTGTATATGTAATGATGTTTCTGGCATCTGTGTTGTCTCTGCTATACTTTCTGATCTTTCACTAGTCGTTTTGTTATACCTCTGAACACCAGAGAATCCTTTCCTTTTTTCCTGTACGTATTTTTTTCTTTTGACCAATTATTTTCAATGAAAACGCTTCTTGTTCAGTTGTTGTTACGATAAATCGTGTGAGCAAGTTTGCATGTCATAAAAAGACAAATCTTTGCCTAGCCGCCAGCGGTTTGGCTATTTCATACTAGTAATACTTCATTTAAACATACTGTGATAGCCTAGCATAGGTTTCAAAGCAACTTAGCCAGTGGTGTGGGTGGAAAACACCCGTGAACAAAAAATGCTTTTTCCGTTTCCATAGCAACCAAATCATGATTATTTTAAATTGTAGAAATAACACGGAAAAACTTCAAATACAGCAAAACTACGTAATGTAACAGTTAAACCGATGGTTATACTATGATAATTCGGAAAAAAAATTTCCAAAATTTTTTCAGTTTTTAGGTTAACCTCTGCCTTAAGAGAAAACTTTGCATGCTGTATTATCACAACAGTTATGTACGTTTGTATTTTCGATTTTTCGGTTATATCATACAGCGAAACTCCAGTGGTGTCTATTCATGTCAGTGAATGATGCCGATTAAACTGATCATAGTCGTAAAAAGATTTTCATGTGATTCTTATAACATCTGCCATATCTTCGTCTGTTTTATGTTGACACAACCAACACAAAACTTTAATTCTTGATTTTTTAATTTTCAGGTTGTTATACATGCGCCGGAAAATAAACGAAAAGCTGCAGGCAATATAATAACGGAAAACACAAACAAGAAGAAAAGCAAGACCAATAGCAAAACTATACATGCATGTTAGTATAGGTAATAGTATAATTTCGAGTGCAATTACGGATAAACAAGCACGAGTGAGTTTTTAAAAACTCACGAGTGCTTGTTTTCCGTAATTGCACGAGAAATTATACTATTACTTATTAATAATATAAAAAGGAAATGTCCAAACAAGCATTTTGTACTTACAACTTCGCATTATGCAAGTGCACTCATTCTCGAATTTCTTCGCTTAAAAAATTCGTGTTTACAAAAGCCATGGCTAAAAGTTTTATGTACAAAGTTCCAGCATACTTTAGAGTTTGTTTTGTGATCATAATTGTCAGAGAAGAATCCCAAGTTGTGTTGAAATTTCGACGAAATCTTTAAGCAAACATGAAAATTCGGCCGCCATATTCTTGGTTTTTCAGCGAGTAAATCCCATCACTCAAAGAGCTTATTACAGATTTTTGCACTGTTGTTACAGATTTTTGCACTGTTGTTACAGATTTTTGCACTGTTGTTACAGATTTTTGCACTGTGTTACAGATTTTTGCACTGTTCTGGGTGGTGTTTGGGATTAACTGCACTCGAATCAACCAATCACAGCCCAGAAACATTTCCTTGTATATTATTATACTTGTAATATAACCAGCTGCGTTATTCGAGACGTTTGTGCGCAAATTAATAGGCAGAGAAGTTTACAAAACATGCATGCCACGTTGTTCGGACACTTGTTACCAATGGCCTGCAAATTAAATAACTGGCTTTATTGATACATTAATCTTAAATCACATTGAGGATGATGATGATGAGATATGCCTGACTGCTGTATCCTCCACACCTCTTCACCCTACATGTAGTTTGACATGCCTTGATACTTTTTATTCTTCTGCTTTTTTAGAAAGTGTAAGTGCAAGCACCAATGTGAGAAACAGTGCCCCTGAAAATGGTTAGTGCTATGTCTATTATTTATAACAAATTTGGTTAAGATTCAAGTCTGGATTGCTGAGATACAATATGACACATCCACAAAATTTATTCTCAGTGTTTAACTTTTATATTTCTGCTAGGTGAAATATCATATATTCTAGAATTACTGTACAATAGCACTTATTATTTAAATTTAGCCTTTCAGTATTTTGAGGGGCCTGGTTGGCCTAAATAGTCTAATTTAAAACTTGTAAAATGTAGCCAGATTTATTGTATGATTTTAGGAACAGCAAGAAATGAGCTGAATGAGTTGTTTAACTTCTTTCCATAAACAGCCCAAACTAATTCTGACAAAAGGAATGAAAGGAAGAGAAAACACCAGGCTACTTTAAAACTACCCAATACTTGGACCCACATAGTTGTGTGCCTAGGCAAAACAATTGACCTAGAAACCCCAAACCAAGCTTACAAAAAGCCGCTCCAAGATGCAGGTCTTGGAGGGAAAAAATTGTTTTTAAAGAAACCGTTCTTGTTCCTACTTTCACGAAACCCTTTTAGACAACTATCTAAGACTTCATGATGGGTGTGGTTACAAACTTTTACGTACCAAGCACAGGTCAACAGCTCAGAAATTCTCCACCCAAGGCAAGCTGCTGGTTACAATGTCTTACATTTATAGGAAGACATTGCATTGGCAAGAGTGTATGTCAAACCACTGCAACGAGATCTAAATCTTGATCCATTAGTGCCAACTAAAATCGTAGAGGTACATTTTTGG
Source organism: Muricea muricata (assembly GCA_963855995.1). Taxonomy (NCBI): domain Eukaryota; kingdom Metazoa; phylum Cnidaria; class Anthozoa; order Malacalcyonacea; family Plexauridae; genus Muricea; species Muricea muricata. The sequence goes on from OY979716.1 coordinate 63,517,850, forward strand.
CTTTTTTGTAAATCATGGACCAACCAATAATAAATTTGACACTACTTAGCATTCATGACCAAGAATTGTTAGCAATATGAAAGGAACACTTATATTTTTTTTGTAAAAATAGGTTTTTTTTGTTTAAGGTACCCAATGTTGGTCCCTTGGAAAAGTGCATCAACTGCCACAAGGAAGACCCGCTTGTCTGATTTCATCACCATATGAGTGATTGTCCGGGAGGCTCAAGCATATCAACTAGTGACCAAACTGATTGGACTTCAGTAAGTAGTGAAATTACTGTGACAAGTGTTCCTAAATCTGGTAACCGTACAGCTGGTGGATTTAACAGGAAAGAAAGTGTTGCTATAAACAGTACTGCTACATGCAATAGTAATATGGCTGCTAATATGGGATGTAATGTTTTTCATTTTCTCATGCTCTAATATTTGTGTTGTGACAATAGAAATTAGAAAAGGAGGAAATGGGGGCTGGGGGTAGTTTTCATGAGGTGGCTTGATAGAAGTCACTTTTCTATGTACTGTGAACAGTTTGCACTGAAGGAGGATTAGCATGTATGTACAATGTGTAATGATATAGGCCATCGTCTAATGGCCCAAGTGTTAGTTCTGTAGCACACCTCACTAAACTAAAAAATTTCAACGCGTTTCTATAGATTAAAATACGCTGAATTCAAATCCAAAAAGTTCCCACGGTTTACTCCTGCAGTTTTTTTGTAATTTGCAATCAAAATCGTTAAATTTACAGGATTTTGCAATACTATTTCTGAAAACACATCATCCACAAGTCGCAATCGGAGAACAACTGTTCCCGAATGCATAACATTTATCAACAACACTTAACTTCCGAGTCATTTTGAGATATGGGAAATCGTAGAGAACTAAACAATTGCAAAATGTGACTGAATATGACAGGAAGAAAATAAATATAGACGTGTGTACTTTATAATATATTAAGAAATGCTTACGCTGGGCCTCTATTATGGGATAATTTACAGTATTTGAATAGTGTTTTAGAAGCCCTATGAAAATATCAATGTAAGTTTGTAGAATACAGTTCTATTGGTAAATATCTTTGTTCAGTACTAAAAATGTCTCAACACTTTAACAATATAAATCATACAGACGTAAATCACTGAAGTAGCAAAGTTAAATGGTACCCTGTGTTTTAGGTATGTTTAAATACACAAGGCAGCCCAAATTTAAGGCAGCCCGAATCCCCAAATACATTATGCCTAGGGTGCGGGATGTAGGGGTTCACATTGACTAGTTCATAAACATTTAAGATTCAAACCCAAACCAAAAGTGTTACTAAAAGTCAATATCATCATCATCCACATCATCTCCTTCCTCGAACTCATATTCTAGGAACTGTGCTTCAATTTCAGTCAGCTCATCAGCTACGTCAAGGTTTTCACAACTATCACACTGACACAATTCAGTGCATTTTAAATCAGATTTGTAGCAGGAGCATCTTTTTGTTTTACAGCCTTTCTTGCATTTGCAATTAACATATTCAAGGATGCTCTCAGGTGCAGGTTGCTGTGTTCCCCATAAATTTCCAAATGATCTTCCTCCAGTTTCCAACCCTAACCCACTGGTGAGGGTGATGTCATAATTGGAGTAGTTGCATGCTTGCGGAGATAAGACTCAAAATTTACTCGGAGGATATGCCGATGGAGGCTGTCAAAATTTGGTGGGAGTGACTCTTCAGTGCACTTACCAAGTTTGAACATTGTATAGCGTGCATCATTTACTGAATTAGCTTTTTCTTGCCCATAAAGTGAACAAACGTATTGCTCTAAGAGTGGAACAGTATGTTCAGGATTCTTAGGTTTTCGCCAAGAGTAGAAAATGCCTCAGTGAATTTCACACTACTTCTTGCTACTTTAAATGAACGCACTTTACCTTTTCCAAAGAAAGCACTGGTTGAGTCTGAACCTGAAACAATAAGAAAGGGCAAAACTGATACAAGATACCAATAGTCTATTTAATCTGTTGCTAGACCAACAATATACAGTAGACCATGCCACATATGGTGCTAAAGCTTTTAGCACTCAGACCTTTATAAGATTGTTCAAAAGTATTATCAGATCCTACATGCTTACCTGTAAAAATATGGAAACCAATAACTGCTTTGCACCACAAAGGACCAAAATAATCAGCCACTTTACTCATGTCTATTCTTCTCTGTTTGTTCGCAACTCCAGTATCAAAAATGAGCTCAGCATTGATGCTTGGTTGGGTTGCAAGGGCAATCGCAAACACATCAGTATCAGGACTCTTTATGACAACTGTCTCAACTGACTCTGCTGCATGCTGTGCATGGACAAACATCCTGGTGTCTGCTTCCTCATGATCACATTTTAGCTCAGGAATCTCTTCCATAACCACACCCACATTGCTGACTGAATTAATTTTGAAGCATTTGTCCTCATTAGTGACAAACAATTCTATTGAACCCAAAGATGAAGAAGGGACCTTTCTCCATTGTTCCATAAGAAAATCTATAAGTCTTTCCTTATTGCTTCCAACCTGCATGAACTTTTTCCACTGTTTTGGTACTTTCTGTTGCTCACCAAGTATTGAGAAAACATATGCACCAGATGTTGCTCTGCTCACCCTTTCCACATTTTTGGTACTGACTTTAGGATACCTGTCTGTAACGAAGTCCACACGTTGAGAGTTGTTAAAAGCAGCAATATTAATTATTTTCTTCAGTACTATTTCTGCTAAATCCCCAAATGTCTCTGGGAGATCTTTGGCTTTCAGTGCTTGCAGTAAAGCCATTCCGTCAATAACTGTCGAACTGCTTTGTGGAATCTGCTCAATCAATGGCTCTTCAACCTCTTGTTCTAGACTGTGAAGCAGTTTAGACTTTGATGTTTTAACCAAACCACCACAGTCTGTTGCCAAGGCTAGTGGGAATGCTCGCAGTGAGTAGGTGAACACATTCTTGAGATCAATGTCCTGATTCTTTGCTATAACCAAAAGCCTTGCCCAAAAACGAGCATCATTTTTCACTGTAACTGTGGAGCCAGAAGATGTTTTGACTTTTTTTGATTTTGCCATGGATTTAAATGTTTTTAGTTTCATTGTCTCTATGTTGGAAAAGATATCTGGTTCCTCACACAATAACCGGTTGTGTAAGAAATGCTTAAGCTTTTGGTCCCCCCTAACATATGCATTCTTCATGTCTGCTGTCATCTCATCATCTGCTACTGCTCCACTGCAAATGTTGACCAGTTCTGCGGGACTGTCTGGACTGAATGGGTTTGACATTGCTGACACTGTTGAGATAACTTGCCTAACCGACTCTTCATGGCTACTGCAATGGGTCTTATCAAGATCTTTACGCATTCTGAAAGGAAATATAATAGTGTCATTCAATAATTATGTTTTTTTTAAATTAAGCTTTTGTATGCTCACTTCAATTAATGCAGTTTTTAAAATGAATCTTAATGTGTATCTGTTTAGTATAGTTTCTAGATACCTTTGTTCTTCTGCAACTCCTGCCATCAACTCACACTTTCTTGTTATTGCAGACCTGTCAGCTTGGGCAAGAATCCACCTGTGAATAGCCGCTCTGTTTTGTGTTAAGCCCACAATTCCACCTTTCGTTTTGGAGTCCCGATTGCATGTCTGTTTTATTGCTTGATCAGAGGCAATTGAAGAAAATCCATACTTTTGCTGACATTGAACAGTCCACTTCCAACTTAACTCAGCAGATGCACCTTAGAAAAACCAGAAAGAACTGCTCTATAGCATTTGCATCAAACTTTGTTGCACTACATGTATACAGTAGGCATTTAACAGGTCTACTTAGTGCAGATACAGTATATATGTGAAACATTCATCTTCATGACTTTACCTGGATGAGTATCATCCAAACAAATCATCTCCAGCCAATATGTGGACATGTATCTTGCATAGTTAATGCGATCATAAGCAAAATACCAGGGCAGCATAGCTCTAAGTGGAGCACCCAGTCTGTTGTTCGTGTAGCTCTGATAAATGATAACAGCAGGTATACCATGTCAATGTATGATGACTAAAACTGAAAAGTTGCACTTCTTTTGTTCTCATCTTCAATGAACTGGTGAAATGTATAAAATTATAAATAGTATAATAAATTATAAGTTGCCAGTAACAAGTTGTAAGCTACTTGAGTTGACTCTTATTCTCTAAGGGCTGCTCCTTGGGAGGTGCTGACAAAGACCCTTTTGTCTTTTAGTTTGGGTTTCCTAATTTTCAGTTGGTTGGATTACATGGCATAACATCCACAGGCACTATTGATTGCTGAGGCCAGTTGTATAAAAAGGTGATTAAAGTCAACTATATGATTAGTGCATGGAAACATCAACCAATCAACAACATATTTTGTAGTTCGTGCTTATAATCACTATTTAAATACAATATAGTGACCAAAAAGCGACCAACAGTTTTATACAACCAGTCTCTGCTCTCTAAGGCATAGTAATCTAATTTCATCTTTGTACAGTATGTTCTGTGGACAAACTTATCTTTCTTCAATTTGATGTAGTATGGGATTCTCTACATAACCATCAATGTGTTGTTTGTCCAAGTTGTCATTCATTTCTTTTACTAAACCAATCATTTCACTCTTTTACAGTGTGGTTTGACTGTCCAAAAAAGCTTCAAAACGAAGTCTTTCCAGCGCTTCAAATACTAACTTGTGGGCACGAATACAGCGGTTATAGTGCTTGCCGCTAAAAACACCATTTAGAGAACCTTGAGCCACGATTTCAGACTCAATAAAGATATCCTTTAATACAATAAAAAGAAATAAATTTCAATTTTAGCGATTTTGCACCATCATCACAACAAGAATAGCGTATGTCAATTTATTCATTTTATCTGCCACAGTTTGAGACCAAAAACCAAGTTGTTGTAAAAATATTTTATCAAAAAATATTAAAATAAGTTTGGCTTGCAAGACATTTATTACTACAACACAAGTCATTGTTAGTAATAATTGCATCATTTTTTGCAACTTCTAAAAAATTCAATGAATCTTTCTAACCAATTCACATCATTCAGGAGACCACAATGTTTCACCAATCACAAGGTGAAATATAGCATATAAAGGATAAAACAGACATTCTTAAGAGAAGCCTTTCTACTTTTTCTCATGTGTGCATGTGCTCATTTGCACAATAAAAGACCCACTGCTTACTAGTCCCACACTAACCTGTAATCCTGCATCACGAAACCGACATGCAATTGCTGTGGCATATGACATGCATGCATGGAATTCTCCCATACGAACGATGAACTTGGATTTGAACTCTTCGTATTTCCATCGTACCCTGTTGTGCCTTGGCATAAACTGCTTCATCAAAAATGAGAACGGTATACTGAAGTTGTAATTCATTGGCAATATCCAAACTTCTTCTTAATATTGCAAAGATTGTTGCAAAGTCGGTAACTGGTGCATCCACAACAGGAAGATAACCAACTTTCGATATGCTTGCAGGCTTTTCATTTATTTGTGTGTTAAATCCTGTCCACCCTGGAAGCGACTGGGATAACTCATCACAGAAGAATTTGCAAATCACACATATAAAGTCTAACATCAAACTTTGGAGTAGTGCTGGCTTATGGGCAACCAGACTTGTGTTGACTTCATCACTTACAAATTGCAATAACCTTGGTGATTCTCTCTTGCCAAGAATGAAGGTTGGCAATGGTTGTTCAGGTGCCTTTAATGATCGCACAGCCTTTTTACTGGATTTAGGCCTAGGTCTAAAAATGGTTTGTTCTTCATTGTCATGTGCCTGTTGAATGATGATGCCATTAGCCATGTGTGTAGTTCCAGCACCAGTTGGTGTTTCTTCAAGAAAATCTATATTATCCCACACCATCATGGTGAACTTTCCTGGAGTAATACCTTCTGGTATGACAACTGCACTGTTTAGGGCTTGGGAAGCAAGTGCTGTATCGAATGAACAGATTGTTGGATGTGAAACTGAATTTCCAAATCCATTAAGGATCCTTGTAAGCTGATAGGATCCCGTAATTTGTCTAACTGCCATACCAAGAGAAAGAGATTTGGGAGTGTGCCTTCTGCCATTTGAGCTAACATAGATAATGTCTTGTGCTATGGAAATAATTTTCAAATAATCTTTCTCCTTCAGTTTTAAATGTTCATCCATCTTTGGAGCAGATGAAAACCATGTAGCCATGAAAGAAAAAGTGCTAACAAAGGTGGGACCATTTTTGCAGCGTTCTCTGTGGTGAACTCAGATGGTGATGGTGGCCAGCTTTCATAGAAATCAGTACAATCTTTTATTTTTCCTTGAAGCATCATTGCAGCATGAAAAAGTGTCCTAATTTGTTCTTCATCTTCCATCTTTCTGGATGTTGTTGGGATTTCAGTTGTAGTCTCCTCCTGGCTATCTTGACTTTCCTGGCTGTCACCATACTTATCCATTGTTACCTCTGCAATATCATCAGTGGTCAGATGTTCACTAAAAACTAGTTCACTGGTGTTCTTCAGTCCAGTTGAGTGAAAAAGTAATCCTGGGTATGTTTCCCTTAGCCGTGCCTTTAAACGATGTGGTCTATAACTTGAGGCATCTAACCCTTCAATATCAGCAACAATCTTGACAAAAACATTGAACAAGTCTCTCATGAACTTGACCTTCTTGAATCTTCTTCCTCGCAAATTACAAAACTGGGGATCCAAGGATAGTGCAAAGTTTCACAAGTCAGACACATGTGATGACTGTCAGTACTCAGTAATATACCCGATATCTTTGAAAAAACATTTAAAAACTTTCTGCTCTGCAAATGGAAAGTGTATTTTTAAAAATTTCAAAACGTTTCAAGTCGAGTTTTTTGAATATGTGAACATACAATTTCATCGCAAACTATGACATCGAAACCGTTTAAGCATTACCTTTCAATCTTTACATAAACTTTTAAAGTTTTCAAAATTTTCTCCTTTGGCTTGCGCACGTTCACAAGCACAGCAATTGATTTTAGCATTACCTGATGGGCAAAACACAGAAAGCACGCTAGATACGACCCGTCGCCGTGGCGTATTTAGTTCGTGCGTTTTTGACAATGAAATATTAGCCTATGACGTAGACCTCTGAAGCGACACGGTGAAATCGATTTCACCGTACCGGTGCCAAATTTTACCCATGCCATGCTATTTTTATGCAAGTGTAAATGGGCCTTACGTCGTAGGCTATGAAGTATAGTACTTCCGGTTAATTGTGTTTACCTGAAATTATTAAACTTCGCACACTAACTTTACTTATCGCTATGTCAAAATATTCGTTATATCGTGTTTATTTTCTTGTATTTTCGATTGAAACTTTGCAAAAATGTTAAGAAAACGACAGCGCTTCATATAGTGGTATTTACAGAAATATACGGTGAAAGAATAGCAGAATATATGTACACATGTTAAAAGATCACCAGTCGGCAAGCGCCAGCTACATTAATACGCTAAAGTCAAAGATTTCGCTGTATCTTGTTTGCTGTTTATTACTTTTGCACAAAGCTTTGCCAAAATGTAGAGAAAACTACGGCAATTCATATCATTTAGTGTAATTTAGGGCAATTCATTTGGTGTAATACACGAAGTTACATAGCGAAAATTTTTGCCGTATCTACTATATATTTATACCATGAACAAGACTGATCAGTTCATATTAAGCTCGGTTTAATTTGATGTTCTTCAAGGGAAAAATTTACGCGTATGCCTTTTTATGCGTAGTAAACGAATAAGTAATTGTGTAGACTAAAATATCTCGTAATGCCGGTTAAAATGGTGTTTTTAGTCATAGAAATATCACTCATGTTTGCGACCCACTCCTAGAGACCGACATTTAAAGACTATAAGCGGCCGCTACGCATTATACACGTGCTTCGCTGAATAATTGAGATTCCGGGGGTGTTTGGCAACACTGTTATGTACATATGCAATACAACTATTACTCTCATTAGATGTGATAGTGCTTATTTAACTATCTTTTCTATCATTGTGAACAAAAGAATACACTGTTGTATAACTAAATTCTAGTAAATTCTAGTCATTTTGATTAAAACCTTGTAGAGATAATATTGAAGCAACGTGCTCAAAATTTTCACCACCCCCCGGAGTTTACACTATGACTGACCGACCGACCGACTGACCGAATTTTCAAAGAAACTTTGCACTAAAAACTGCAGGAGCAAACCGTGGGAACTTTTTGGATTTGAATTCAGCATATTTTAATCTATAGAAACGCGTTGAAATTTTTTAGTTTAGTGAGGTGTGCTACGAAAATCGTTTTCTAGAGTGCTTTTTGCGAATAGACGACGGCCTAATAGTTCCTTTTGCAGTGCTAAAAGAAATGTTTCCCAATATTTCTGAAAATGATCTGAAGGATGCATATCAAGACAATTTGTTAGATCTTGACGAAACTGTTGCAAAACGTCTTCAAAATACACCAAATATTGGTACAATTAGGGTTATTTTTAGACTATAAAATAGATTTGAAATACAATGTGAAAATTTGCAATATTATATAATTCATGCTTTGATTTCAGGGAGGGAAACAGAAAAAAAAATTGTTGGCAATAGCCTAGAAGAGATCTTGCACAAGATTACCCCCTCAGAGGCCAAAGCTCCAGTAAGAATTGCCATCAGCAGAGATGAACTATTTACTGACAGTATAAGTCGCGAAATAAATTAGCTAAATTAGATCATGCCATCAGTTGACATCAACCATGCGTGTGTACTTTAATAACACACAGCTCGCGACCAATGAAAATGCAGAATGAACACATACATTACATAAAGTTGTTTATATTATGTTTATATGTTATAACTTCATAAAAATTGACTTAAAGGGAAATAGCAACAAAAATTTTTATTGTCTCATTTGAAAGAGACTCTAAAAATAATATATAGAAGTAAAATATATCTATTTTACTTTTGGAGATATTGTCACCTGAATAATCGAACTGTCCACCATCTTGGATTAATTGTTAACCTCATTAACAATGTTTTGGTGATGTCACAAAAGGGATAAGCCATTCAAAGCTTCTCCTAAATACTTACCACCAATGAAATATGTGTGAAACCTTTTCAGTCCGTGCTGAAATCTGAAACACTTACCATGTGTGTGGTTAATGAAGAAGATTAATCATTGTGTCGTAACAAAAAAAATTGAAGATTTTGCAAGGGCGCGCAGCGCCCGAAGTAAAGTCGAGATTATATGAAAACACAGAAGTGAGATATAAGAATGCTTTATTCCTCAACAATCACCGATACAGCTGATGAAGTACTAAGTACTAAAAAATAACGTCACTTCCTGTTTACACGGTTGCCTGGCAACCTAACCCTTCAGTTCGTTATCAGCTACCATAACAAGGTAGTAACAAAACTACTAATTATATGAACTTCTTTATAACGCAGATAACACCGCCAACACGAAAGCTCCAAAGCGAGTCCAACCATTGGTCTAACTGAGGTCTTCTAACCAAAACTTCGATAACTATCATAAGGATATCTAGCAAATAAGTAAAAGAGAACATAGTAACAGGGGGGCGGGTGGGTGGGATTGTTATATCTCACTTCTGTGTTTTCATATAATCTCGACTTTACTTCAGGCGCTGCGCGCCCTTGCAAAATCTTCAATTATATTTCAAACACTGAAGCTCGATATAACAATGCTTGTTTAAAGCCGAAACCCAAAACTGTTCTATGTAATATACAGAATTATTGCAAGACTGCTCTAGCAAAGTCGTCTGTAAACGAAGGACGATAATAAAAACGTAAAAAAGAAGATGGACCGGTCCAGTCTGCCATCTTTAAAACGTCCTCAAGGGAAATCCCTCCTGCTCTTGCTTTAGAGGTAGAAGCCGATCTTGTGGAATGCCCTTTAAAAATGGAAGTGTCAATACCAGCACTACCCAAGAATGATTTAATCCAATGAGCAATAGTGCAGGACTGTACAGGTTTGTGCGGTCTGTGGTAACTTATCAACAATTGTTGGTTAGTTGCTGGGTCCACAAGAGGCCTAAAAGTGTTTGTACGTGAAATGTATGACTGTAAACAGCGCAGAACGCAAATACTCTCACAATCGTCAAACTTAGCAAAGAAAACAGGAATTATTTCCGAAGGTGTTTTGGTCATGCCTGGCAACTCAAAGACCACCCCTTCAGGGAGTATACGCATAAATCGCAAGTCAAGGAGCTTCAGCTCAGAGGAACGTTTTAGAGCAGTTAAAGCCAACAAAAGAACTAGCTTCTGAGTTAAGACCTTGAGCGGGAGAAGTTGATTTCCTGGTAAAGAACGCTATAGTCCAAAGCAACATTGACGTCCCACGATTGCTGATAACGAGGCATAGTCGGACGAAGATTCAGAATGCCCTTAAGTAAGCGAATAACAAGCGGATGTTGTCCTACAGGAAAGCCTTCCATGGGAGGTAAAACACCAGACAAGGCAGAACGATAGGTATTAATTGTCCTATATTCTAAACCCTCATCAAAAGAGTGAGCTAAGAACCCCGTTATATCTGCCAAAGAGGGGCAAAGTGGATCAACTTTCTTTGCGATACACCAGCAATGCCATTTTTTCCAGGCGGAATTATAAACTGAGTTTGTACCTGGCCTCCAAGCTGCCAAGATGAGCTTGGAAGTGTTGCTAGAAATGCCCTTTGATTGCAAAGATCGTTGCACACATGCCAAGCGGCTAGTTGCAGGGTTTGATTCATCACCAACGGGTGTGATTGACCCTGCAGGCCCTGAAGTAACTTGGGACCCCAAGGTAAGAGAATCGGAAGGGAGACCGACAATTCCAGAAGACTCGGATACCAAGCCTGTGTTGGCCACACAGGAGTCACCAGTATGAGTTCGCCCCCCTCCTCTCTGAGCTTCGCCAGACAGCGCATTATAAGACAAAAGGGGGGAAATGCGTATAGTCTCCCTACTGCCCAATTCTGCAAGAGGGCGTCTGTTGCTAGGGCCATTGGAGCCTCCAACTGTAAAACTGGGTTAACTGGGCGTTCAGACGATTCGCGAACAGGTCTAGCGCGCAAGGACCTCTGACGAAAGGCACTAGATAGGATCGAGTAAAACCACGGCGAGCCCGCAATAGGTTAATATTTCATACATTTGACAGCGGTGCTTACAAGCACGGTTACATAAGCTGTATAAATTTAGTTTTTAACGGTGAACTTTCGATTGGTCGCATTAGCACAGTGATCTAGGTCCCGCGCTTCTGACCTGTTTGTTCCGGGTTCGAGCCCAGTTACGCGCTTATGTTTTATACTTTTTTTTCTTAATTTTTTGAATACTTTTTTTTCTTATATTCTTATATTTTTTTCTTATTAAAACTATTCTCACTCACTATTCTCACTCACTGGGACTGTATCTACTTCACCAAATTTAGCTAAAGCGCGGGCCCGAAGGGCAAGTAAGGACTCGACCCGCCGTGGTTTTACTCGATCCTATCTAGTGCCTTCCACCTCTGACCTGCATCAACGAGCGGAATATCGCTGGGCAAAGCTTCCAGTCGCTCGAGTCGACGAAATGGCGCGACTCCCAGTCCACTGACACATTCAGAGCCCCCGATAGATGTTCGGCACTGAGAAATATGTTGCGTTTCAGAGCCCACTCCCAAAGGGCTAGCGCTAAATTGGAGAGAATCAGGGAATGAGTACCCCCTAGGCGGTTGATATAAGCTACCGCTGAGACATTGTCCATGCGCAACCGCACATGAACACAAAGGCGATCCTTTGTAAAGCTCTTGACAGCAAAGAAACCCGCTAGAAGTTCCAAGCAATTGATATGGAGCTTTTTCTCCATTTGGGACCATACGCCCCCCATGGTGACTCCCTGACAAACTGCCCCCCAACCGGAGCGCCCTCCCATTCCAAGCATTCAAATGCGCTAGCCACCACTGAAGTTCGTCCTTGGCCTCCGTGGACAGAGCGGTCGTAGCATCGAAATGGCCGAATTGGGCTAAGGCTTTGTGTTTCAGATTCTGCAGGTGCCGATAATGCAAGGGAGCTGGGAAAATAGCTTGAATAGACGCAGTTAGTTTGCCTATGAGCTGAGAGAGCTCCCGTACTGAAACTTCGTGATGCAATAACATCTTGGAACAGTGGGATTTGATCGCCTCCACCTTGCAATCTGGCAGGAGCAGAGTCATATCCAGAGTATTCACAACGAAGCCGAGAAACTCCAACTGTTGTGTCGGTTGAAAACAAGATTTCTCGAGGTTTATTACGAAGCCGAGATTCTCTAGCAAGTACCGAGCTGTAGTCATGTCCTGTTGAAGACCTACCTTGGACGAGTTCATGAAAAGGAGGTCGTCCAAGTAAATAATCAGCCGAATGCCAGTCCGTCATAGTAGGGCAACAACCGGTTTCATGATCTTTGTGAATACTCTGGGTGCAACCGCTAGGCCGAAGGGCAGGCACGCAAACCCGAGAAGAGAGTCCTTCCAGAGAAATCGGAGATATTTCTTGTGATTTTCCCAAATGGGGACCACGAAATACGCATCCTTGAGATCGATTTTGCCCAACCAATCGTTGGGGCGCATTAAGTCGCGCAGGAGATGGATTCCCTCCATCTTGAAGTGGTTGTACTGAAGGTATTCGTTTAGATCCTTCAAATTGATCACCGGGCGGGAACCCCCGTCGCGTTTTGGAACTAAAAACAAATTGCTTACAAACTGGTCGGAATCTGGGGTTACATTTGCCAAGGCCCCCTTTTGTAAGAGTTCAGAAATTTCAGCCTCTATCTTCTTGGACTCCGTTAACGAAAAGCGCAAAGGTGCTTTGACTTTGTGTTGGACGGGGGGAGCCGTGAGTTCCAGCTTGTAGCCCACAACCATGTCTAGGATTTCTTGGTCGTGGGTTACTCGACTCCAGTTTGGAAGAAATTTTGCCAAACGGCCTGCAAATTTTGGTGGTTCGGTAATTGTTAGAAAATCTATTTTCAAACGACTTGAAGCCGCAGAGCAATTGCAATGCTCCAGATTCTGGCCCTTCTGTAAGCTTGCTACGTAAGTGAGAGGAAGGTTTGGCGTAATACCTGTTAGTTTTTGTTCCCTTGGCTCGAGAACTGGTTTCCGGCTTTCCCTTGACCGAACGGGAACCTGTTGCGCCGGTAGTTGTACTGGGTCTTGGTACTGGAGCCCGGGCCTCTCCCGGGCTGACACCGAAAAGGCTTCTGCTTGGTTGCGTTGCCGTTGCCATGGTATTTCCCGCGTACCAACGAATCAAGCTCCTTCGAGAGCTTGAGTTCTTTCAAGAAAGCTTTCTTGAATTTTTTTCCGAACAAATCGGATGAATCAGGCACAAATAGCTCGGGATCGTCGATTAAATCAAGGGAATCCGACGAAACCTTGGCCAACAAGCCTTTCCTGCGATCAACCAGTGCACAGTAAGATGCATTTCCTGTCAAGGCCATGGCACGGCGAACAAGCTCGATCACTGAAGCAGGCTCTAAACCTGTCTTCCCCGCTTTGGCAGCAAGTGCATCTTGCCACAGCTGAGCGAGGGGGCCCAGAGGATCTAAAATACGGCCGGCTATGTTCATGAGGCGCCGGTCCATGACCGGATTAAACGCTGTGCCGCTTCTTTTCAAATATTTTTTGACAAACGAGTCAACTTTTTTTGGACGAAGGTCCGCATGGAAAGGAACTGGCGAATCCTTTAACATGTTTTTGCGGGTAGATTTTTTGAGGCCCTGAAAAGCGGACTCGGCCGCAAAGTTGACAATGTTTGGGTCTAAAGGAGACTTGGACTCCTCAAAGGCACTCTCGTTGACTAAGTGCTGTGTCGAAGTGTTTTTGCTCGACCCTCCGTCAGAACTGTCCGAGCTCGAACTACTTGATTCGGAAGACTCAGACGCGCTCGAAGACGACAAGTACCGCCGAGAAAACTTGGTTCGTTTATTCTTACCCCTATGGTTTTTCGAGGAAGAACGCTTCCGTTTTTTGGAATGTTTTCGCTGAGCCACCGAATGGCGTGCAGCATTTATAGTTTTTCTCGGTGCTTCCACCGGTGTTTTTACGCGCGAACTATCTCGCGGAGAGTGTTCAGGAGCCACCTGAACCGTGTCTCCAGCTGGGCCTGCAGCATCAGTCATCACCAGCTAGATTATTGGGACAAACGAACCTTTTAAAAACAATTTTTTACGAGCGGCGAAAATTCAACTGTATACGGTGAGCTGATGAAGAACTGAAGGGTTAGGTTGCCAGGCAACCGTGTAAACAGGAAGTGACGTTATTTTTTAGTACTTAGTACTTCATCAGCTGTATCGGTGATTGTTGAGGAATAAAGCATTGTTATATCAAGCTTCTGTGTTTGAAATATAATTGTGTGACCCCAGTTGTGACGTATCATGCATATCTACAAATATCCAAGATGGCTGACAACTGAAGATTTCAAGTCAAAATATCTCACCAAATAAGGCAGATATAAAAATTCTGTAATAGACTACTATATATTGTTTTGGAGCCACTTTCAAATAAGACGATAAAAATTTTGTTGCCATTTCCCTTTAAAACAAACCTGCTTACAACAAAATATGTAATTTACCCTAAACCAGAGATTCTAGTTATTTAGTGTAGCTTAATTACAATTAAAACACATGCATTATGAAAAAGGAGCAATGTGTGTGCAATACAAGTTGTATTGAACTCTCTGTGCATGAGATTAGGTACTGTTATTCCTGATTGATTCCCATCTCGACCAAACAACTTTGTACTTTCAAGTGCAGATCAATACCATATGAATCGCTGTCAGCCAGTGGTTCCACCACTGACTTCAATTGCAATTTTTGTTCCTCACTCATTGCAATATAAACATTTGGAACTTCAACATGAACATAATCTTCCCTGTTAGTTGGCACTGGGCCATCCCTGTCAATTCCATACAGCCTTTGGTTTTCCTGATGAAGCACAGAATAGTAGAATAGAGTAATAAGCTGAATAGATTAATAGGCTGCTAAATTGATTGTAGAAAATGTATCAGTATGTAACAATCTATTGTATGCATTATGTTCTTCAGAGCTGTCCCCAAGTTTTAAGAGTGCCCTGGAACAGTGAAGAATTAAAAGGAAATTATTTAATGTTTAAACATTTGATATACAATCCCTAATTTACAATATTATCATGCAGATGACATACAGTATTACTAAAATATTAATTTATTTGTTTGGTTGAATAAACTGGAAAGCATTTGTTTTGAAACAAAATACATGTCTATGAGACTCACAATTATTCAATGTTTCAATTTACAGTGTATTTTCAATTTGCAGTACATATTTGTTTCAGAAACACACAGACATGAAAAACTAGTTTCATAGTATTCCGGGACTGCAGAAAACAATGAAAATTTTGTTGTTGCAAACAACTTTTGTTGTTGCAAACAACATTTGAAGTCTTGCATTTTTGGGTTTCTAGCCACTGCTTCACTCGCAAATCTCTTAATTCAACAGAGATATACACATTTCTTATTGTCATACTCATTCAAGGTCTTTCATGCACTCATTAAAAAGGGAATTTTGAGGTTATTCCTATATTCAACAATTTTTGGTACACAGTTACACTACAAGGTCTATACATGTTACTCTGTATTTATGTGTGTTGGTCAAAAGAGGGAGGAAAAGTACATAAACAACATCTGACATGGTACCATCTTTCATGCTTTCATTAATTTTAGAATCTGAAATCGCATCGACATCTGTGGCACTCAAAATTTCATCCAGCGAATCAGAATCTTCATCCGTTTTCATATCAGGAATAACTATATACATAATACAAGTTCCTATTGACAACTAGTTCAGTATAATGACGACCATAGAGCTTTTATTTTACATTTTCGTAACAAAAAATGAATGAATAAACTTATCAAGACAAGTAACATGCAATGCACAAATTATACGATTGTTTCGTCCCCATTCGTTTTGTCCCGTAACTATTTTGTCCCATAGTAGTTTGTTCCTTGATTTTTTGTTGTTAAACCTTCTGAAAAAAGGTTTGCAAAATATTTATCCAAACCATATATTAGCATTTAGTATAATGAGAAAACCTGCCAACTTGCAGCTGATACAAAAACTTGTACCCCAGTCAAATTTGGTTCTGCAAAATTAACACTGTGTACTAGACAATATTTCTAAGATTTTTGATGTTAGATTTCTGATGCACTTCTGCCTTTAATATTTTTAAATTGAGAAAATCGACGAAATGGTTAGGGTACAAAATTATTATGGGATGAAGCGGTTGTGGAAGAAACAGATGGGGGTAGAATGACCATGAATCTATACAGGGTGTATCAAAAAAAAGTTAATCGAACTTTGCAGTGCTCTAGCGCATTCATTATACAATCTACAGAAATCATTCTTTCGCAGGCGGAAAGACCAGGCTTTTGGCTTTCGATTGTCATCATTTTTGTCAAATTTGAAGAAAGATTGGGCAAATACGAATCAAATGAAAATAGCCGGTCGAAATCGCATATTTTCACCTCTGAGCATTACTAGGGCAGGAATAAGAAAAGAAAACTTCATTAATCATTTATCTGTCATGAGAAACAATTAACATCACTAATAAAATGCCAGAAGTTTACTACCTAAGCTAAAATTGGTCAATTAATACTATGTTATACAAGAATTTTTGCAGGAATTTGCCTAACAAAAGACTCTTTAAATTATTATCACCATCAATTTGTTTTTTTTTTTAAATGTTATAAAGGCAGTATAGTTACTGCCATTGTACGAAAAGCACTGACCTAGAGGCCTTCGTCATTAGCTAGTACATAATAATAGTCATACATATAGATTCATTATAGTCACACCTTGTTAATTATAACTCGTTATTGTGCAAAATATTGCACAAGTTGCAGTACAGTTGTTGCTGTATTCTCGTCAACTTCATCTGGTGTCTGGAGTCCTTCAGTTGCTTTGTGTTCACCCAAAAAGTGTATTAATGTGTTGAAAAGAACATGAACAACTGCGCATAACCTGCAATGTCAATGACAATCGAAGTGCATGGCAGGGCTGATTGTATTAAAATACCAATTAAACACAACAATTCCCATTCTTTACCTGACAAAAATCTTTCTATCTTTAGACATATTGTCTTTGACCATGATGTCTTCTTGGAGTTGCTTATTCATTTTCGTTACAATTTCGTCCGAGAATTTTTGATAAACTTTTTTTGCTGCTGTAGAGAACTTATATGTGGTACGTGCAGTGTTATCTGTGTTATGTATCTTGAATATCTCTTTGTACACATCTATTAAAAATGCGACAAACTATAACATAAATAAAGTGGCTAATAAAATCAGCTCATTACACTGTAACAATGCAGTACACACGCGTTGCAGTACCACAAATCGGAAAGTGAGCCTCATGAAGTGTACGAGCATGTAAGAGAGTACTGACACAGTATAGTGAATAAACAGTAGGGCAACTCATCAGTGCAACATGGCACCCTATTTTTATGAAATTGAAATTGACTGGCCAGAGTAATGGCAGAACAGCCAGTTCAATGTTTCTATTGGCCAGAAAATGGATTTGGCTGGCCAGAACCTGCATAATAAAAATGCGAAATGTGACACGCGTGGGCACACAAACTTCAAAGGTTCCGACTCAAGTGGTCCTTCTGTTTATTTTTTATTCTATGGTACTGATTACTGTGGTTAAAATACACATCAAAAGTGTCAAAATAGTTTAAATAATTTAAATTTGAAGGGCACAATTAAAATTGATTTGTCTCAAAAGGCTGTCAATTTAGCATTGTACTTGCAGAAAACATATTACATATCAGAAGAATGAGCACTCTAAATGAAACTAATACAAAAGAAAAGGAGTGTAAGCTCCGCTGATAGTGCAAGCGTGCACCAATATAAGCTAGGTATTCACCAATATATTATACATCAAATTCAAATTGTCCAATCAAAAAACCCTATTTTTACCACGTGACAGTGGATTTTTTGTGGTATCACATGCTCAGATATCACTTTTAAGATGAGGATGTGCTATTCAGTGATCTCACGTTGTGATGGCAATGCTTCTACTCCTAACTGGCGAGGAAATTTGCAAGCACAATAAATTATATAAAATAGGTACGCCATGCGTACATGTATATATGAAATGCAAATGCTGTAATTTTGAATCTGGTCAGTATAAAATGCAGACTTCAGACTGCAGACCAGGCTGAAAAAAAATGCGGACTGGGGATAAAATGCGGACTGGGGATAAAGTGCGGACTGGGGATAAAATGCAGACTGGAATAAATATGGGATATTTGTGTTTTCATAGCAATGTAATATTGCATACTACACAATAATCATATACTAGTATTTAAAGTAAGGGGGTCCACTACTAAACAATTTCCAAATTTATCAGTTTTTAAAATTTGCAGAAGACTCTACTATAAAGGAGTTTATCCAGGGATAGTAAATTTATAATGTAAAAAAATTATCTCTGCCTTTAAAAAAGTTTTAATAAAAGCATTGAATAGGGCATAACAACCGTTTATATTTTACAAAACACACTCATCTCGCCGATTTCATTTTGCCAATTTATGATAATAAACTATATGAATGTGTTTAATCCAGTTTCAACTCAACAAGCAGATTATATTCGATCAGTGTTAAGTAAAAACAAAAGGCAAACACTTATTTGTATTTCCATCGACAACGAAAATTCAGAATAACATTAAAATAATATCTTAAAAGAAAAACAGGCAGTGTAGGACTGTAGAATGCCATGACCACAATCGAATGTGCAGCCACCACTGAAAAAACATGACATGAGAAACATAAAATGAAAAAAATTCAACAGCCGGAGACAAAATCACAAAACATCAAAAGTATAAAAAAATGCAGTTGAAGAGACTCATGAGTTATCAGTGCATGTTCGTCAGTAACCAACTAAATCAGTATTTATTTACAACAATTTTTTATGTAATATTAACGAAGTACTATTTGTTAAAATATTTTTTGTTACTTTTTTACTTGACTTGGTATACTTATTTAACAAAACAACTGTCTTTGTCTACGCCTTTACCTCCTATACGCCTGTAATGCCTTTACGTCCTATACACTATAACACCTTTATGTCCTATACACTTAAAACGCCTTTACCTGCTACACACCTATAACGCCTTTACGTGCTATACACCAATAACACCTTTACGTCCTATACACCTAAAACGCCTTTACGTCCTATACACCTAAAACGCCTTTATGTGCTATACACCTATAAAACCTTTACCTGCTATACACGTAAAATGCGTTTACGTGCTATACACCTATAACACCTTTACCTGTTATACGCCTATAATGCCTTTACACGTCCTATACACCTATAACGCCTTTACCTGTTTACAGCTATTGAATGGTTCAAATTACCGAACTTGGTGTTTTAATATGCACTTATACCTGGAGAGCCATGATCTGTTTGAGCATGCAGAAGGGACAGCAGTATTATTCTTGTCGGTTTTGTCCTGGAAGCAACATGTTAGAACATATAAGTCACTTGAGATCATTGCATGACCAACTGAAAGAGATGTGTGTGAATATTGATGACAAAGAACTGGCTATGACTCTTTCAGCAAGTTTACCTGAGGAGTTCAAACCATTGATAACAGCCCTTGATGCCGTTGGTGATGAGAATATATCTTATGACAAAGTGAAAAATATGCTTCTTAATGATGTTGATCGGACCAAAGATTCCAACAGTTCTGAGGATGTTTTTTCTAATCTAGAATTCTAGTCGAAAAGGTAACAATGGATCAGCTCATTCTGTTGAAAGAGATGATGACAATTTAATAACTGAGGATGAAACACTGGTCACCTTTGATTCACTTTATAATTCTGGATGGATCATCAATTCAGGGGCTACACAACACATGACCTTTGAAAAGAATCAATTGTCTAATTATGTTGAGTTTAAGCAACTATGTACTGTTAACCTTGGGGACAATCGTTCTATCTTGGCATATGGAAAGGGTACCTATCGTATTGTTGCTAATCTTGGAGATCAAGTTCAGAACATAGGTCTTCATGATGTTCTCTATTTACCTGAACTTGAAAAGAACCTACTTTCTGTTCAAGCTATGACTAAATTGGGAGCTAACGTTCAATTCATTGGTGATGAATACAAAATTACATGGAATGCAAAGCGCCTAGCACTTGGTGAGATCCAGGGTAAGCTGTATATGTTGAAGATTGTCATGAATGAGCATGTAAATGTTGCAAAAGAGAATTCCAGCCTAAAATTATGGCATTGTCGTTATGGTCATCTTGGAATGGATAGTTGAATTTTGGGCCGAATCCATCAACACCACTGCATATCTAAGTAATCGTAGTGCCAGAACATCTCTTAACAGAATTATGCCGTGCAAGTGTTTATTTGATCAAAAGCCAGATGTTTCGAATTTAAGAGTTTTTGGCTGTGTCACCTTCGCGCATATACCAGAAAAGCAGCAAAAGAAGTTTGATGAAAAATCCCATAAAGTTATTTTCGTTGGTTACCCTGAAGGGACAAAAGGCTACAAACTTTACCACCCAATTACTTGAAAATTCATTCATAGCAAGGATGTTGTTTTGTAGAAAGGAAGTTCCATGATTGTAGAACTACAGGGTGTATAAAAAAAAGGTAATCCAACTTTACCGCAAAATTATATGTAAACTGCTCAGTGTATGAACGATTTGTTTTCATATTCGGAAAGATCAGGCTTTTAGCTATTGAATGAGATGTTGTTAATACCAAAAAAACAAAAAATAAACAAATACGAGCCTGATAAAAACTGGTTGTGAGAATTGCATATTTTCACCTCTGAGAATTGGGACTAAAACCTTTGTAAATTAACTCTCTCTGGGATTGCAGTAATTGATGAATTTCGCTTCTAAGTCAGCCAACAACTCGCAGTTTGCATATTAAGTATGAATGAATATCAGTTGTTGAATAAAACATGATCCAACTTACGACAGAAAAACGAACATTCATCGTCAAAACCTTTTTCGAAACAAGAAGTTTACTGAGAGTTCGTGAGACATTTAGGGAACGTTTTCCTGAGCAGCAACTGCCTGCACTTAAAATGATTTGGGCAAATGTCAGAAAGTTTACCCAACATGGCACAACCTTAAATTTAAACAAGGGAAATTAAGGCAGAAGTCGCACAGGAAGATTGAGGCAGTAAGACTGAGTTTGGCTGAGCATCTGACAGGTACCAGCACCAGATGGAATGTTATTGGCCTACCATCAACTACTTTTATTAACAGAATAATGAGGCTAGATTTACACATGCATCCTTATCACATGCACATCCGACATCAACTCCTTCCTGGAGACTATGTTCGGCGGTTGCAGTTTGCGCGATGGCTGGATGACTGCTATGAGAGAAATGAGGATTTCCTTCACTCATTCGTCATTGGAGATTAAGCAGCTTTTGCCATGGACGGCCAAGTAAACACCTACAACGTCAGACAATATGCAGCCGCAGGACAACCATGCAAGCTCAACTATGAGGTCAACATCAGCCGAGAAAAACTGACAGCTTGGATTGGACTTTGTGACGATTATTAGATGGTGCCCCAGCACATCGTTTAATCGCGATCCGTGACCGGTTAAGAGATTTTGGTAATCGTGTGATTGCCCTCTATCAGGACGTGGACTGGCCACCAAGATCCCCAGATCTTACTCCATGAGATTTCTTTTTTGGGGTTACCTACAGGACAAAGTGTACACAACTCCGCCATACGATCTGAATGATTTGAAAACTGCATTCAATACGAAGTTGAAGTATTAAGAAATAATTCCATGATAATAAGAACATTCCAAGCTATGCAAAGGTGATGTCAACTTTGTATCGAGAGAGGTGGTGGTCATGTTAAAGGCATCGGCGCATAAACTCTTTGGTTTATAAATGTAAATAATTGTCAATAAAATTTTCTTACTCCCGCTGTGACATGTTCGTAATTGCGTTCTTTTTTTTATGCATTGTTCTAATTAGGCACAAAATTGAAAATTCTGACTACCAGTTTTTATCAGGCTCGTATTTGCTTATTTTTTGTCCATTTGGTATTAATAACATCTCATTCAATAGCTAAAAACCTGATCTTTCCGAATATGGAAACAAATCGTTCATACACTGAGCAGTTCATGAATAATTTTGCCTTAAAGTTGGATTACTTTTTTTATACACCCTGTAGAAGTTCAAAGGATTTATTTCCTGATTACCATGATGTCCACATAGAAATTCCATGCAGTCAGACTGAAGAGAATGGAAATGACAATTACAACCCATGTGTTGAGCCGAACGAGGAAGACTTAGCTGATCACAGACTGAATAATCAGCAAGTGGGAGCGACATATGAAGACAATTTCATGAGAAGTCAAACAGGACGAGAACGACAGCAAAAACCACCAGTAGATTGATGAAGAATGAAGAATTTTATGTTGCAAGTAACTTGACAGCTGATATTAATGAACCAGTTACCATTGACGAAGCTTTTTCAGGAGAACAGTCTGCTGACTGGAAAAAAAGGCGGCCAAGTCGGAGTTTGATTCTCTCATAGAAAACCATACATGGGATCTCGTTACACCTCTTAAATGCAAAAACATTGTGGTAAGTCTATATACGCACCAACCAGAAGGATTTATTGACAAAGAATAGCCAGATTTTGTGTGCAAGCTCAGTAAGAGCGTTTATGGCTTGAAGCAGGCAGTGAGGTGTTGGAATGTTGCAATCGACACTTTCCTATTGTCCGATGGATACAAGAATTGTAGTGCTGATCCGTGTGTATATATGAAATCAGAAAAGCAGAAGAATAGAAAAATAGATTTTATACTCATTGCTTTATATGTTGATGACATTCTTTTGTTTTCAAATAACACAGAAATGCTCAAGAAAGAGAAATTAGATTCAAAGTCGAAGATTTTGGATAATTGCATTACATCCTTGGCATGTTGGTAAAGCGGAATCGTAAGTCACAAACACTTCCGATAAGTCAAACGAAGTATCTTGAAGGAGTTTTTAAGCGATTTGACATGCACAACTGCAAACCAGTGGCTACTCCACTAGAACATGGAAGGAGATTTGAGTCATTGAGCGAAAATGAAGAACCGGTTGATGTAAAAGCATCAAATGGCAATTGGATGTTTAACATACCCAGCTTCTGTAAGTCGCCCAGATTTAGCTGCTGCTGTGGGCATTCTTTCGAAGTTATGTCAAAGCCAGGTAAAGATTATTGACAAGGGGTAAAATGAGTTCTGTGCTATATTCAAGGAACTCTTAACTACGGCTTGATGTTCACAGCGGATGGTACAGATCCTATGTTAATTGGATGCAGATTGGGCAGAAGATGCAAGTACATGGCCCTAACCACAGAATACGTGTTTCAAATACAAAGGAATACCATCAGTTGGTGCAGAAGGAGGCAGGCCAGCGTAGCAAAATCGACGACGGAAGCTGAATATAAGGCACTTAGCGTAACATGTCAAGAAGGCATTTGGCTTAGAAGATTGTTATCAGATGTTCAGATAGAGCAACACGATAGTAGTATATGTAAGGCACTTGAAGGCATTTTTAAAATTTGTGTTATTTTACCCATCACCCGTCAGGAAGCGTTCCTTTTAAGAAATCTTTCGTGATTGTTAAAATTTTGAAAGATAAGTTATTTATAAATTTTAGTTAAGATCAAATTACTTTAACTTCATACCATTTCTAATTCCGGTCAGTTAGGTTTTTTTATTCATTACTTTAATGAAACCTTTGTCGTTACATATGCATTTGTTTTTTACTTTGTGAAAGTCTTTAACTACTTTAATTATTCTTTTATGACACTTTTTGCTAAACATATTTATCTTTTGTTAGGTTTACTTTTAATTAAGTTCAATTTTATAAATTTAAGGAAAATTATAAGGAATTTTTTAAAATCCACTTCGCGCGTGATTATATGAAGTATTAACCGGTCATCAAAAAATTGAGAAAATTAAAAAGTGGATTTGAAAGATAAACAAATCAAACAATGAGTCTTAAAGAAATTTTAGAAGAATTATCTGATAAGATCAGTGAGGTATACGATTTAGAACTTGCAGAAGAAATGACAGGTATTTTTGAGAATTTAACAGGTAAAATTGATAAAGGCTCAAAACAATTTTGGTCATTAGTGAAAAAACTTGATACGATTGAAAAAGAACGGGATGAATTGTGTGAGGAACTTGAAGGAGAACGAATAGTAAAAGAGTCGATGACGAGAAGTTTTATAACGGCTACCGATGTTGCGATGAAAGTAATCGGTGAGGAACGGGAACTTTGTGAAAAAGTCGAAAAAGAAAGACCAAGCGGAATACGATAAGGAATATTATCCAAACCAACTTATGGAATATATTGATTAATTTTTTTCGAATGGCAAGGACACCTTTCGAATTTTTTTTTGTTTTTACTCTTTTTCATCGTCTTTTATAAGAGGCTGCATTACTTTTTCGTATTTTTTACCTTTTTTCTTCCAACAAGCAATTTGGAAGTTTGCTTCAATACCATCAACATCTTTTGACATTTGAAAACCTGTTAGTAATTTTCGTCGGTCATCACTATCTTTGTTATAAAGATCTCCATCGGACTCTATTTGCTTTTTACTTGATGCACAACCCATTTATAAGAATAAATATATAAAATGGCACTATTATTTGGATATTCATCTGGTTTGGACTCCATTGAAGAGGGCATTGATATGAACGGAAACAGGATTATAGATCTTCCATCACCGTCAATAGATTCAGAACCTGTTACAAAGGGTTATGCCGATACACATTATTCTGGAGGTGGTGGAGGTTCCAAGGGTCCCAAAGGAGACCCGGGGCCACAAGGGTCTAAAGGCGAGACGGGTTTACAAGGTCCTAAAGGTGATCAAGGATCAAAAGAAGACCCGGGGCCACAAGGATCGCAAGAATTTAAAGAAGACACAGGACCACAAGGACCTAAAGGTGACACTGGCTCTCAAGGACCTAAAGGCGACAAAGGTGATTCAGGCCCGCAGGACCACTTTGCTGTCGATGAAGTTTCACAATGTTTGAGCTACCTTGATACTTCGAGAGCAACTGGCCCCGACAGTATTCCATCTTGACTTCTGCAAGCATGTAGCCTCGAAATTGCACCAAGCATTTGTGAACTGTTCAACTATTCTCTGCATACAGGTCAAATTCCATCTGAGTGGAAGTCGGCTAATGTCATTCCCGTTCATAAAAAGGAACGGAAAGAACCTGCCGAGAATTACAGACCAATTTCGTTGCTGACTATCCCTGGCAAAGTTTTGGAATGTTGCGTGTGCGTCAGATTTTATGACCATATCAGACACCTGATCACGGAATCACAACATGGCTTTCTAAGACAACAATCGTGTGTTACACAACTCTTATTCGTTCTACACGCGATCGGACAATCCCTTGACAAAAATGTCCAAACTGACATTGTCTACTTAGATTTTGCCAAAGCTTTCGACTCTGTCGACCATCAGATTCTATTGCAGAAGCTAAAATATACGGCGTGAGGGGCTAGTTGTATAAATGGTTTGTTGATTACCTCAATGGTCATTGTCAGAGAGTGGTGATTGATGGAGCTTTGTCACATTGGGCACCTGTAACACCTGGTCTGCTGCAAGGTAGCATACTTGGACCTATTCTCTTTGTGATCTTTATTAATGACCTTCCTAACATCTTACCCAATGAGAAAATGGCATCCCTGTATGCAGACGATACTAAAGTGTTCAATCCCATTAGATCGATTGCTGATTGTGAAAAAGTACAACAATCACTAACCAATCTTGAGTGCTGGAGCCGTAATAACAATCTTGATTTAAACTCATCCAAGTGCAAGGTGCTCACAATCACTAGAAAAAAATCTCCATTGACGTATGCCTACCAAATGAACTCGAAAGCAGTATTGCATGTAGAGAAAGAGAAAGATCTTGGTGTTTGCATCAATAGTAACCTTTCATGGAATGACCATACTTTCACCATCACCACAAAAGGAAACAAGATGATCGGACTGCTGAAAAGAACTTGTCCCCTCTTGACCAACACAACTGTGAGGCGGACACTGTACTTGACGCTTGTTAGGTCTCAGCTTAGCTACGCTACTGAAGTCTGGTCTCCATATACTGCGAAATTAATATCTAAAGTGGAAAGTGTCCAAAGAAGAGCTACTGCTTGGATACTGAAATTGATGCGTGGAGAGATCGCATATAAACAGCGATTAACAACCCTCAACCTACTTCCTCTGTGCTATGAAAGAGAAATAGCAGATTTGGTGTTCTTCTTCAAGGCACTTCATGGAAATATAGACCTCGATGTGTGTACCTTTGTTTCGTTTGTGAACAATGGTCGGACTAGACTCAGCCAAAATCGTACGCTCACTCTCAAAACTCCATGCTGCAAATCAAGTACATTCCAAGCTTCGTCCAACCAGCTTCGCCAGTCTCTCCTCTTTTAAAAGAAACGTTAAGGACACTTACAAACATTGTTTAGAGGCAAAGTTTGATATAGACATGCCATGCACGTGGACATTGGTGCCTGACTGCTCCTGCCACAAACTCTAATGTTAATCATTGTTTAGTTTAATTCTTGTCAGTCTTTGTTCATTGTAATGTCAGCTTTATGTTGTACTTTGACGGTGAGCACCTTGCATGGGACTTTGTGTCTCGTTCGTGCTTTAATTTGGCCATTTGGGTCTTCTACAAATGTCTTTGTTGTTTGTTTGTTTGCGTTTGTGTTTGTGTTTGTTCTTGTGAGTGCTTGTCATATCGTGTTTAGTCTTTAATATAGTAGATCTTGTAGAATACTCAATAAAATCATTGTACAAGTAAATCATTGTACAAGGTTCAAAAGGATCTAAAGGAAGCAAAGGTGACACAGGCTTGCAAGGCCCTTCAGGCAGTGGAGGTAGTGGTTCAAAAAGACCTAAAGGTGACAAAGGTCATCCAGGGACCAAAAGGCGACACAGGTTCGCAAGGACCTAAAGGTGATACGGGACCACAAGGACTGCAAGGTTTAAAAGGATCTAAAGGAAGCAAAGGTGACCCAGGCCCCACAGGACCACAAGGACCTAAAGGTGATATGGGATTGCAAGGTTCAAAAGGACCTAAAGGTGACAAGGGTTATCCCGGATTGGGAGGATTATCCAACACCGGTTTTACGATGCAGGGAAACATTGATATGAGCAACAATGCCTTCCAGATCCAACAATGACAAATGAACCCATTACCAAACAATGTGCAAACAAAGTTTACCTAACTCATGGCGGTTTTACGATGCAGGATAGTATTGGTATGAATAATCACAAGGTTTAGGACTAAATCCAGTACCATCAGATGGTATGGCAGCCATATCAAAAGATTATACCGAGTCAAGAAATGTTGTTAAGGATGCCGATATTGATATGAACAACAAACGCATTCTTAACTTACCCTTTCCTCTAACACTCAATGAACCAATAACTAAAGGATTTGTTGAGAGGTACTATGGAACAGATTACGTTAACATTTTAACGTTTAAGGGGAAACCAGGTAGTGTTACGGTAATTCAGGCCGGTGACACAGTTGACTTAGTTAATGGGAAGCCTGATGTGGATTTTTCCAATGCAGGCAGTAATTATCAAATAAATTTTTCAGTCCATCCTAAACTTCCAACAGGCATTTACACATATGAGATGGATGTGGTGTTAACAACGTCTAGAGGTTATAACATAATGTTGTGGGGTGACTGTGGAGGGTCTGGATATACAGCCTCTAAAAAGTATAAGTATTGGAGTTGGAGTTACAAGAATAAAATTCAACAAAATGATGTTCAGGGAGGATACTTTCACAGAGGAGCCGGTAAAAGAGTTCGTATTAAGGGTTCCTTTTTGAGCCGCCGTAACCGCATTTATGGTCAGGAAATATCTTACTCACTGGATTACGAGAATGATAAAACATATGAGTTTGTAATGCAAGAACTAAAAACAACACAGAGTGATATATTAGGTAATGCCATATATTTTGTTTTTGAAGCTGACAATAACAAAAGTATGGACTTTACGGACGAGACGTATTTTTCATTTAAAAGATTGTTAAAACTCTTGGTTAACTAATAAATAAAATGTTTGATGAAGAAAATGATAATACAACATTAAATTATCGAGAAGAGGTGATAAAACTTATTAACGAGGGTAAGATTAAACATACAGTAAAATGGGCTGAAAAAGCATCTGACGAGAAGCTTGAAAAAACTTATGTAAATGATTTAGCATCACAATTGGATGAAACTAACGAACACATTGCCGATACACTTATAAAACAACTTTCAGGACTGATGACAACTTTAGAGCTCGTTGACGATGGTGAATCTTTGGAAAAAGATCTTGCGAACAACGAACTTTTTAAGAGAGATGTGAAAAATGCTTTACCGCCATTTGCAATTGAGCGTGCACCGTGCGTTTTTTACGTGTTTGTTTCGTGTTATGAAGCTTGACGTGTATTGGGCAAAATTTTGATGTTGCTATGGGCGGAACCAATGTTACTAAGGCCTCATCATATGGCCTCATGATCAATTGCAGATGGAAGTAGTTGGTAATTTAGTCATGACGAGATATCTTTTTAAAATCGAATACTCTTCCGAGAAGTTTTGTTCATTTTTTGTTAATATAAATGAACAAGTTAATTATTCTTTCGTGAAATTAACGAGTGATATGCGTGGCAACATACCCTCACTTCAATACCTTACTCCAACAACAATTCGAATCATGTTTCGTGACGACAATGGCGACTTCGTTAACTTGTCTATCGGTAACGATGATATGTTTAAAGAAATACTGAAGTCAGGACGTCAAGTAGCAGATCGCGATCACATCAAAATCCACTTGAAAGTTTCGGAGTTGGATTCTCCGGCAAACATATCTGCCGCTTCTCGGCGTGGAGAACGCCTCGTTTATGAAGCTAAAATGCAAAAGGAACTAGTTCCACCAGTACCAGACAAATGTGATGTAATCCCAGCAATGAAAAAAGCAGCTCCTCTGCCCCCTCACAGTTTATGTTCTACGTTCAACCGTGGTGCTGATCACGATCATGAAGGTATCGCGCCTTCGAGCTCCACAACGACGCACACGTCGCCTTTAGAACGATATGCCAACAAATTGGAAAACGATGAGAAAGCACAAAGGCAAACAGTCGAATTGCTTAAAGACGAAATAAACGATATCGACGAGAGACTTACTGAAGCAAAATCTACGCAACTACCTGGAAATTTAACAGTTTGTGGAAACTGCCACTTAAAACTAGGCCATAGAGCTCGAAACTGTACTTTAGAGACATGCTCGGACGTTTTCGGCTGTGGATTTGAAAGATTTCATTCGCGCCAAATCAACCGTACCAAGTTGAACCAGGAACTTAAAAAGGAACAAAGCATTCTGCAAAAACTTGAAAACGAACTGAGAAATCGACGATCAGCTTTGAGAAGTATGAAGAAGTCAGTATTGTCCCAAATCGAAAACAAGTTGCTTCGTGAGAACAGTTCTGAATATCACGTTGGCAACTACAGGAATTGGTCATTGTTGCGAAGGCATGTTCATTTGGTAGAGACCTATTGCAAAAAAAACTTTGGTAGAAAAATTCCACCAAAACAAAACCTTACAGATATCTTGTGTTTCGCTGAAACAGACGAGCAACGTCAATCGGCTTTAACACATTCAAAACGGCGACGCGTTCGTGAAAATCCTGCAAAAAGCGTACTTGAAAGGGAACATGGCGTATGTTTTCCAGACACGTCTGTACCAACAAAGTCTTCGTCCGTCATGTCATGTATAAACGCCGACATTGAATTACTTCGCTGCGAACCACGTTCGCAAGAGGAAGAAGGTGCTCAACTAGATCTTGCAATAAAAGCAAGTGCATGTTCAACTAAAATGGAAGACAATACAACGTGGGTCAGTGTAGCAGTTCAAAAATCTGTGGTGAAATGCGACACCCCGCCTCGGAA
Organism: Muricea muricata; assembly: GCA_963855995.1. Lineage (NCBI taxonomy): Eukaryota > Metazoa > Cnidaria > Anthozoa > Malacalcyonacea > Plexauridae > Muricea > Muricea muricata. The sequence goes on from OY979716.1 coordinate 63,547,843, forward strand.
ACAGTCACGGTTAGCTGTAGTAATGTTGATGTAGCAACTGATACAAGTCAAGTCAATACGCCAGACCTCAAGCAGGATCATGAAAATACGGATGAGCACAACGCCGCAAATGTGTTGATGTCGTTGCTTAATAGTTAAAAACTTGAACAGGTTTGTTGATTATTATTGTAGCAAATTTGAGTTGAGTTGAATGCTGGCATTGTTTTGTTTGCTCGGTTGTGAATATGCGTACTGTAGTTGACTGTACTTAGTTTGCAAAGACATACTATTATATTCATGAAAACCAAATATTAGAGTAAAGTATATAAGTAGTATTTCATATTGGTATTTTAAAGGTTGTTGATCGACATAGTTTGGCAGGGTCAGTTGGGAATTTTACATAAGTTTTTGACAAAAACCGTGTAAAATAATTATATATATATATATATATCAGCATCACCAAATTCATCTAAAATGCCCCAAATTTCTGCCAAGCTGATTGAACCTTTTGTGAGTTTCAGAACCTCGGTCAGCTCCAAATCTTCCGCAGTCAAACTTGAATGTCCACCTCCAGAGACCGGTAATCTTTTCTCTTTGTATTTGTTACAAACCTGTTTCCATATTTTCTTAACTGTATTTGGCGCTACTTTGAAATAGCATGCAATATCTGCGTAGCCACATGGAATCTCTTGTGTAGCCATGTCACCACCTTTCTCTAATATTTTGTCGATTATGAGTCGACGAAAATCTGTCGAAAGCGCTTTTCCTGACTCGAACGTCCTTCCATATTTATTAATTGTCGCCATGAACAGAACCAAGCAACTAACGCGCGTGGCGCCCAATTGTGAAAGTGTAATTTCAATTTTCAAATTAACCGCCGTAGTAACATTGGGTCCGCCCATAGCAACATGAAAGTTACAGCCAATAAACGTCACAGTTACAATTACGAAACAAACACGTAATTCTTGCACGGTGCACGCTCAATTGTAAATGGCGGTAAGTTATGTAACACCATATATTCCACTTATAGGATTGGTATGTGGAGCTATTTGTGTTGCTTCACGCATTTGTAACGTTTATCGCGTTGAAAGAAGTTAAAAAAAGTCCTTCGAAAAAAGAACGGTATGGCGTTAGTAAAATGGCTAGGGTACGATAGTCGATTGTGGGATGACACTCGAAGACTTTAAAAAGTTTTGAACAGTCTTACAGACAGTATTATGGTAAAAATTATGACAAGGCGTTGAATAATCTTAGGACAACCAAAAAACGTTTAAAAGATGAATTTGAAAAAAAATATCCAAACGCGCACGTTAGCAGATTCAGTTTAAATGTCGTCCTATCGAAAACTGGGGATGTCACCGGAACAAGCGTCTCATTCAAAATCCGAGAGGAGCAGTTCCTAGACATTACAACAAAAACGTTTAAAGAGTTATATTCCGGGGAGTTGTATTGGAAACCTCGGATATGGGGTACCGGCGGTACGGTTCAACCCTTCGTTATATCAACTAATATGTTATCGTACAACGTTAGAAAATTTACCATTTTCGTAAATGCCAGGTCTGGTTATTCGAGTAATTTTGAAGCTTTGGAGACATCTTGGAAAGGTACTGCCGACGACATTACAAAAATGGCAGTTGATCCGTATTTTGCATCGTTAGCCGCGTGTATTATTTCACACGTATGTGGTATAAGTAGAAAACATTTAAATGGAGATAACAAGGTCATTACAAGCATTGCGAGATTTTACCTTTACTATCATATGAAAACATTTACAGACGATCCTAGAAAAATGTCTCCATACATTACGAATAACATCAAAGAGCTTATTAAAAAAATTTACCCTTTAAACGCATTTGGACTGCCAAATTCGTTCATACACGAGCAAATATTAATTATTGGTATTCACACCATCCACACAAACACAATATTCGAAATTACAAGTACAGAATGACAAAAAATAATACGGGCATTCTTGGCATCGACTACAAAGAGGTTACTAAGGTCGTAAATGACTCTGATACGGATTGGATGTGTTTCATCAAACACGATAGCGATGGTCTTACCAAAACAGGACAAATATTACAATTGGCGATCGCATCCTACGTTTATACCGTATTGGTTTCGCAAGCACAGACGCGATGGGCTATTGTTAACCAGGGTGCGAAATCTTTACAAACGCAACAAATATTTCATAGGTTAGTAAAAGATACGATAGCCCAGGACGATCCCATAAAATCCATTTCGGATATGAGAACCGTAAAAAATACAAACGTTGTTCTTAATATGGCGATAATGCCAGGAATAATATTAATTCCTTCTAGTGTGATTATTCTTGAAAAAAAGGTCGATGGATATAACAACGTTTTAACGCTTGCAACAAATACTATGAAATTTGGTGTTAACACAAATGTAAATTACGTTAAACCCGTACAACAAAAAGAGCCAATTGGATTGCCCCCCTTAAAAAAGGTTCCAGTTCAAACTAACGATAATATTCCGGCTACTATGGTTTTCCCAAAAAATCGACAAAACCACGTATCTTCTTGGCAGTATGGCTACTTTAGGATTTCTGGTTGCAAAATATGTTATATAAGGTAAAAAATATTATTATATAAAATAAAATGAATCATATACGCGAAAAACTTTGGGATAAATGCAGGCAAGAAGACTGTCCTCAATGCCTAGAAAGATCTAAAGAATTTCACAAAAGCATGGATACTATTATTCCAGGTGTAATAGTTTTCCTTTGGGCTTGTAGAGTAGCATATATAATAGGTGTGATTGCAGAACAGGTAAGAAATGAACAAGAACGAGAAAATAGTAATGAAGAATTAGAATAAGTTAAATGAAATTTTCATAATCTTGCAAGATTATGAAATTTTAAAAAGTTTTACAATAATAACTTCGTATCCAGAAATCCAGATACCAATCCAATAACACCAGTAACGACGTTCATATACATTTTCATTTCATGAGACGGTTCGTAATAATCGTTCAATGTCGGTTCTTCGTCTTCTAATTCTTCCGTAGCAGTTCTTAAATTGTGTAAGGCTTCGTTGGTTTCGTTCAAATCTTTGTTTGCATCTAAAAATTTTTGTCATAACGCTATTTTGTTTTTCTTTTCCACCGTTTTTTCATACAATTTTTTCTTTTCCTTTGAAAGTTTTTCCATAGCTTCATTATGTCTTTTCATTTCTTTCTTGTAACCGTTCTTGTCCAATTTGTGAAATAGTCACCAGCTCATGCGAATGCAATCGCGTTAAATAATCCTCCTGCCACTACGCTTGCCATTTTTTATTCTAACTGGATTTAAACGGTTCTTTCAGGACGTAATCCTTTTTCTGTAAAAATTTCACTAATAATGCCCCTCCTTCAACAGCCGCTGCTTACTTTAACACTTTTTGTGCTGAACTTGTAACTCCCAGATCATCTTTTGCCAGTTTCTTGCTTACCATTGACGTTTCTACCGCTCTAAGCGTTACTAATCCTGCGTTGTAAAGTTCGTTCATTACTTCGTTTTTAGTGCAAAGTTTCAAAGAAACTTTGCAGTATTGTGATGAGTGGCGAAAATGCACATCAGTCAGTGAGTCAGCCAGTCATAGTGTAAACTTTCACGGGGGAGCAATGATACACGCATATTTTGTCGTTTACTTCAAAATGTTTGCAGTAAGCATTTTTCAAAATTTTGAAAGAGTATGGATTAATACTACGACTCCCACGGACTTATATGTGGTTGTTGTCCAAGCCTGTAGCATTGAAAAAAGGAAACAAATTGCTCTAAACAATATTTTCCGTGCAGAATTTTCAAGTTCTTTCCACCGGAACACCCTATTCGTCCTTCTTTAGAACCAAAACACGGTTAAATGACGTGTTTGCCATGGATTTAGCACTTCGTAATGGTGAATACAAGGAGCGAAGTGGAAATCCTGTAATGAATTAATATAAACATACGTTTCAATCGAATATATTTTTGTATTTACGTTCATTGATGCATGTTGATGGGGATATTAATATCTTTATAATCCAGCTGTAAAACCGAGTTTCTTAAGCGCTGGTCGGCGGCTATTATTTGACGGTGTAACAAAGCGCAAGACATTTGTACCATGTTCACGTATTCGCTTCAAGTCGCTGTAGCATCTTCAATATTGAATATTTTTCGCTCAAAAGTGGTAAATATCTTGGGAAAACGATAGCGATTCATTCAGTGATATTTTGAGAAAGATACAATGAAGGATGGCATGGAGTTTTCGCAGCGAAAGTCAAAATAATTTGTAGTAATTAATATTTCGACGTAAACAAAGTTAACGCACAATATTTTAGATTTCGCTGTATTTTTTGAGTTTGTAGTATTTTCTTTCATATGAAACTTAGCTTAAAATGTAGAAAAAATGCAGCAATATTTTTGGTGTTATTTTGAAAAATATATGTACCATTCCGGCTGAGATATGCGTATATATTATTTTCATACTACAGTAATTGACTTTTAAATTGTGAACTTTGCTGCCTTTGAAAGAAAAAAAAAACGCTTTTTATGCGTAGTAAAATTACAAACAAACGTCTAAATTGAAAGCTATTGAAATGGTGTTTGATCTGATGTTTATTTGGTGCAAATAGCTTGCACTGAACCCGAGATTTTGATAGGGCCCGTCGAGAACGTGTTTTAATTAAAGTCGGACACTAGCGAAGTGTTTGTTTATAATTCATTTGCAAAATACCAGCCGAAACACTTGCCTAACAAAATGTATTTTTTCAAGTAACAACAAAATCAAAATTAATGCTCACATCAGCCGTGTTTGAGGCTAGCAAATGTTTGAAACTTGAAACCATTGAATATATTCTATATTATAGCTGTTGACATCGATGTCGACATTTCACCTTCAGAAGTCTATTATAAACTACTTTTATAATACAAACAATATGCTTTTGATTTGCTTTTTTGGCGGCGAGTATCAGACGCTTTTTAGCTGCTTAGCTATATCAGCATGACAGCATCAACTATGTATTATTGCCCTATAAACCTAACGGGTTACGGTTCACTAGTCCGAAAGTGTACTAGTCTAAAATACACGTGGGTTTTGAATTGAATTTACGTTTTGAACTTGGCTGCTTTCTTACACAAGCCAACTAAATTACATTAGCACAACTTTTATAATGTGTGATGCAGCTTAGTCTCAGGTAACTCATGATGCTCAAGGTGACCTTGGGAATTTATCAAAGGTCAATGAGCCTTGTAATTTTATAGCAACATATGACAATCGTGTAGAAAAACTAACCCTATTCCATCACCAGATAGCCATAATATCTGACTATGCAAATACTAGATTGCGATGTATAACTAGACATAGTTCATTTAATGAGCAAAAATAAAACAAGAAGGCGTAAAATAAAAAGGTTCATAATAATAAAGCAGTATATTCCTAAATCATCGTCTTGGCACAATTTGCTCTCTACTAGATTCCGTAAATATGTCAGTCAGAAACCAACAAATGTAAACATGTGGTGGCAATTTATAAAGCTGTGTCGTGCTATTAAGAAGACTTAAAAATTTTAAGTCAAAAGTTTAAAAAGAAAGGAAGTCAGAAAATTACAATTGTGTGTACTGGTAGAACAATATATATATAATGTAAGAGATCTTAACTCCAAAAAATAAAATGGATATTTCTAAGTTTGCAAAACACATGACCGAAGAAGAATTTCACATGATTTCTAATATCAATAAAGACAATGGTGCGACTGATGCTTTCGAAAATTAAAGTCAATGTGACAACACATTATACCAACTTCTTGTATAACCACACATGTCCTCAGTTATCCCTCCTAAAGAACATTCCTGACTTAACCAAGCACACCTATACTGTAAATACATTGGCTATGGTGTCAGTTCTGTAGCTATATACTCAAAGAAAGACATTAGTATACCTAAATTAAGCCTTGTTATACCTGTATGATATAGGGAAATATATTATTTAAATACTGACTTGTATATAGTTCTGCTATCATGAGGTGCTAAACTACTTGGCTTTTTATGGCAGAATAGTTCGCGGACCACACAATTTGAAGAAGTGAATTGCAAAGCTAGAAATAACGTTTCCTTAATTTTTCAATTGAAAAATCTAATATTAGTGTCAAATGTCTTTTCAGAAACTTTGCACTATCCTTGGATCCCTAGTTACTTAAAGTGTATATGAAATGAAAATTTCGATACCGGTTTTTTTGCATTTTCTGAAAATTTGGTCTTTTCTGATCATAAAAATACCAACCTTGCTGAAAAATTCGAACTAGAAGTTTGTTAATTTTACGGTTAAAGTTCGATTTTGAGACCATTTAGTGGCGAAAGACTGGTACCTAGAGATCCGGGTCTTGTGACGTATGCAGTGTGACACATCGAAGTGTTTGGCTATACTATAACTATACGAAAACAACAAAATATAACAAACATCAGACAGTTCCCTGTATATTTCGCTATAAAAATGTTCGATAACGAAAGCTTCGAATCACAGACAGAGACAGTCAGAAGGGTCAACAGATGAGGACATCGCTGAGCAATCATCTGTTGTTCAGCCATATCAATTTGAGCCAGTCGCAGATAGTGCCTACGAAGAAGACCAAACGGACGAAGACGGCATTCTTTGCAAAACTCTCAACGCGAGATTTAAGAAAAATGTAGCTGTTAATTCATGGTAAGTAAAGTTATGAAAGTAATATTATATTAACCCATTCCACGACTATTTATTACCCTGTTTCGTCTGATATGTGGGTTTATTTTATAAGGTGCACTTGTGGACATTGCAGCGTTGAACTATGGCGGGACGCTAGAGAGTATAGATGCTGTAAGGAGATTTTGGAGTGCACTGGCAAATATACATTCGAGAGCAAGGACGCAGAATGTATCACGCAGCACTAGGATTATGCGGTGGTCACCCATCGAACAGTTCTAGAGACTGCAGGGGCTTTCCTCTTTAATCAGCCAGGGAAAAAGTATCAGAAACCAACAAGCAGAACCCAAGATGAGCAATTTATTCAACAATTATTTTCAAAAAAAGCTTTCGATTGACTGCAGCAAAGCAAAACTATTTGCAATAATATTTTCTATAATAGCCAATTGAATAATGATTTCCTCTGTAGAACATGACTCACCATGAAGTCACTCACCATGAACATGAAGTCACTGGTATCTCTTCTAGAACGACTGAATCCTTCGTTGGTACCGACCCTTCTGATAAGCATCTTGCCTTTGCCCGGCTTTGGTTTTAGCACGTTGGTACGTCAATGTGATACGGTGTTTCGAAGTAAGATTTCTCGAAGTGCGCTGAGCACATTACCGACGAATTCGTAGGAGTAAAACTCGGCCGATGCTTTTGCACAACTATATCTAATAGATTCTTAATGTGAACTTAACGAACGGTTGTCAGAGAACGTAAATTATGTAATAAAGTAGGCTAGAGATCATCATTAGAAGCAGCTATAAGTCCTAAAACGATATCGTATTTTGCCACACTACAATAGGCAACTCAAAATTGTAGATATTTATTTGTAGATATGCAGATATTTAGTATTAATTCCCGTGTTATGCTTACACCAGTTATTACAATGTTTGCTATGATTGTAGCTATGGCTATGATTTAAATAATATGCGGTGTGAAACCTACAACGTTGACCTGTGTCTCGTCTCATATAATTTGCATTTTCGGCAATTTATACGCTACAACTCATCATGTTGTATTTATATTGTATCTATACATTGAAAGCGATGTCTACAGAAAGTGAATTCATTTACATTTTTCTTCAAAATCTGTCAAAATTCTACCCAGACGAAGCCATAATTTTTATAGTGTTTACATATCGAAAGATCGCACTGTGTCACACTGCATGCGTCACTGGCCGCGCGATGGAATGTCAGGAATTTTGCCACTAATTTGTCTCAAAATCGAACTTTAGCCGTAAAATTAACAAACTTCTAGTTCGAATTTTTCAGCAAGGTGGGTATTTTTATGATTAGAAAAGACCAAATTTTCAGAAAATGCAAAAAACACGATATCGAAATTTTCATTTCATATACACTTTAGAGACATTCTTATTTTATTTAGTAGTTCTTTTTTATAATCTTTCAAATCTCGATACCCTATTAACGTCTTCCTTTTTAACAGGCTGTACTTCCTTCTAATACACCATATAACATTTCTTCTACTCATTCGTGTTTACAGTTCAGAAGACATTTTATAGGCATTATTTTTATTACATACCATAAGGTATCGTACTGAAGTTATCGTTAACTATTCGTTTGTTGTTATTTAACGAAAACGTTTTAGTTTGATCTCTAGTTACAACGTTTTTGGATCCCTTGTAATGGCTCCCTTTTTGTCTATACAAACTATTTTGGTAGGCTCTTGAATAATCTCGTCCGTAACTTTTCCGTTAATTTTTTGACTATTTTTATAATTTAAGGTAAAACCTTTTACCTTACATGCTATCCAGAGGAGGTTGGACGGCTACTCGCAAAGCATCATGGGAAATTTGCATGCGCTTTGCTGATTGGCTTCATTCACGCGTTGACCTCAGCGAAGTAAACATCTCTAGAATATAGAAGTTTTCGAAAGACGAGACTATCGGGCTGTAATTCTCCAAGAAAATAGCACTGTGCAACTTTGTCTCTACGATTCTTTTTACGATGTGGCTTTTACTGATCCGAGTATACTTTTTTGACATTGCGCGCGTGGTTTCTTTAATTGCCTGAGAGACAAAATTGCTTTTAGTATCTTGAAAGTGAACAGACTTAAATCTCCTTGTATCATTGATGTGAAACGTGTTCCTGGTAATAAGTATTCCTGGTTGTTTTATCATTTGTTCAAGTGGTAATTAATAAGATGATAAACTTTCTTAGATGAATCACAAGTTGGGGTTCTATTTGTGTTTTTATTATTCATATTTTACAATTTCAATTTCTTTGTTAAAGGAAATTGTTTTGTATAAATTTTACATTTCTTTGTTGAAGGAAACCGTAAAATATTCATAATTTTAAATACATAAATATATGTTGATTTACTTTAAGTGCAATATGTGTGCTTGTTCTGAAAGCACTCATTGTGATTTAAATATAAATGTATTCAGATTTCAGACAGCATGTTTTGATTCTCATTTTAATAGCTATTACATATATACTTCAATTTTCTAATATGCATTTGTAGAAAAAATCTACTGGTTTGGTTGTCTCATGCATTTGATGTTAATAGTCACATTCCTTAGTCAAAAGTACATTCCTTACATTACATTCATACATATTTTATTGTAATTCAATATCAAAAGACATCAGAATAGACATTAGAAAGACTTTAAAATATATTGTATATATATCAGATGTGTAAAATGTTTAAATGTTTGATTGTAAACTGTGTCCAATAAAGCTAGTTTATCATTGTTACTGTTATGACAACACTGCATATATCTGTTTACACACAAGTTTTTTTTAAATATAATTGTTCTGTGTGTATACTTGTTACAATAAATGAATTTTTTTCTTACTGGACCCATAAATTTTTGAGACTTGTACCAAAAGTCATGTTACAGAAATTAATCAAACATATGTTAAACTCCATTTTAATTCACAAGCTATGTAAAATATTTGATGAAGTTTGTGAGAGAACCTGGTAAGCATTGCTTGCCTAAATGGTATATAGAAAATACTAATGATTATATTACATTGATGTTATATATTGGTCTTGTTTTGGTTTGCAAAAACATCCAGTTTCATATCATTTGCTCATTCTACTACAGCATAAGCATAAATTCAACTGAGGTTGACCCCCACTCAAATTCACTGCATAATGGTATAGTGAAACCCAAGAATATTGTGAACATGATGAAGACCAAGAATCTTTTCAAAGCTCCATTCATCAATTCTATTTAAAAAATAAAAATATTCTATTTTGAATATAATTCTAGAATATAATATATGAATAGTCGCCAGGTGAAAACCAAAAGCTAGCAATGCAATGTGCATGACAGGGGAAACACCAAAGCTATAGTAAACAAATGTGAATCTGCATACCTTTTTTCAAATCTGTATTTTGCTCTTTATTCAGTTTAAACGGTTCCTCTTTTGTCAATCTGACATCAAGACCTATAAATCCGCAGAACAAACCAAATTATAAAATATAGTCTTTCCATACTAGACTGACGATCTCAGGTTACTCACAAGTTAAACATAAATCTGTAAAAATTTTAATACAACACGTTTCACTTTTTAAACATTCTTGAAATACTAATACGGGAGATATTCGGCAGCAAATGCATCAATAGCACAACTTAGCACCCAAGCATCAAAGTTATTTACTAAAATTCACGAGAAATTGGGGAAATTAACTCGATATAAAGACATACCATATTTACCGCACGAAAAATGATAGGCAAATTTCAAAGGCGAATATCTCGAAAACGGTGAAAGGTTCTGATGGGTTCCAACAGTTTAAACGAAAGATAAGTGTTTGATCTAGCATCTAGCCAAAAATGAGCGAAATCGAACCATGGAAATTTGAGATTTTTGCTTTTGAAAATTGACACCCAAAACGGATTTGGGTAATCACATGACGACATAGCACTCCCTTCAAGAACGGAATTAAAATAGTAAATGACGTTATACTTACACAATATTTCGTTTGTGGGTCCACCAATTGTTGTTAAAACATTCTGAATGGTATTCGAATGTGAATTTACATCAAAACGCGAAATATTTAGATGTTTTTAAGCCTGATGCTTATTTTCTAGTCGACTGGCCTCTTGCTAGCGCTCAGAAAATAACGTAATATCATTGGTCGAAAAATGTCATGTGACAGCTGTCCAACCTCCTCTGCATACTATCTTACCTTTGTTAGTTTCGTAAGCATACGATTTTGGACCAGTTCCACACCACTTCGTAATGTGGTCTCCTAATTCATCTGTGAAGTCACCGAGACTGTCACCTGTGTCTATTGTATTTCCACCCGGTCTATCTACGTACCAACAACTGCCAGTATCGTAACCTAATACCTGATCACCGAGTTTGTCTAATACACCATATAACATTTCGCATGCATGTGATGTTGTAAAAGCTGCTACAAAAATGTTAGTATTATAATGGTTGTCTACAAACTTGTCTTTGATATTGTAGTTCATTTGGACCATATCGGATCTTAAAAATTGTATATTTAAATCGTCTACAATCTCGTCTAAAAGAACCCCGTAAAATTCTTTAGGTTCCGTTACGTATTTAGTCTGTGTTAAATTTAATTTCTGACCGAATTTCCCCCAGAGAAAATTTAGACATAATTTTGCGATCTGTTGCATTCCTGTGTTATATTCTATTTTGCCGAGGTTTATATCCAATCGGTCTTTAACAACCTGTTTAAAATTCTCAATCGATTTGTACGAACAATTAGCTCCAACCGCTGGTGGTTTAGAGTTTTCCATTTTTATACGCATAAATTCCTTTACATAATCACGAAATAGTGTGTCAGTAGTCTTGTCGAAGTGCCAAACCTCGTAAATCCTTGTAATTCTGTATCCCTTTTCGATAGCTTTGTTCATTTCGTTTGTACACCACGTTCCCATAATCGATCGTTGTTCCTCTTCGTGTTCGCAAGGTGTTTGTTGTTGATACTCTGCACAGGTTCGACATAAAGGGAACAGAAATTTTTCGGACTTTTTACACATCCTTCGAACTGGAAGTACTGGGTGGTACAAATTGCGCAAAGGATCTATTTTACATTTTACGAATCCAAACCACTTTTTATCGTAGGTTATCAGATTTGAAATTTTAGTACGATGTCCTACGGGATAGGTTTTAAAATATTGAACCGTAGGGTATAAACTTACAAAATCCACGTACCGTCCTTTTTCGTTATCTTTAAAATTCTACCTAAGTTTTGTCACGTTTGTACGTCCACCGAAAAAATCGTCCCGTGGGTTTAACGGCGTTATTAGTTCGATATCGTTTTCCATTGACCACTTTTTGAAATCGGAATTCTTAGCTAGTTCACACTCGTACGTTTCTATTAGGCTATAACCTAAATCCTTAATCTTTCTGTTCTTAATTTTGGTTCTGTTTTGTAGTTCGCCCATTTCTACTTGGTTCCAAGGATTAATCGTATTTCCGTGTAACATTTCTCACAACCGTGCCAGAAGCAACCCTGAAATTCGTATACCGTGTTCGTAGCTTTACAAAAACCGTCAACTTTTCCTGCGTTTGTAATTTTATGTTCGCCACCGTTCATAGCGTGTTGAATATGTAAACCTTTCGTATCGGAATGCCAATTTAACCACTTAATCGAAATTTTACTAAACGTTTCGACTTTTATGGTGTCCTTAATTATACCTATTGTGTTTTCAGACATGAACTTTGAACGATATACGGACACACAGACCGATGCTATTGTTATATATTGAAGTGGGTCAATATTGGCAATTTTGATAAAATCCTCACGAAAGTTTAACAGGGATCTTCGCAAAATATGAACATCGGATTTACAACATTCTACGAGCTCTTTTTTAAAGTCGAACATGTAATCTTCGTCAAGTTTATCTTGATACCATTTTAGAAACTCACTTCAATCGTTGGTTGTCATTTGATTGGGTGCATAGTACTTCTTGTCTGGGATTGCTCCTATGTAATTTTGATTCTCAGGTGTGTTGAAGTAATGCGGAAAGTATCCTTTTTTTCATTTCCATAAGGCCTATAGCTGTAGGAAAAGCGGACAAGCGGTCTTGTATGAAATTTAAACTGTCTATAAATCTTATTTTGTAAGCTTCTATTTGCATATACATAATTTTCGTTTCGTTGTAAATACAGAAAGGTTTAATACCATTTTCAACACAATATTTTAAAATGAACTGAACGTCAAAACTTTTTGCGTTATGTGCGATAAACATGTAATTTTTATGTTGAAACACAAATTTACAAAAATCATCGATGGTGTTGAAAGTATATTCGTTACCGTAAAAGTCTTGAATGTTTACATCGTTAACAATATGCACACCCATATCTTGTTGCGTTTCAAAGTCGTAAAACATATACTGATCGGTCTGTGCTTTACAACAAAGACAACGTTCTTTAGGTCTAAGATTTTCACAAACGCCTCCTCTAGTACAAAGTCCCCCTTTGGTTTCGACATTATTCATATAACACTTATGGTCTTGTAAGTTACAATACTCATTACAATTAATACATACTGAATAACCACAAATATGTCCTTTAAGATTACCAACGGTTCTTTTGCATTCAAAACATTTTTGTACTAGTGCAGACACAATGTTACTTTTTCCCTTACTTCTTTCCCTTTTAAGTTCGTCAAAACATTTTTGTCCAAAGAATATTCTGTTACAATCGTTGCATGTTATCTCCGAGCCGTTACAATTACTATCGTACTTAAAACACGCTAAGATTTTTTAGGACACTTGTGAGGCTCTGTTAGGGGGGTCTTGAATATACCTTATACATATTATTAAGAGGTCATTTATACCTTATACCTAAAATGGCAGACACATTTATACCCAAAAGTACCCCAGCAACTCTTGTTTTCTTTTAGTTGCGTTGTACACTATTTCACCCCTTGCAAAAGCATTTAGTGGGTTGTTTTCATTCTTTGGACATCACCTGTGACACCTGTTAATTTTGCTCGAAGTTTCCAGTGTAGAAGCGAGAATGTGACAGTTTAATTGCAACTATAATCCGAAAAGTGTGTAGCAGTAACAAATACTTTTAGCAGATTTTATATTTTATGTTCACAAATACCACCATGGAAATTCAACTCTGCAAATTCAGGTTGAGGCTGTTGAGATATTAGAAGCAATCAGTATTGGTAACTACTGACAAATAAATGCTCCCAAATGCCTCAAATAGCTGACACAAAATGTCTTGTGGTCAATTTTTGTTATACGTAAAAGTATAACGCCAGTGATCATTTATACTTTATACCCAAAAGTCTATCGTTATTTATACTTTATAACTAAAATACGTTGGGTAAATATACCTTATACCCAAAACCCCTGACAGGGCCTTACTTGTGTTTGTCTCGTAGTGTATAAGATTTTTTACACGTATGACAATAATAATCTTTACATAAAAATCTAGGCATGTTCGTAATAACATCGTAATGGTTCTTATTCTTATATAAATAAATCATTTTACCCTCGTCACTTTCTTCATTTGTCGTATGTATAATTTTGTTAAAATGGTCGCTATCGACAATGTTAATTTGTACACCTAAATGTTTTGCAAATGTATTAACATCTTCAAGTGTGCTTCCAAAATCGTTGATTTCAACACCAGCTTCCATGTGAAGTTTCATAGCTTCTACTTTTTGAAGCTTACGGGACTTGTTAAATCCATCACAAAGTTGCATTTTTCACCATTTAGTCTTATTAATGCAGGGCCGTAGGAAGCTCCTTTTTGTTGGGGGGGGGGGGCTGAAATGCTGAATGGGGCGGTGCATGCGCAAGGCGTAATTGCCTCATGTAATTCCGACTAATTGGACTTTGAGGAAGATATATAATAGAGTTATCACATGGCGAAAGGTTTAATTTACCCAAAATTTAAACATATTTTAAATCCCAATGAAATTTTAATGAATACTAATCTTTAAAAAAAATCAAATATATGCTTTCTATTATCGTTCAGCGCAATAAATTCATTGGCAATCGTTTTTAAATCCAACTCGTCCGTCCTTTCTTGATGCACGTGTATCATCATTAGATGGTTGAGTCGGTTATCTCCAGTGGTAGATCGCAGGTACGTCTTCAAGCGTTTTAAGGCTGAAAAGCTTCTTTTACTAACTGCATTTGTGGCCAGAGCAACTATGACCAGTTTTGCCAGTACGATCACTTCAGACAAAAGAAGCTTTTGACTGACATCCAAATTTCGAAGGATCTTCAACACACCAGCAATATCGATTTTCCCTATCTTGTAACCCGCAGTTCGTGCAATTGACGGAAGAAGCTTCAGCTGTGTTTTAAGACAAAACTCTTTAAAATCACCTTCATACATTTCCACGATTTTTTCCAGTTTGTCAACATTGTTGAACTCGTTGAAGGATCTCAGGAGAACTTCTTGCAAGTTGGCATAGATCTTGAAGTCTTCCTGGTCAAATCGGGCCTCTATTCCATTTATCGCATTGTCATATGCTTCATAGAAAATTTTTCTGTAGTGATCTTCAGGGGTTTCAAAGAAATGATCGCCGGTTGATCCCTCTTCAAATCGCTGTGGGGCTTTCCTCTTTCTTGCCAGTACAGGGTCAGCTATCTCTGGAAAGTCTTGCTTTCGTTTCATTAGTTCTTGCCAAAACATTGCAAATCGCTGATCATTTCGATCCTTACGTAGTGTTTCCAAGACTTTTGCAGCAACGGCTTGACCTTCTGCAGCCGACAATCGTGGATCTTGAAGTGTCTTACTCAAATTATCAGTTTGCCTTAAAAGACACACCCCCAGGCAGCAACCAAAGTAAAATGAAAATTTTTTTATCACGATACTGACACCAAATATTCTTGCCTTCATTGCAGTGTCTTTTAAAACTGAAAGCGACCATGTCCAAAGTTCGAGAAGTTCTTCGTGATTATCAGTTACAGATTTCAGTGTCTCCTCTTACGGTCCAATGCGTCGGGCAAAAGTAGTGTACTCCCTTTGACTCATTTTCAAATTTTCCACGGAGATCTGTCAATTTTGTATTACGCTGAGGCGATTTGTCGACCAAGTTGCAAATTTCATTGACTGTCTCAAACGTTTCTTTTAGACAATCCACATTAAAACAAATGTCCTTAATAGCTAGGTTTAAGGTGTGTCCATAGCAGTGAGTGAAAAGCATCTTTATTCAGTGATTTAAATTGAGTTGCTACACCAGTTTTAGTTCCAGACATGGTAGCCGCACCATCATAACATTGTCCTCGAGCATCTTTAATTTGAAAATTAATTCGAAGTAGGACATCCACGCTTGGCATAAAATGCAGCGAATTCGGCCAAGTTGGACTGTCATTGCGTTCAGCGGTTTCGCCCATGAGCGTAATAAAAATCCAAGATGGCGCCGACCAGGAGTAAAGAATATTGAACATTTAGGAGCTTATTTTTTATCTCGTTTGTGGGACTCAAAACGTACCACCTCGCAACATCATCGAAAAACCAATAGTGTGAAAATCGCCACGATAGATGATGTAATTTTGCATAGAATCTGGCCCTTTTGGCTAATTTTATATCATTGTATTTGTGTGAGTTGTGATCTTATTTGGGAATATTGTATCATGATTTCCCCTCTGTCCATATTAATTTGTATTTATTGGTGTCATTTGCAAAATTGCAAACATGTATGATATTCCTAATGCAAGGACAAGTTACCAGTACTATAAGGTTTTCACAAGGTACACGTAGTGCAAATGTAATGTCTATATGCTTTGAAACAGCTCGGCAAGTACATGCACTGTTGTTCAGGTGCCAATGTATCTGACTCTACATGCATGGTGTCCAAAGAATGCATTATAGCTTGACCAGTTATATTCAGAGTAATTGATACTGGGGGCATTTATTGTCATTGTAGTTCACAGTATTATATGAATAAAATAAAATGCATTGTGTGTGTATTCATAAGTTACTTAATCTAGTTAAGTCATACAGATGAGAGTGGTGTCTAAGTATTTCAATAAATTTACACTGTTTACTGAGATGAAATTGGTTGAATGTCTGATAAAACAAAGGTATGTTTGTTTTCCAAACAAGTATGAAGCAAACATAAATAACAAAAACAGCTTTCCTTTTCATAACATTCACCACCTATTTCAATAAAAAAGTATCCTCAACACAGTAGTGGATTAATTCATAGTACAACCCTTATTGAACTCCTCTTTAATTCATAGTACAACCAACATGAAATTCTTAATTATTAACAGCATAAATACTACACTAAACCAAAAGCTTGCATACAATATAGTACAATATCACAGATTTATTTCAAAATCAGTGACAAATTATATCACTAGATATACATAGTGTAAATTTTCAGTGCACATGTTGTCCATCATTAATATAATTGCATCTGAAGACCTACAAGAAATATGTCAAGAGTGAAGATACAAGTACAATATATTTTGAACAGGGTTGCAGGCTACATTCCCAATGAGATGAAAAATATGTAATTACACACTTTTGAGAAGCTCGCGTCATTGACCGACAGTTTCCCCCTTGGCGGGCAAAATTATCCAGTGTACGCAGCCTATTTAGACCACAGTGGGAGGTACTCCAGCTTAATGGGATAACCTGAAGCAAGGGTTAATGACCATCAGTTACACATGGCAGTGTCAAAATTATACTTCCCCCATCCATAATACAATAAATAACTAAGATGCTGCCCTTCTTGGTGAATAAACATGATTGAATGTTGGCATATTAAAAAGCAGAGTAAACACCAGAGTCAGATAACAATGTAAGTGGATGAGTTATTGCATTAACGACACCAGTTCCCCCTCCCCTCTCTCCCTAGAATGTAATAAATATCCTTCACATTAGAAAAATCAATTAATATATCATGCATACCCATGCTATGCAGGTGGCATAAGCATCATATAGCTGACTGACCTCCCTTTATTGTTTATGTTTCAAAATTGAATGTTTCCAAGGAAGTGTAATTAATCAAATGTAAAGAAAAATGATTATTACAAGCAACTAGGATACCAAGCACATCTCAATTTCAATGTGTCTTGGTTGTCGCAAGACTTGAATGTCTTCAACAATTATTGTTTTGACGCTATATTCTATACCATGTATATTATTGCACACCTACACAATCCTACACATTAGTAAAGAACTATTATGTGGTCTATTAAATTCTACCACACAATATACAAATAAGTAGTTGTACTCAAGTTGCATGAAACAATATCTTATGTTATTACAGAATTTAGGTAGACAAGTACACGCATCTATTTATGAAAAGCTTTGTCAGTATGTAATCTTTGTTCCAAGATTATATTGGATGCACATAAATAATGATGTCGATTATACGATCATGTACTTTCAATAATAAACAAATTTCAGTTATTTTACCAAAATAAAAAGCAAAATAGAATTGAGATACACACCTTTTCGTAAATATGTCCGTTTGTCTCGAATTGGCTTACTTTTCACGAGTTTCATATTAAACTGTGACTTTGTGAGAATACGCATTTCACCCCCAAATTCAACTGCTTATTTTACAATGATACGAAAGTAATCGAAAAAAATAAAAAGATACGAATTTAAGTTACAATCACAGCTTTCTTTTAAATATATAATCACCTCATAATAACATAAAACAAAAAAGTTATAACTAGCCAAAATTGCCCAAATTTTCCTAAAAATAAACAACGCGCCACAATGCCGAGTGAATTTGGTATCATTATAATCCCCTAAATCCCCTCTATTGATCCCACTAATACTTGTTTGCATGCTGAGAATCCACAGGCACCCTCAATCGTTTTAAAGTGGCGCAAATTTCAAAAATTAATTTTGCTACCAGGACCTGAAAAAACACACGCGCGGCCGCAAAAAAAGTGTGACACTCGTGTTGGCCGGATTCGCTACATTTTATGCCAAGCGTGATCCTAAAGTTAAAGCAAAGTATAAAACGTTGAAAATAATTTTACGTTGTAGGTTACAAAACGAAAATTGATGATGTGCTTGGAATTTTTAACATTTTATTGGTACCTTGAGAACACCAACTATTACATCAGCGGTTGTTCTTTCTATTGGATGCATTCCTATAAAATCTTCGTGAGCGATAAGATTTTCATCAACCCAACGTATGCATATTACAAGTTGTTCTGTATTTGACACAGCAGTCTCGTCAGCCATAATGGTGTAAAAAACTGAACTTTGTATATTCAACGCAATTTCTCTTAAAATCCTAAGAGCCATGACCTTTAAAAAAAATATTATCTTAATATCACAAGAAAACGAAATACATAGTACTCAATATCGAACTGCTAAGTTGTATAATTGTATAATTGAATCGAAAAATGAAACCTGTACCATCTCGTTTTGGATGTCGGGTGAGGTAAACTTGTTCTGTTTTCGTTTCAACCATTCTACTATTTCTTGATCTTCCTCTGCTCTTACAAAAAGCATTTGATGGAAATTTGAATTTTGCTCGGATCCACATTCCTGGTTCCAGTTTCCTCTAAATGGCAGCGATTGCCGAGCTAATAATATAATCAATCAATCATTATATTACGGTAGTAATTTTGTTGATATATCAATTAAACTTAAAACTTAACAGTGAAATTTATTAGCATCTGAGAATATAAACGAACACTACAGTATATTTAGATTACGCACCTAAGTATCACACATTGGATAGAATCTTTAGTAATACTTTGCGGTTAGTTTCCTTTTCTTTCTTATATTCTGATGATAGAACAGAGCCAATGTCTTGTCCTAATGTTGCATAATGATACCTTTCTGTAGCCTCCAAATGACATTCAGATTGTTGGTGCTTATAGAATCCACAATTTTTCTCACAAGCCTTTTTCCAGTTTCAAAATCCTTCTGTCACAAATGTTTGCTCAATTTTTGATGAAGTTATCAAATTCTGCGAGGCAGCTTTAATGCAAGTAAAACAAAATGCAGAATCATTTACCACATCGTAGTGCAGCCATGGAAAACGATCAAACCAAGAACTGTGGAACGCTCGCTTGAATAACTTGTACTGGGTCTTTGGAAACGTTATATTGTTACGAGGTTGATAGTGCTTCGGTAACAATGATAAATTATTCCTGTGAAAATAAGTCCTTGTCATAAAACAATACCTGAAAATATATATAATTTTTTTATATGTAATTGGAGAAACACAAAAACTCGGCTACCTCATCTCTACTGTATTTTCGTTAATGGCTTCAGCAAAGTTGCGACAATCATTTTGCGACTCGGCTTCATGTCCAGGCAATTCCACTATTGTATCATTTGAGCCTTCTGCTTGGTCTTCTGACGTCGATGGCATTGCTAAGCCAACCATCAATCTCTCACTTTGAAATATGCAGAATTTAGGCTTAAAAAGGACTACTTTTATTAATAAAGACAGTTATACAGAAATTATTTAGGTCGAGACATATAAATCCTTCCAAAAGGCTTACCTGTGCGTGTTTTCAGAGCTTTTATTTTTAAAAAACGATAAAATTGACTTTTGGTTTCTTGAAGACATTACTCAAACTGATACATTGGTCATCTGATCAACAAATTACATCACGGCACATAAAATGGAAATTTTCTCAAAAGAGATGACAAACGAAGAGTCGGGATGGTTTTTTTTTCATCACATTTTCATGGTTTCGTCGTCACATTAAATAAACACTAGCCCACCCACACGCCAAACCCCCAATTTGTTTTTTAAAAAGCTTCATCGAGTCATGTTATAATTACGACTACATGAAGTATAGCCCTGCTTTTGTAATTGCTGCTGAGATCTGAAATGAAAGATGGCCACCACCAAGACTGCAAAGTTCTACTTCAGTATTACAATTAAACTGTGTAATACTGCAGTTAAGTAGCAGGAAAAGATTGGTAATACAATTCTTCTCAGTTTATTATGAATTATGTAGGCACAAAAAAATTAGTCAATCGTCAGCATTTTAAAGCTTTATTATTTTGGTCATAAAGTCTGCGAAATTATTGGGGGGGGGGCTGCAGCCCCCCCCCCCCCCCGGTGGCTACGGCCCTGTTAATGTTTGCAACGGCCATTACAATTGCACGCGCTAAACATATTGTATCAGAGTTTTTTATACAAATTATACTTTTTTGTTTGTAATATTATCTTTAGTTACCTTCAATTGTCCGGAACCTCTCGGAACCTTCGTAGACTGAACCTCGATTAAAAATTCATCAAGTGAAACGGATTTATACTCTACAAACTCTAGCAAGGATTTAAGTAAATCGTAAATGAAGTTTTTATCGTTTGTTATCGTTAGTAACTTAGTACTAAATGGTTTTGTCCATGTAACATGCGATATGATAAGTCTAATTTTGTCACCTGTTACTAGCCCGCATTCATCAATAGTCATGGTCATTGCTTCCTGAAATACAGACACGGGATCGACCGAATACCGATTAATCTTAACTTTGTAAGTATCAAAGTACGTTCTAAACCTCGCGTTCGAATTCGAACTAACCTTTATAACTTGAAACGAAGGTTCTCTATTCTCGAACTTATATCGTCTTTTCTCCTCTTTTCTTATCTCACGTTCCCACTTTTTGGTTTCTTTTGAGTCGATCTTGATTCGACTTTATACGTTTGCGTTCGTCCTTTTCGATCATCTGTTGAAACTTACGCTGTTCCTTTAGACGAATTTGTTCTAATGCCTTTTCCCTTTTTGCTTGTTCCTTCTGCTTTAAACGTTGAATCCTCTTACGTTCTTGTTCCTTTAATCATTGTACTTTTTTGTTCTCTTGTTGTTTTAAACGACGTATTTTTTCTTGTTGTTGACGGATCTTCTTTTCTTGATCCGAAATTATCTTACAAAACTTTTTATAAACATTTTCGTTTACGTTCATTCCGTTTGTTTCTTTATTAGTAGTAAAAACTTTTTAAAGTTTTCAATTTTCTATCTAGAATAAGATAGAAAACCACCTTAATTTATCTTTAATTCACCGTTTACGGCCATAACATATATTTGAATAGGAGACC
Source organism: Muricea muricata (assembly GCA_963855995.1). Taxonomy (NCBI): domain Eukaryota; kingdom Metazoa; phylum Cnidaria; class Anthozoa; order Malacalcyonacea; family Plexauridae; genus Muricea; species Muricea muricata. The sequence goes on from OY979716.1 coordinate 63,569,484, forward strand.
TCCCTAGTGCCTTTGCGGCTTTCGTAATACTAGGGTACATTGTTATTGTACCGTCTGGATTACTAATCTCCACAGTACCTGCACTTCTAAAAATACGGTTCCCTCGTTGCTTTTCTACCGGTTCTGGTAAGTCTATACCTAGTTTTGATGCAAGCTCGTATTTTTTAAATTTAAAAAAATATTTAATTCCAGCAGCCTTTGCTAATATAATCAACTCTTTTTTACTATAATTTTTACCATTTTCTGCCCATAATTCATTTGCTTTTTTTCGAAGTCCGATTTCACGTATTTTCTTATTAATTTGACTGTTCATCTTTCTTTATTACTATGTTTTTGTTTTTCAAAATTTTCCTTACCAGCTCATATCGACTAGCCTCACGTGTTCTTTTACCAAGGCTTCGTAAACTTTCATCTGCAAACTAGCCGCATTCCCGTTTAACAAAATCCCACCGATTTCCAGAACGGCTTTCAGGTCGCAACGTTTATCCTCGTATTTCATAGGATTAATTTCACCTTCTGTTTCGAACAATTTCATATTCGCCTTGAACTTCGGATAAACGGTCACTTTATCGTCCTTTCGATATGATACTTTTTTCGACAAAGGCTGACCTAAACGTTCCTCGCATCGAGCGATAAAAGTTTTTGTAGAATTTTCATCCAACACTAACGACATAGAAATCGTTTTGAATTTTTTGTCCTTGATGGCAAACGAAAAGCATTTTTCCGTTTTCACAAATACTTGTTTACCTTCTTCTGTCTTGATCGGGATCATTTTCATACCACCGACATTCAATGGTTCTACAGTTTCGAATTTAAGACTCATTGTTTGATTTGTTTATCTTTCAAATCTACTTTCTAATTTTATCGATTTTTTGATGACGGGTTAATACTTCGTATAACCGCGTGCGAAGTGGATTTTAAAAAATTCCTTATAATTTTCCTTAAATTTATAAAATTGAACTTAATTAAAAGTAAACCTAACAAGATAAATATGTTTTGCAAAAAGTGTCATAAAATAATAATTAAAGTAGTTAGACTTTCACGAAGTAAAAAACAAATGCATATGTAACGACAAAGGTTTCTTTAATGTAACGAATAAAAAAACCGAACTGACCATGATTAGAAATGGTATAAAGAAAAAGTAATTTGATCTTAACTAAAATTTATAAATAACTTATCTTTCGAAATTTTAACAATCACGAAAGATTTCTTAAAAGGAACACTTCCTGACGGATGATGGGTAAAATAACACAAATTTTAAAAATGCCTTCAAGTGCCTTACATATACTACTCACGATCCATCTACTATCTTTGAAGACAACGAGGGTGCAATTGAGTTGTCAAAGAACCCAAAATTTTATAATTGTACAAAATACATTGATATCTCATATCACTTTGCGCAAGAACAGGTCGAACAGAACACCTCAGTCCAATACTGTCGAAGTGAAAACATGTTGGCAGACATTATGACAAAAGGTTTACCTAAAGTTACTTTTCAACGATTGAGAGACAAATTAGGTGTGATTAAGTAAAAGAACCAAAGAAACACTCATATTCCGTAAAACATTAGCGCAAGTCATTAAGTGGGAGTGTTAAACTATATTGTGGTTTGCATCAAGTACATCAGCAGTGTAATGACTTGACTAAATCGGTATTGGTTAATGTGTAATCACATGTTTTGTGGTATGACTCATCTATCTTCAAACGTGTTATGTAAATACTGTTCTTTTGTATTCTTTTCATATTAAAAATGGGCTAAAATACATGCCCTAAAAACGTTTAGACCTCTATTTCTAACATAATCAATTTAAGAATATAAATTATATTTTTATATAAATATACCAAAAATGCACACAGTTATTTAATGCTACCATATCTCTCTTGTAACAACACTACAAGGCACTATACTCACAACTGTATTGAGTGTGATACACTAATATTAATATTTCATTAAATTAAGTACATATATAGATTGTAAATAATATACATAGTCAAGCATAAACTTTAGAATTTCTTCTTTTATAAAACAATAATATTTTGATATCTGTAGTATTACACTGTAGGTAAAGTCTAAATGCTTCATAACACTTAATTTAATGCACGCAGTTCATGAAATTGAAATTTCCGTGTGCTAGTCATGTGCTGGGGAATCAACAGCTCTTCGTTTAGATCTCTCACATGTTTACCATTTTGACGTGGATCCATATTTTTGCCTTTTGAAATGACAGACAGTGCTTTCACATCAACTTTGATGTATTTATCGTCTTAAAGCAATGAACGCAGATCGAAATTCATTTGCATAACACCTGCCATGGTGTTGATAGTTGAACCACAGAGTACTACACAGAGGGCTCACTCGACGAAAAAGGCGTAACGCGGATTGGTAGCTGTCAGGGGGGTGAATGCCTCAATGCACTTGCTAAGAATTTTATCCCAGTAAGTGCATAGAGGCATTCACCCCCCTGACAACCTCAAAAGGCTCTAAACTTCACTGCCATTTTGAATTTTTCAGGGGGGTGACCACCACTCTTTAGCACACGTTTGAGCAAAAGGCTGTTACACAAAAATCATAGGAAAATAGATGAAGTGAGCTCTCTGTGGTTGAACACCCAAATATGCAAATCCTGAAATAACCTGATGCAGCAGTTATACAACAGCAGCAGCAGGCATCAGTCAGCATCACTCACAATGTTTTTCTATGCTTAAAGTGACAGTTGTATCCATTGCCAACAAGAAAAACAATAGAAAAACATGGCTGACTGATGCTCAAAGGACTCGGGACGTATGCTCAAGTTCTACTCTGGGTCTACCTGACGGATGAAGCCGAATTATCTCTAAATTGCAAAATTTTATCCGTTATTAAACATATTAAGTGGAGTTAGCGGACTTGCTGTTAGTTACGGCTTAAGCAAGGCCCAAAAGCCAAAAATCATACAATTTCATAAAATAATCATAAAAATGATGAAAAAGATAATTAGTAAGAAATACATATTTAAGAGCGCAAGTAATAGAAATTTAAAAAGATGTGAATGGTAGCTAAGAATAATTAGCAACTGCTAATTAAGCAAATAATTTATGTTAATTATATTATTTTCACCAAATTCTGACTGACATCTTTGCATCGCTCGCATCAGCATAGATCCGCCCCTGTCGGTCAGGGCAGATTTATTGAGTATATATCACACTGTTGTTTTACCTGACAATCTTATGGTGACCATCACGATGGTCAGTTGCTACGCAAATTACTCTCAGAAGCACAGGCTCACATTGTCAGCAGAGTAACCATTAATATTCAAATTTCTAAGCTAGCTATCAAACCTTAACTTGGGCAAAGATAACAATGAAACGGAGAGGCCAAAGCATTTTTGGAATCGAGCTTTGGTGGCCATGAAGTTTAGTTTTGAGCCTATCTGCAATTGTGGAAATAATATCTCTAGACTTTTTATGATTTGTTTTGTCTTTTATTAGAGTTAATAGCCATCTTGCAATTAGTTCACATAAACAGCTAATATGGATAATATAATGTTCCCCTTACCTCCCCCTGCCAAAATCTTGTTCTAAGCATTGATAATATGATGATTTGATGTGCAAAAATTGAAAAATTAAACGAGACTTACCTGGAAGTCGATGTTTGATTGGAATTTTATCTTGTCATCAGTCCGGAACGAAGGAGTAACATGAGATGCGCATGCGCATTTGCTGATTAGTATTCAACGTGAGAAGTACAGGAAAAACCAAGGAACGAAGGAGATTGGAGGGAAGGGGATTTCAGGGCATGTTACTCCTTCGTTCCGGACTGATGACAAGATAGAATTCCAATCAAACATCGACTTCCAGGTAAGTCTCGTTTAATTTTTCAATTCTATCATGTCATCAGTCCATGTCACTCCGGAGTAACATGAGATTTCAAAGTCCTGTACGACGAGCCCCACTAATTTTTGTGTTTACTTCAACAAATTCATGTCATAATGTTAAACTTTATTTTACCATTACTAACCGGTACCACTATTATGTTACCCTTGATAACCAATAAACTAAAATAGATCACTCATTGTCCTAAAAGAGTGTTCCCAAAATTTTTCTCATTAAGCTCAACAGGTTTATCATAAAATTTGGCGAATGTTTCTGAGTTAGACCAACCAGCTGATGCCATGATGCCTTGCAAACTTAGGCCTTTTCCTTTACAATGTGAAGTTGATGCCGCACGAATACTATGAGCCGAGTACTTTTCTGTGTTGATTCCTGACGCACCTAACACTTGCTTTACCCATCTCGAGACCGTGTCTTTCGAAACTGGCTTGAAAGGTTTGACATAACTTAGAAGCAATTGTGAATATTGTGTTCTATATTGTTTTGTTCGCTGTAAATACTCTTTAAGGTGACGAAACACACATATGCCTTGGTCTTCGTGAAAAGTGCACAAATCTAAAGGTTTCAAATGTTTGCCAGGTTTAGTCTGTTTTAGTTTTTCATCAATGGTAATCCTGTACCTATCAGGTAGTTCTTGTATGCAATTTACACTTATTTTATGAATTGTCTGGCATCGCTGTCCCGTTGTAAGGCACAATAACATGGTGAGCTTTAAAGTTAGTTCCTTGATCGACAAAGTTGAACGGTCTGTAAACGTTTTCAAATAGTCCAATACAAGTTTCACGTCCCAGATTTCTAAATATTTCGGTAAAGCCGGTTTTAGTTCGAATACACCCTTCATGTATCGACACACTAAAGGGTGTTCTCCAAATTTATATCCGTCTCTACATATCAGTATGGTTGACAATGCCGAACGGGCAGTGTTTATGGCACTATAGCCCAGTCCGGTTTTATATAATGAAACGAGAAACTCAATTGGGTACTTTAGATCCGGGTTAAATAAATCCACATTATGTTCCTGGCAATAACTCTTCCATCTGTTTAAATAACTTTGATACTGTTTTGAAGTACCTGGTCTCCATGAAGCCATCAATATTTCTTGAGCACTCGACGACAAATCATATCTCTCTAAGCTCTTCCTGATAAGAGGCACACCAAAAGATTCAGTTTTGTCCATATTGGATGTTGTTCCATTGAATGGCTCGGCAGTCTGAGTAGGTCTGGGCTGGCTTTGAGACGTACCGGTGGTTTTCTCATCATTTGAAACGCCTTGGCGTACCAACTTTGAGTTGACCAATCCGGTAACACACAAATCCCCTCTTCTCCCTCGTCCTGTATCTTTGATAAAACAGCTGCTATTAAACTGAAAGGAGGAAAAGCGTAAAATTTTAACTCGCCCCAATTTAGAGTAAATGCATTGATGGCAAAAGCATTTGGATCTGGCCGATAAGAAACATATTTATGAAATTGCGCATTTATGCGACTGGCAAACAAGTCAATTTCGGGTGCAAACTCGAGGCTTTCTAAAGCAACCGAAAGCAAGGAATTGTTTAACATCCATTCTGATTCCCTTTGGTTCCTCCGTGACTCAAAATCCGCTATAAGATTTTGTTTGCCCGAAATATGCACCAAACTAATCCATATGCTCTTGCTAATGCACCACTCCCAAATTGTTTTAGCCAATTTGTTGCATTCATGGCTTGTACCCATATTGTTAATAATGTTCACTGCTGCAGTGTTGTCACACCTTATTCGTATATGGGTATTCTTTTTATCTTTGGCGAACGTTTGCAAACCGAAGAACACGGCAAGCATTTCTAGGAAATTTATGTGATTTGTGGCTTCTATCTCAGTCCAAGTGCCCCCAGATGATACCCCACTACATTCTGCCCCCCATCCAAGAAGGGAGGCATCAGTAGTAATTTGATGTAACGGGACATCTTGTACTAGCTTCTTAAAGGCAGTTTCAACATTGTTGACCCACCACTGTAATTCCTTTTTTGCTAACGGTGGCAATGACATTTTTTCGTCAAAGTCGCCGCTAGCCACTTTCAAAGCACTGCTTTTGGTTTTCTCTAAATCTCTGTAGTATAATGGGCCATATGTGACCCCAGGAAAACATGCCACTATTTTACCTATAACCGAAGCCACCTCTCTTATGGTCAGTGGCCTACTTGATTTTAAAAGACTTTCACAAGCCTGCTTTAGATCATTGGCCTTGTCAGCAGTCAGACGAATAGACATGGATACGGAGTTTATCATAAATCCCAACGTGACGATTTCTTGGGTTGGTATAAGGATGGACTTACGCGGGTGAATAACCCAACCTAAACTGTCAAGCAATACTATTGTATCTATTACATTACCAACACACTGTTCATAAGTCTGGCTTTGTAGATAACAATCATCTATATGCGCCACTGAAATATGGCCTTGTTTGTGCAATGTTGCTAGAACAGGTTTTAGAGTTTTTGTAAACTGTCTAGGTGCAGAGGCTAGTCCATTTGGAAGGCATGTAAACTCATACAATTCTTCCCTCCACTTAAAGCGTAGAAATTTTCGATCAGCTGTTCTAATGGGGAGAGAATAATAGGCATCCTTCAAATCTAATGATGCCATGAAACAATTTGGTGTTACTAACTTGGCAATTGTTTGAATACAATCCATCTTGAAATGGTGGTGAGCCACATTAGTATTGAATTGTTTTAAATTCAAAATGAGACGGTGAGACCCATCTTTCTTAGGGTGCAAGAATATACTAGAAACGATTTGGCCAGGTGCAGCATTAGCTACTTTAGTTATTACACCTTTTACCAGTAACTTGGCTATTTCCCCATCCAATATGGGGTATTCATGAGGTTGAAACTTTCGCACATTAACGCTATGCTGGGTAGGTGTATCTGTTAACTCTATACTCACTCCTGATACATTTGAAAGAATTTCTTTGTCACTGGTAATTTTTGTCCAGTGTACAAACTGATTAGCTACTTGACCAGCTTTAAATTTTTCACATGCTTGCTCAAAATATGACAAAATTGATGGAACAAAATCAATAAAATCACTCACTGAAGTGCGTAATTGTTTTAACTTTTCGATTACTTTGAGCCGTCTGTCTTGCCTTTGGTCCAAGACCTTTTCCTTTTCTGAAAAGGTTTCTGCTGGCTTCTCCATAAAAAATCCTTCTGCGTACGTTTGTAAGACATGTTCTTGTTTGATCTTGCTGGGCTTTTGTTGTGGGAATAAGGCTTGTAAGAGTTATTTCTTAATGATGCAGTAATGTTGTTTGCCTCCTTGGCATCTTTGAGCGATTTTGCAAGACCATTGCCAAATAACCATTGACTGTCTGATTTCACAGCAGCTGAACAGATGGTGGAGACCTCATGTTTCAATATGGGTTTGATCTGATCTCTTCTAAGCTGTGACAGCTGAGTATGAGCATGGGCGAGTAAAGCCAAAGTATCAACTGACTGTGCAAGTAACTGGGTGTGATCTTCTGATGATTTAGAAGTAGCTAAGGCATTTGTGGTTTGCAAAGTTGCAGATGCTGCCTTGAGAACAACTTGTTGAATGTTAAATAGTTGTATGTCAGTTCTCTTTTTTGTAGAGCCTAATTGGCTCCATATTTCAGGATTACACTTGATTCCTGTCATACTTGTGCAGTTAGCTGGTCAACTTTTTCCCCCATCGTTTCATGGTAATATCAGCCAACTTGAGCTCAACATCTGGGCTGGTTGACTCATCTTCCTCTGAAAATGACTTTGCCAAATCATCTAAGAGCTTTGAATTGTCCCCAGATAGGGTTGCCCTTTTTTCTTTGTCAGTTTTTCTGGGGGTGGCAGACAGTCCGATCAGATCTGCCTTCTCATCCGCACTGTCTCCAGCATAAGTGCTGATTTCATCCTCGGTACGAGGTCGGGAAGCTCGTTTCCATTGTGGACTGTCAGAATCATCATCTGAGTCAGTCTCAGAGTCAGAGACTTCTGATGTTTTATTCCTGCCCGTGAAGCGCTCGCCTTGTAAAGGCTCGTCCTCTGACGCACTTGGTCGTCTTCTACCCGTTGGGTGCTCGCCTGTTAACGGCTTATTTTGTTGTTTTGTACTTTTTGTGCCCGCTGGGCGCTCGTCCCTTTGAGACGAAATGTGTGAATTCCTTTGACGTTTTATGCCCATTGGGCGCTCGCCTTGTAAAGGCTGATATCCATTTGGATTTTTTCGTTTTCTGCTTCGGGTACTCTGGTCTTGCCCAGACTCTACATCTGAAGCAACTCGTCGTTCATTTCCCGACGAGCGTTGGTCTTCAACAGAACTGACAGAAGTTTCCTTCTGTTCAAATATCTGTACGAGCAAATCAGTCAAATTTCCCAACTTTTTATCAAGATTATTCAAGGCACCAGTCATGTTTGGCTCAGCATTATCGCGTGAGCTTTCACCCAAAGGGTTAACAATGGATGCCGGCATGGTCGTGGGTGACGGATTTTGCTCATCCATATTCATAGCTGAAATATCCCTAAAATTAAGCAATAATCAGAAAATATAATACTTACATTGTACGGCTTGCTTTCCCAGTCGATAAAACGAGAATATTTACCTTGATGTTTGTAAAAATTTAGGATTGTTTTGAAGACTCTCACTGTTGAAAATGACTTCGCAGCAACACGCTAAGCACTGATCAGCAAATGCGCATGCGCATCTCATGTTACTCCGGAGTGACATGGACTGATGACATGATAGAATCAACATTGTACAAGGGGTATGGCGTGCCAATCTGGACAAAAATACTTGTTTGCAATATACGACTTGTATAGTGATGCAAACATGTCTTGTTAACATAATCGTTATTGCTTGTTTAGGAACTACACCAAATTCTCTTTCAAAAATATACTTAGCACTTGATATTACAGTACTTCTCTCAAAAAAATATAGTACTTTCATTGAAAATTTTACTACTTTTGTCTAAAAATATATCAGTACTTCTTACTAAAAACTTTAGTACTTCTTTCAGAAAAATAATACTTTTTTGATGCCCGCAAACATGTTGGACATCCAAAGTCATTACTTCATGCCAGATTATATGAAATGTCACCAATATGGCAGAAGCTAAGTTGAATAAACTGATCGAAGCTGTAATATCTCTTAAAAACTCTGAGAATGAAGAAAATACAACTGTTAGTCAATCCAGCACAGAAGCAGCAATAAACAATCTCTTTCCTAGCATCGGATCATCTCATGTTTCAGCCTCATCATCTAGTTAATTAAACACAGGAAATATAAATCGATTCAACCCAACAGTAAATTACGCGCCAAAACGTTGCAAGCGAAATGGCCCTTCTAGCACGAGTAGCAGCACTTCGGCCAAAAAGAAAGCACAGGAAAGTAATTGTAAAACATCACGTAAAGACCTTATTCTTCTTCCCAGTGCATGAATAGAAAGTGTTCCTCGAGGGCGTTTTCGGGAATACCTTTACGCAAACGGATTTGCTGAGTCAGCGGTGGGAGTAAGTGATCAAATGACTGAGGAAGATATAAAGGCCAAAGTTACAAACATTTTTAAAGAAAAGCTCGAACTTGTGCCTGAGCCACGTTACAACTTTGTTAGAGCCATTGGTAACAAGATCATTAAAGTAAATAATGGACCCTTTACAGGAAAGCTTTTGAAGCACATTTCAAAACTAGGGCCTATATACATCAGGTCCATCATTGATGTGCCTGGTGAAGATCTTGAAGGATGGCTTGGTGAAAAACTTGTGGATGAATTAAGTGATGACGAGAGTCTTTTGAAGTCTGCTCTTGCTACAAATGAGGGGAAAAGAGATGCTAAAAAAGTCACACTGCAGGTGCCTGTAGAAGTGAGTGATGATGATGTGGAGCTTGTTGATAATTCAAACATTTTAAAAAGCACAAAATCATCGAAGTAAGTTAACAACTATACAAACATTATATCCTATTTTTTCAATGGTTCACATGTCTTAGAGTTAGTGTAATTAATGCCATATCATATGTTAAATTTCATATAGGAAACACTGCCCATATGTTTCATATGTGGACATATTAGATGATTTGCTAGCTCAAAAGGAAGAAGACATTGAGCGTGCTATTCAGGAGTCATTGGATAATGAACAAATCATGTAAGTAACAATAATTATACACCCCATATTCCTATAACAAGGAATATCCTTGTTAACAGGTGTACAGTATTACAAATGATGTAGTTTGCTGGCTAGTGTTTACTTATGATACTGTTATTTAGGTGTCCAACAACTGATTTAGCAGATATTCACGAACTACTGAGAGAACACAAACACAAATGCATGAAGACTGATGACCCAAAAGAAATTATTGTCCGAAGGATAAAATTGTTGGAAAGTACTTTTTATGCTGTTAAATCAAAAACCTTTGATTGTTGCCAGCAACTTCTTGTGCAGTTCAGTGGAGAGGATGCAATTGATGCAGGAGGACCTCGCAGAGAATTTTTTAGGTACAGTATAACTGAAGCATTAATTGTGGGGGGGGGGGTATATTCATGTGTTTAGGTTCTGCCCGACTAATTTCTTTTGACATCATTTGTTATTAGAGTTGATTGCAAAAGAAATTAGTGCGGCAAAACATAAATATATAAATATACACCCCCCAATTAACGATCTAGCGAGGTTCCTAGATGTGACACTGTAAATAAGGATTTGTAAATTAATTTTCACCATTAATTTACAGCATACTGTCATTATTAAACAGTACTTGGCCAAGTTTTACCCATCCAACACTTGAATATATAAATTATGGAATTTTGATCTCTTCAATTGAGTGTCAAATAGGTGTACTTTTGAAGGGTCATTTTTGTATCCAACCAAAAACCAAGTAAAATTAGTCTTAATATCTTTCTCTTTCAGGATTGATCAGACAAGAGTTGGGTCATATGTCTGGTCTTTTTAAAGGTGGTGAGGGGCACATTGTGTTCACTCATACTGGCGGTTGATTGGAATGTCATTAATACAAGATGGTCCTGGCTTTGGATGTCTTGACTCAACATTATACAGACTCATCTGTGGATTGCCCTGCAATGTTTATGATTTTGATGCAGCATGCTTGGCAGATCAAGACTTTGTCAATACAGTTCAACCGGTACAATTAAAACATACAAAACTTAGTTGAGCAACAATATCATATAGGGTCAGATGGCTAATTTGAAAAATAGTGTCATCCTGCATTTGCAATAGATTGGTACAAATATTCCAATCAAAATCCCAAACTGTATTAGCCATTTCAAAAATCAAGATGGAATTGTTATAATCTTTCTCTGGTTTACATGTAAATCACCAATTTAATGGCAAATTTAATGGCAAATTCATGCTCCTTCATTAAGGAGTCAAATTGTACAAGAGGTAAAACTTAGGGTGCTTTTCTGATGCATTGCCACTTTACATGCCACTTTTCCTTTGAAATTGCTTACTGTATTGCTTGGTAGTTGGTACCAGCCAGACATTGTAAAAAGAAGCGAGCTTATTAACATGTAAAAAATTAGTTGAGAGAAATGCATTAACAAACATGTGAAACCAGTTATGAAGATAACATTTTATTCTTACTCTATTGTGTAGGGTATCAGCAGAAATTGAACAGTTCAACGAAGGACTCAATGATGTTGGAGGCCTGTTAGTGAGGTCGCTTAACCAAACGATCTGTACTGGCGTGTACAAACTTGAGCATCCCCCCTACAATTGATTAACTATGCCTCCTAATCAATTTAAGAACGGGTGCCTAAAATTTTCAAGTTAGGGGGGTGCTACCACAGTGAGGTGGTACGTTAACGGTTGGCAATGTTTCTCTGCCAGTCAATGATATTTAATGTGAGAACATCAAACAGGAAATTTTATATGCCCATTTATCTGTTGTCAAGTCAATGTCTTTGAACAATATCCCAACACCTTATTATTAAATACAGTGATTGAGTAAAACATGAACAAACATCCCAAACCGTTATTTCAAAAACGGAACTCCCCCCCCCCCGGGATGATAAATTTTGTGAATATCTTCATTACACCCCCAAAAACATTTCAATTTGACTTAGGAGTCGCAGGGAAAGAAATGATGACTTTGTCCGCTTTGTAAAGATCTTGCCAATTTTGGCTGCTAAGCGACCGGACTATGTGGAACAGAATGCAATTGTTTCCAGAGCAGTTTCAACCACTCTTTATCATGGTTCCGGCAGTTCTATCAAGAGCTATTTTCAAATCATTGTATGAAATAGAGTGGAGTCCTGAGGGAAGCAACAAGAAATCTAGAGAAGATGATACCTTATATTGCTGGGAATTGTACTTAAAAAAGATTGAAGGTACGATATTTAACCAGCTGTACTGCAGTTGTCAATATTGGTAGTCTGTACAATCATGACAGTGCTATGTAAGCCATTTGCTTGAAACACAAAATTTTACTTATCATTTTTCAAGTGTGATATACATCTTTATCTTGTACAATATATATTATTTTATTTATTTACAAGTTTTTGCGTCTACTGTGAACCAGTAGCCGCTATGTCTTCAGCATTTTGATTTCATAATTGAACCGTACAATGTAACCGACAAATGCATTCCATATTTGGAATTTTGATCCAAATATGGATTTGTCACGTGATTGCATATAACTCGCCATGCTTTGTTCTTCTTGCTAAAAATATCAAGGCATCAAGGCTTTGATCAAGGATTACACCACAAGGTAAGGTTACTATTTATTTAAACGACAAAATTCAAGATCATTCTTGGTTGAACTGATTTAATTGCTATCTTAGGAATTCCTAGTGCAATTTGTATCAAGATACCACAATACATTGTACATTCAGTGTTAAAATTGTCTGCTAGTTAAGTCTAGCTTTAATGCTGTTTTGCATATTTAATTTCAGCTTTCCTATGGAGGGTAAATGGCCAAAGGTAAAAATGTCGCAAATATTTAATTTTTTTGTCAAAATGGTCTAGACATTTCAGATTAGAGATGGACGGATGGTCATGGCAGGATGTGCGGTAGTCAAAGAAGATTTGTCAATTTATTATTTGTGTCAGGGGCGTAGCCACGGGGGAGGGGGGGGGGAATCCGGACCCCTTTTGTTTTGAGAAGTTTTTAATTCTTTCAAAACTGGGTAGAAGTGTATAGGGGGGGGGGGGCAAAGCGGCCATGGACATTACATTATTTTTCTATACACAGGATATCCGGGTACTGGGCATTAAGTCTCCCCCACTAGTTTAGGGCTGGCTACACCCAGTGTTGCCAGATCGTGAACAACGTTCACAGATTTGTGAACTTTTTACCCTCTACATGAACTTTTTTTGAACATTGAAAATTTGTGAACTTTTTGTGAACTTTTTAAAATATCATGAACAATTCCATGAACTTTGATATTTTCATTTTTTCAAGATGAAAATGTTCAATGATTCAACTAAAAAACTCGTAATATGTTTAGAAATTTGTCTTGCAGACTTGCAGTGGCTGCAAGGGACAATAGGTGCCATAATAGAAGTGCAGAACACAATTTGTATAATTTATGTTAAATTAAATTTCCTGCCTTTTTGTGCTGTTCATTGTGTTTTAAAAAATCAAAATGTCGGATTGGTCGGAAAGCAATAGTAGCAATGATAATGGATTTGCTCACATAAAAATATAGTCTAATGACACTCCTGTTTTTTAGATACAATTTTAAAAAAGAATTCTTTCAGTAATTTATTTCGCATTCAAACCTAGTCTGTGGAGGATTTTTGGACGTATTGATAAGTTCCGAGCTTTTCAGACGATCTCCGATAAATCCCGACAAGTTCCGATCTTAAAATTTAGGGACATGAACTTTTTGTGAACTTTTGGCGTAAGCATACATGAATATTTTGCAATTTCATCTGGCAACACTGCCTACACCCCTGATTTGTGTTACACAAAAACAAATAGAAAGACAAATAGTATGAACAGTAGCCATTCAATCTCAAGTTCTTGTGCTCACTCTATCCTGTTTGCAGGCTATTTACCCACTACGCATGATTTTGGGGCTGAGGGGTGCTTGGTAAACTTACTAAACTGACTTTTGAGTCTCTAAATTGTCATAAGTAGAACACACCATAGAAATATTAGACCTAGAATCAGGTCAACAAGTGATGCCACAACTAGTTAAAGTGGCTGATTTATAAGGGCATTTTTGTTTTCAATTTGGATGTATGATGGGTCTATAGAACACACTTTCTATCATCATAATATTGCTGTATAACTGTATCCTATTACCATATAAATATGCTGTCTGTAAAGTATGGATATTAAAGGCCAAAAAAATTATTATGTTATATTTAATAAGACAGTGTCAAAATTGCCAGGTTGGCACATTCCTAATACCCTTGATATACAGTAGACATTCATTCTTAATGTGAGTACACTTTTTAAAAAACAAAATACTTAATATTTTATTTCTTTTACAGACACTAACCGTGGTTTTGTCCACAACATAAGCCCAATAAAAAGGTCAAAAACCAACGGTATGACTTCACTCTTCAGACTAGTCCAACAAAAGTTAGAAGAGTTGTTGGTTTTAACATTTCGAGTCATGCTTCATTAATGGAACACCAGGAATCAAAAAGTCCTATAGTTCTGAAAAACACACAAGAATCCAAGGATGGTCGTGACATTGTTTTTAATCAGCATTCAACTGTCAGACGTGCTCCTGATTTTGATATCGATTTTGAGTATTCAACTGGCTTGACTTCATCATCTTCTATGACAATGCCACAAACTAATGCAATTGTTGTCAGCCTTGAAGAGGTTCCTGGTCTTAAAGCTAATCAAAGAGTAAATGTCACTGCCACACTTTCAAAAGGGGCAGAAAAGCCAAAACTAGTTCAACTAAGAGCAACACAGAAAAAGGCATTTGTAAAAGAAGATCACTGCATGAAAAAAGACATATTCTAACGTATTCACATGTGAATATGGGTATGAATAAGACGCATATCGAAGGGATATTCTGATGCGCAATACTAGTTTGAATATCGTAAGTATTCGATGGTATTCCGAATGCGAATATCATTTGAATATGGCACGTATTCTATACCATAATCTGACTTAGAATATGTGACTGTGGAGATCGAATTAGTCTCGGTGTTTCCATTATTTGTGATATTTTTAAATTCATGTGATATGTGATCATGTGTCAAGACCGAGAAAACAAAAGTACGGAATGCGAATGTGTTAGCAAGGAATTGTAAGGAATATTGAAAGAGACGATGATTGCGTGAAAATGCAACTCATGCATAAATAATAAATTGTACGGCTTGTTGCTTATATATGTTTCGTTATTTGTTTTGTTAATTTCGTCGTAATTCACGAATATTCAATATTTGATTACCCATTTTGAAAAGGAGATATGTCGAAAGCTGCCGAACTGCCGCTGTTTTGTGTGGAGATTTTGTGAACAAACTTCGATCGCTGAAAATATAAAAGCTAACGTTTGTGCGTTCTTAGGTACTATATAAATCAGTATACTGTTTTTAACTTCCATGGTTTCAATATTAAATCTTGCCACCAACGCCTGTAAAGCATTGAGAAAATAGACCTGATATCATTATCTTTACGGAATTTATTTTTATAGCTTACAAATGAATCATGTTTAGGAAACTTTATCACAGAATTGGCAAATTTATACTAGAGACCCCCATTATGCGTCTGGGCGCATAATGGGTCCTTTTATATTGTTCGTCTGGTATAAAGACGGGACGCATAATCCGACGAACTATCAGGCAAACCACCACAATAATTTTTTTCTGGCTTTTTGCATTACGGTTTAAAATAGCCGGATTATTCGTCCGACCTTTCGTATAAGACCCATAATAGCTACGTCTAGACGAACTTTCGTCGACAGTGCGTCTGTTCAGACGAAGAACCGAACATAGTTCGTCCAGACGCATAATTGCGTCTTGCGCCCATCTTTATACTACAGACGCATAATCAGACGAATAATAAAACCTTGCCCAAATTCGTCCAGACGCATGATGCGTCTCCAGTATAAAAACGACTGTTGATGCTTATAATGTGCCCGGAAATTATAACCAAAAAACAAGCAAGGTTTAAAAACGGTTTCGTATTTCGTTGCCGCTATATTGCGCGCATTTCGCGACCGCGTGTTTGACAAGCTTTACATAGAGTCAGTTGTTTGTGCTGTTACAAACATACGGACTGCTCGGAAAAAGCGAAAAAGCTGGTGAGAAAGGAAGAAAGAAAGGCCAAACAAAGAGTGGAAAATGTCAAAGAAATTGAAGCTACTGGGTCTGTGGCAGCAATAAGGGAAGAACAAGCCGGCAAAGACTATATTATTGACACTATATACTTGTAGCTCATGGATGTGCTAATATTTAAGTGTTCTTAGATTTGTTTGTTGATTTGCAGGTGGAAAGCCTTAGTATTGTAATAGTGGTCTGAAAGTGTTGAATTCTGACTAATCTCAGATTATTTGGTTATGGTATTTGAAGTACACACAGAGCACATGTTCTGCAAGTAAATCCAGCGAAAATAACTATTAATAACCAAGGTAAAAACGGAGTTTTTCCTAATATTTATCAACTTGTGTGCCTGAAAGTAGTTGTTCACCTAAAAGGATATGCAAAACTAAAAACTATAAGCTAGTTTATTATCCATACCATATGTGCATTTAAAAATACTGACCAAACTATGAGTCACATTGGCTATAGGTAACAGTACATTCAGCAATCTATTCATAGCATATGTACAAGTTTTAAAATATAAAAATTAAGAATAGCTTGGTATTCTATTTTATAGTAGCTTGGGCTTCTAAACTGTTAAGATTTCGGTCTTTGGGCAGTTCATGGCTAAGATTTCTGTCTTTTGGCCATGAGCCCAAGCTACTGTATTCTTTGTACATCTCCATGTTTATTAGTAAGATATAAAGTTCATATTCTATACCATACTGTAGTAAATATTCAAGAAAATAGAATAAATATCAATAAAAAAATCATACACAAGTTTTAAAATATATAAATTAAGAATAGCTTGGTATTCTATTGCGAAGTAGCTTGGGCTTCTAAACTGTTAAGATTTCTATCTTTGGGCAGTTCATGGCTAAGACTTCTGTCTTTTGGCCATGAGCCCAAGCTACTGTATTCTTTGTACATCTCCATGTTTATTAGTAAGATATAAAGTTCATATACTATACCATACGGTAATAAATATTCAAGAAAATAGAATAAATATTAATAAAAAAATCATGCACAAGTTTTAAAATATAAAAATTAAGCATAGCTTGGTATTCTATTGTAAAGTAGCTTGGGCTTCTAAACTGTTAAGATTTGTGTCTTTATGCAGTTCATGGCTAAGATCTCTGTCTTTCGGCCATGAGCCCAAGGTACTGTATTCTTTGTATATCTCCATGTTTATTAGTAAGATATAAAGTTTATATACTATACCATATTTTAATAAATATTTAAGAAAATAGAATACGTATTAATAAAATTTATACCCAAATTTTCAAGCATGCAGGTTGGTACCAGAACTGGCTGCCAATGTATATACCCTCTGTATATTTGCAAGTTCATTATATCAAATCTTGTTCATATACTGCATATAATATAAGCAATCAAGCAACTTATTTTATTTTTATCATGATATGTATACCATAGATCAGTACACCATAGATCTTATATATTAGATTATGTATTTACATCATGTGAGACTGTGAGTAGAATCATATAAAATTATAATACGAAAACATTTGAACAATATGACAACTTGCAGCAAGTTGAGATAGAGTATTATTCAAGAATCAAAATTATCAAGTTGTAAATTTTGTGAAAAATGTATTCAATAAATAAAATTTAAAATCTAGGGTAAAGGCAACCGTAAAAGCATTGTCTTTGCGCCTTAGTGTTCCTGTTTTTACTTGTTAAATAATTTAACAGTCCAAGGTATATATGGTTTATTGCCTGAAGACAACCAAATGCCTAAATCAAATCATTGGATTTTCAGTCGAGATGATGTCACGATGCACTTTGTTTGTGACTTTGGTGTTAGTACAAGGTCAATTTCAAGGTAATTAAGAATCAGCATTTTTTATATCAATATTTTAAGTGTTGATATATACATATATACTAAAATATTTGAAAATGCCCAACTGATAACTAAACAGTGTTAATTGGGCCAGGAAGCTGAGAATTATCCATAAATTCAAATTTATCAAGTTTTAGCCTAACTTCTAAGTTTTGGTTAAAAAGGTACTCCTACTCAATAAAATTCAAAATCTAGAATTGGATTTTGAACATGCACATAGCAAAACCACATGCAGACTGTATGAAAATGAAATGAAATTCTAGCTGAGGAAAAGTCATGTAGGGTATATCTGGTTCTTGATAAAGATCAATTTCAAGGCAAGAAAAAATGAGTTCCTTGTAGCTTTCAAATTAATGACAATATACATTATTGTAGATCCAGTGTACAATATTTAGAATTTGCCTAGTACATGCAGGCATATTAACACCCATTTTAATCTCCAATATTTATTTCTGTATTTCAATAAAACTATGAACAGACGACCTGGGAATTGCTAAATAGGCTGTACTTCAAAAATGGAATGGAAAGCTGGTATACAGTTCATATGGAGTTCAGAGTCAAAATTACACCTTTTCATTGATCCTTTTGTAATCTTTTAATTTTTAAGCTTTTAATATATTGCTGTCACCATATCTGCAAGCTGATAATAGGTTTTATTATCGTCTGCTTTGGGCGATTTTATATTCCGAATGTAAGTGTTCACAAACTTTGGAGTTTTGCAATAAGCCATTAAAAATTTGAACCAAGGAAATTTGAAAGGAAATTGAATGTTTGTCCTCGAGTCAGTGTTCGAAATTTGGAATTCCTTTCTAGGTGCTTCCGCTTTGACAATCTATTTTCAATGAAAACCTAGGTCAATATATTTCTAGTTTAGTAACGGTAAAAATCTAACAGACACAGCGTAGTGAATATAGCATTGAGAACAACTAAATGCAGCTATAGAATTTATAACAGACTTCCAGAAAGTTTTGCTACATGTAATCAGCATGCAGTTTATTCGCTACTGTTCTCTACATTGATAGATATTTTCTACTCGAATCGCGAACCGCGCTCATTGCATGCGTAACCATACTTAACAAATACAAAGCGACGTGCTAAAATTACCATGGAATACAAAACAATACTTGTTCCATGAAGTAAATGTTTAGGTTTGTAAAATGTTTAGGTAAATCAAACGGTAATACTGTCTATTAAGAAGCGCAAGTGTGAATATTCGGTCTAGAAAAATATTCACAGAATATTCTAACGTATTATATGTACGAATACTAGGTGTGTCATATTCCAACATATTCACGTCTGAATACCACCAATATTCTCACAATATTCGCTGGTAATACGTCGGAATATGTGTCAATACTAATAATATTCTAAACAGTATTCATAAGTATTCGCGTTAGAATATTGCGTTTTTCATGCAGTGATTGTATTATTGAAGATACCACTGGGTCTGCAATGTTGCACATCTGGGAACCTATGTCAGAACAACTGGAAAGTGGAACCACTTATGATTTTAAAAATCTTGTTGTCAAGCATTTCCAGGGAACCAATCATCTTTCAACGTCTACAAGCACTAGCTTCAGCGTAGTAGATCAACAAGTCGAAGCATTGAAAGGACCTTCGCTGCTAGAATGTGCAGAGACAAACCTTAAAGTGAAAGAATTCAAGTCAGTAAATAAACTGGACATTTATATTTCTTGTGCAAATTGCAAACGCAAAGTTACTGAACTATCAGAAAAGTATGCCAAATGCCATGTCTGTGGTGTAAGACAAAGAATAGAAAACTGTGCAACAGATGGGTCTGTTCAACTTCTCGTTGATTTGCCAGGGGGTAAAGGAATTGGGCTAACAGTGTTTACTGACATACTTGGAACCTTGCTCATGAAAGGCAATCTTGCATTAACAAGTGATTTTGACTCTATTGAAGAATATCTTCTTGACCTCAAAGATATTGAACTCAGCTACAATAGTACTAAAAATGTTATTACAGATATTTCATGTTAGATATGAGTACAATGTGTGGATGAACATTGAAAACATATGTTTAAATATTGCTATAGTTAAAATTGCATTAATTTTGCTTAATGTCAGGTTATTTTTTTATTCATATTAAAGTTGATATTTTCTTGCATTGCCTCATGTATATTTAATTTGATTGTTTCTACCATACTCGTTCATATTTAGGATTTAATCAAATTATCACAAAAAGCTTACCACCTCCTGCATACTTTTTATATACAGGGTGTCCCAAAAAAAACCGGAACTCACATAAATCAATTATGTATGCACTTAAAATGAAACCTGCATTAATTAATGTTGTATGCATTATGATTCACAAATTGACAGCCATAAAAGTTTTAAAAGCTGTGTCATACACGCTGATTTTGTCCTCGTTCGTCAAACCTTTTATAGGAAACATGATTACGTTTGTTGTTGCTATTACTCAGTTAATGTCGCTTTGTTTTTACTACACTTTTGAGTGAAAAACTAGCAATACGGATAGGTGTAAGACATTACTTTTAACTTGTTTTGCTTTGACATATGCTGCACAAAAATATGAAATCCCAGAGATACAGAAATGTCAAGCCATTACACTACTGTAAATAATAACTACATTATTGTGAATAATATTTTTGCTGCTTAATTAATTTATGCGGGTTCCGTTTTTTTTGGGACACCCTGTATATTACAATGCTTGGCAGTAATGAGAAAATATAGGTGCCACCAGGAGGGTGAAAATGAAATAAGCACATAAGTGTGAAAATTTTAAAATGAGATTTTGGCTCATGCATATTCATTTAAATAAATTTATTCAAACACTCTTTTAAAATATTAAAATAATGTAAAGTGGAAGCGCCAAACCCCAGCCCCTCTTCTTCTGGTCAAAGAAAGTTTAGTGAACTAGACTTGTGCTCTAGAATTTTTTGAATATTTGCATCGTGTGGCCGTTTGCTCTTTCAATATAAAGGTAAAATAACAATTTTACTAGTTAAAAAATTAAATTCTGGAGGCATCATTGTTAGTAATGAACCAACTTTAGTACTGATTTAGAAATATAAAAACTGCCAAAATATGTATGTTGTCTGGACGTATGTAGCATGAAAGCCATGAACCATGTGTAACGCATTTACAAATGGTTTTCATTTTTCCATTCCAGGTTAGTCAGGGTGTTGTTGTGTGTTGCAGTCGCTGTATTAGAAACCTGCATGTTTGCACTGATCAATATTCCTTCGATCAGGCTATGCATGTAGATCACACGCTCTGAAAATTTGTCAACAATAGTAAATTCTCAAATATTAATCAACTCTGACAAAAACTAAATATTTTGCTAAAAGTATTACAGACACTGACAGTAAAACTACTACATTGAAACTTAACAAATTAACAAGAAAAAACCTAACCAACATTCAACAAACTATAAATATGGGTGTGACAATAGAACAGTACAGATGCAAAGTAGGTTCTCATGCTAACTTTATCAAACAGAAAGACATTGCAAATTGTTTAAAAGGCAAATTCTGGAATGCCATGTTGATATTATTTTTTGTGAATGCATGTAATTTACCTGCATTGAAGCATTTTGGAAAGCAATACAAAAGTAACAATGAAAGTATAGTATTCTTTACCAAAGCATGTTCTTTTTACTATATTCATGTACCACTATTATTGAAATTGTGTAATGATGTAGAAGAAAACCCTGGCCCCACATTATATGATATTGTTGATGTATCTAGAACAGTATGTGCTGAATTTAGTCAAGGTTGCCAAGTTAGATTTGGACAAAGTGCTGGCAAACAACGTGTAGCAATGTCATTAACATCAATAGTATATAATAAAATACAAGCTGTAAGTGACTGGGATTCTTTTTTCTTGAATACCATATTAATAAGTGGAAATAGACTTTATACAGGTCTTAGTAATTCTGTCAATAAAGATTTATTACTGTTAACTGATGTCCCTGAAATGATTTCCGCTAATGGTAACATTTACAATTTACATTACAGTGAATCATACACTGGTGCACTATTCATGACACACAATGATGAACCCTATTACTCACTTGAAAGTGCCTTCAATAAAATATTTTTGGATTCTCAATTAAATTACAATTATGCATTTCTCACTGTTGCTTGTAACACAGTTGCAATTTTTAAAAGCCCTGAGCTAGTTTTTAAAATCTTCGATTCCCATTCAAGAGATTTTTAGGGTATGCCACACTCGCATGGAAAATCTGTCTTGGTAACAATTGATGGTATTCAAAACCTGGTTATATATTTTCAAAATGCTTCGCCTCGAGGATTTTTACTTCTTGAAATTAAGGGTGTTGGTGTGTCACTAAATGAAACTCAAAAGGTCCAACATGTAAAAAAACAAGACGAACTGAATAAACAAGTGGAAAAAGTAAGCAAAACACAAGAAAGTACTGAGGGTCGTGAGAAAAAGTTGTCTAGAAAACGACAATACGACAAGAAAAAACAAGCAAATGAAACCCCCGAGTGTAGAGAGAAAAGACTAGCGATGCGAAGAAAGAATAGAATACTAAGACTCGAAAAGGAAACACCCGAGTGTAGAGCAGCAAGGTTATCTAAGCTAAAACAATATAACCGACCCAGACTCGAAAATGAAACACCCGAGTGCAGAGAAGAACAGTTAACTAAGAAGCGACAATATCGCAAAAAGAAACTTGAAACTGAAACACCTGAGTGTAGAGCTAAAAGGTTGTGTAAGCAAACACAATGCAACCAAAAAAGACATGAAAATGAAGCACCTGAGAGTAGAGCAAATAGATTGGCTAGACAAAAGCAATGTAGTAAACAAAGATTGGAAAATGAAACTCCCAAGTGTAGAGAAAAAAGATTGTCCAGACAACTGGAATATGAGCAACACAGACATGAAAACGAATCTTCTCAAGCTAGGGAGGTACGACTAATCAAAAAGCGACAATATAACAAACAAACACGAGAAAGTGAAAGTTCGACTACCAGTTCAATACATTTCCGAAAAAATTTCTGATCACAAACATTGCTCCTTTGGGAAAAATCAAGGATTGGTTTTACCTAGTTGAATATCAACAAATATCAACAAAGAGGTTCACCTCACATACATATGATGATATGGTTAGAAGATGCTCCTGTATTTGGAATAGATAAAGATGATGATGTAAGATCAGTTATTGATCAGATAATTACTTGCCAAAAACCAAAAAATAATCCAGGCTTGCTTGATCTTGTAAACCGACAAATTCACAGACATTCTCACACTTGTCGAAAAAAATGTGTGCAGATTTAACTATCCACAGCCGCCAATGAGAACAACAACAATTCTTTTTCCACTTGAAGATAACTTTTTTCCTGCTAGGGTAAAAACACTGAAACAGTCATGGAGAGACATTAAGGAAAGGCTAAATGATTTTAAAGACGGAGAAGATATTACCTTTAATCAACTTCTAAGTGATTTAGAAGTGCCTGAAGAAACATATATTTTAGCAATCAGATCATCTCTTAATTTTCCAGCTATATTTTTAAAAAGAAAGCCAAAAGAATTAAGAGTCAATAATTACAATGCTGCTTGTTTAAGTGCATGGAGAGCTAATATGGGCATCCAGTTCATTCTTGACGTATATGCATGTGCAATGTACATTGTGTCCTACATATCTAAAGCTCAAAAAGGTATGAGTGAACTCTTGCAAAAAGCATGTGCAGGAGCTAAACAAGGCAATGCTAGTATCAAACAGCAAGTAAGAGATATTGGAAATAAATTTTTAAACAGTGTAGAGATTAGTGCCCAGGATGCAGTGTACATTCTTTTGCAACTACCAATAAGAAAATCATCCCGACAGGTAGTATTTATCAATACATCGCCTCCTGATGAGAGAGTAAAGCTTTTAAAACCAATGAATGAGATAGAAGCAATGCCCGATGAAAGTGGGGGGGTTCATTCATGTGGGCTTTTGAAACGATACACTAATCGCCCTTTATTTCTTCAAAATGTTACTTTAGCAGACTGGGCAGCATGGTATGATAATTGTGGACAAACATTTCAAAAGAAAACAACAAAATTAGATATTGATAAGCTTCCATTACAAACACCAGCTGACGATGAAAACAACGATGACGAACTAGGTGATGATAGCATTTCAAAAGGAACAAGCAAAATAAAGGAACGATCAAGAGCAACAATCATTAGAAGTGCCTGGTTTAACAAAGACTCACAACCAGAAAAACATTATCGTGAACTTATTATGCTTTTCACTCCATGGAAAAACGAAGAAACAGATTTAATTGGAAAATACTCTTCATACAAAGATCATTATCAAGCTTTGCAAGAGCAAATCACTCAACAAATGAACCAGTATGCAGTTTGTGCAGACAACCTCAATGAAATGCAACAGCGCTTGAATGACGATTAAGATGAATTTGATTCTATAGCACCAGTAACACAACATGTTGAACTCCAAGATGAGGATGATGGTAATCAAGATTTGCATCCTGATTTCAATGAAACATATGACTTATCCGATGATCTTTGCATACCATCAAGACAAGCCAGCTGGTGAACCATTGGTACTTAATGAAATGCAAGATTATGAATACAGGACAATGGTACAAAAACTAAATAAGGAACAAAAAGAGTTCTTTACTCATACTTTACAACTGATTAAAACATCTGACAAATTATTTTACAGTTTTCTTAGTGGAGGGTGGAAGAGTTAGTAAATCACATTTAACAAAATCAATTTATCAGGCTGCACTCAAATACTATAATTCTCATACTGGTGAAGATTTTCATCAAGTAAAAATTTCATTATTGGCTCCAACAGGAAAAGCTGCATATCTGATAAAAGGTAATACAGTCCACAGCACTCTTGCAATACCAGCAAGTCGTTCTTTGAGAAGTTACAAGCCTTTGGATCCTGGCCAATTGAACACATTACGATGCAAACTAGGGGGTGTGAGATTAATTCTGTTGGACGAAGTATCAACGGTTGGAAACAATATGTTTACGGTGCAAATCAACAACCGTTTGAAAGTTATAAAAGGCAGCAAGGAGGATTTTGGAGGTGAGTATAATTGGGATTGGTGATTTGTTTCAGTTACCACCTGTATTTGATGGGCATATTTTTTAACGATATTCAAAATTCTGATTATGGCATACTTGCCCCTAATCTATGGCAAAAATTCTTCAGAATGTATGAACTTCAAGAAATTATGAGGCAGGGGGAGAGCAGGGCTTTTGCCGAAGTTTTGAACTGATTAAGGGAAGGAAAACACACTGAGAGTGATATTGTAAAAATTAAAGTACGGTGTGTTGATGAAGTAAGTTGCCCCAAAGAAGTACCTCGATTGTTTACACAAAATGACATGGTTGATGATTATAATGACAAAGTTTATCATGCATCTACTGGAAACAAATTATCATTGCTCAAGAAAGTGTAATGGGAGCTAACACTGCCCAACTGAGAGACAAAATACTAAGGCAAATTCTGTATGTTTCACTAAAGAATACAAAACAACTAGCCAGAAAACTTGCAATTGCTGAAGGTGAAAGAACAGAAATTGCTCTAAATGTAAGGACTGATGATGGACTAACAAATGGCGCAAGCAATATTATAAAATTAGTTCAACTTAATCAACCAACGAAACCTTCAGGAATAATTTGGGTGCAATTTGATGATGAAAATGTTGGCTTTAACACAAGACAAGAGAATCGACATCTTTATGTATAAGGAATCAAACCTACTTGGACAACAATTAAACCGGTAACCACACAGTTTAATGTTGGCAAAACTAAATCAGCTCAAGCAGTAAGAAAACAATTTCCCTTGCGACTAGCTGCTGCTAAAACTGTACACACAGGGCGATACTCAGACTCAGATTGTTGAGAATCTTAAAGCAAAAAGACCAATACCTCATATGCACTACGTAGCGCTTAGCAGGGTCACTACAATTGAAGGACTATATGTAACTGATCTGTGTGAAAACAGAATTTCTGTCGACTAAAAAGTTGTAGCTGAAATGGAACAGTTAAGGACTGAGCAACGATTGCAACTCTGTTTTACTCCACTTTACGACGTCAAATATGAATCGGACTTGAATTGAATTTACTGTAGTAAAAGTTACCAGCAATGATGACTTAACAATAATAGCTGTCTATCGTTCCCCAAAAATTCCTGTGACATGTCTATGCTCAGCATTGGTTGATATAATTGTTCAGGACACTTCACATGAAAATATATTCATTGGGGATTTTAATGTGGATTGGTTGGTAGAGACTCAGGAACAATCACTCTACAATGTTATGGTGAAAGACAACTTTTATAGACAACTAATATCAACTTTTACAACTGACAATCAAACCATTATTGACCACATATATACAAATACAGATGACGTGGTTAATCCTGGTGTTTTAGAAACCTATTTTAGTGACCACAAAGCAATTTGGACAATATGCAAGACAAAGTAGCTAAACTAAGCTGGGTAAATAATTGAGTATGCAAGTCTGAAAACAGTGCACCCATAGAACCATATATACCTAAACTACACCAATCTAAATGAACAAACATAGTGAAACAGAATACATGCAACAATAACTAATCTTCATCTTTATAAGAAATATAATCGATCAATCACTTCATAGTATGAGGCTGGTTACACCAAGCCACATATGAAGTTCTCTTGAGGGGTTAAACAGGTTAGTAATTTTTTGTTTGATATGTTTTCTTGATGTTTGTTTTCCATTTCATTTTAAGTGTATTTAGTTAATCTTTTATTTTGTCTTTTTTTTTATCTAGAAATATGACCCTTATCTGAGACTCGATTCTACGCAATGCAATAATTTAATCCAGATTTCTTTCCATACCATACAATACTATACCATACAAGGCAAAGATTTAAGAGAATTAAGCTGTACCATTGCAAGATTTGTGCTTCCTAACAGCAGTGGACATGTGCACTCAATGCTGGTGTAGAACATCCATATTGCAGTAAATTGGGGAAAAAGATGTATTTATCAAAACTATCTACAGGTTGGACTCAACCTGATTTTTCCAATAATAAAGTTTTATCGTCAAGACAATGACTAATTGTTAATTGACAATCGTAATGATAAACCAGCACAAAATTAAAACTGACTGAAATGCAACTCAAAGCTGCAATTTAATCAAACATTTAAGGTGGATAAATATTAGAATTGGAACATTGACAGAATCTGGCAAGGAACGTACTAAACCTAATGCAAGATTGGACTAAGAAACAATTACAAAAATTATTTTTGATTAAAAGTTAATAAAGTTGCTATATTATGTGTTCAGCATATTGCTTAAAGTGCATATGTCATAATCACCATTTTTTTTCAAAAATTTACCGTGACAAGATGATTCAAATGAAGTATACCATTCTTCGAACAAGTAAATACTTCCAGAGATATTTGGGTTCAAATTGAGCTTTTGAAATCATGGCCGGGAGAAAAGAGGCTGGGTCGAATTAGCTCTGTGACGTCATACCGGGAACACATTTCAATACCGCATTTAAAAACAATGCAAAAATATAGTCATGTTCGAGGCGAAAAATAGCCAAAAATAATTACTTTTGGGGGATATTTGTTTGTATATGAACTTGTACATTCAAGGCGACTGAAAACCCATCATTGTACCTTGGAAACTGAGTATCGTAGCAATGTTGACTGTGCTTATGTTAATGACCGCAAATATTTGGGATATATACTTTTGCGAATCGTGTAAACGTTGTCTGGTAAAATATTCATTTCTCACAAGCTTTTGACTGGCATGCAGTCTGCAGCCTTCGATGGGTAAATTAAATTCGAATGCTTGCAACAATGAATCTTTATGTTTTATACATTGGATATGTTATTTATCACTGCATCTCTCTCTATATATAGCAAATTTTGAGAGTAGAGTAAATGTCAGCATTTAGATGAGCTTTTTATTTTCCTGTATCACATGCATCATTGTGCAGCCGCTTAATCTAACTGTAGTGTTTCTCAATATTTTTTACCTTAAGGTTTAGGTTTATTACTATATTCGTAAATAAGGTGGTTGTAGAAGCCTAATATGGCCCTACAGTATACTTTCCTACAATCTCTTTCTGTACCTCACGCAGTCATAATAATAAAGTGTTACATACATAAAAATAACAAGTATTCAGTATCCAATGTGGCAATTTGATAAAGCTTTGCGTCTAGGTTTATATGAGCAAGATGATGTATGTACAAATACTGCAAACAACATAAGAAGTCTTTGCAGTAACCACATCAACGAAGAAAACACGAGTGCTTGCGACTTTTTCACGCGCCTACTCAGCTAGCGATTTAATATCCTTGTGTTCTATGTATTCGTGCCTGTATATCCCCTTGTCCGGTGCTTTTACAGCTTCAAGGCGAAGAATTCCTTTGTAAACAGACGTGTTATGCGACACATGACGCCTGACTCAATGCCAACGTTGCATTTGACTCAATTTCTAAATTTGAGCTATTTCCTTCAGTTTCCAAGATACAATGATGAGTTTTCAGTCGCCTTGAATGTACAAGTTCATATACAAACAAATATGCCCCAAAAGTAATTATTTTTGGCTATTTTTTGCTTCGCATATGACAATATTTTTGTATTGTTTTTATATGCAGTATTGAGACGTGTTCGCGGTATGACATCACAGAGCTAATTCGACCCAGCCTCTTTTCTTCCGGCCATAATTTCAAAAACCCAATTTTTGGCGTGCTTGAAGCCGAATATCTCTGGAAGTATTTATCTGTTCGAAGAATGGTATATTTCATTTGAATCGTCTTCACGGTAAATTTTTGAAAAAAAAATGGTGATTATGACATATGCACTTTAATGATACTGTCCTAATTTGCAGAATGTTTAGGTTACATAGTGGATGGCCAAAGGTAATAACTAGTGAGCGATGCGTAAGTGGCCCAGAAGTTAGGTGTCACTGTTGGGACGGGGCCTTAAGAAGGCGCTACATGTGCGTTATATGGTCCGGCATTAACTGTTTGACATGTAAAGCGTAGTGATCCATCTAGAGCGAAATCTTACAAGTTCTTCTGTTCAACCCTTACCGATACAACGTGAGATGATTACGGTTACCCTTTTTTTTCCTTTTCTTTGTTCTTCCCCCCCTTTTTTTCCATCATTTTTAACGGTGTCATGGGCACAAGCTGCTTGAGTATTTGCATGAATCTTTTAGGCCTAATCTAAGTACTACTGGTACCACTGCTTGTGCTGGCACTAGACCACCTCGGTCAACAGCATGGACCCAATGTACGTATAGTCACAGATTATGATATACAAGATGTGTAACTTCACAGGACTTCGTTTCCCCAAAATGTTGCGTCAAAAGCACAAATGTTTTTGTTGTTTCTTGGCTCTTTTGGATAGAAATTTTTGTACTGAGCAACTAAAAACATCATTGGTAAATGTTTCAACATGGTTGAACGTAATGAAGAAGTGAGAAAAACAAATTGTCTCGCAAGCGACACTTGTCACGAAAATTGTGAGCGTAGAATAACACTTAGTTGCAGTTACACATCTGTTCATACTCCTCTGTGGTATTGTTTTCTTCTATACCAGTAGACGCATGTACGTGACAGCGTACCTATTTTTATTTTACTGCATGTATATATTCAATAGGTTTGTCTGTTTTGAATGGTAAGGTGTTAATTATGCATCGTATCATTCCATACTGTTCCAAATATCTTTAATTCTGTCTAATGCTATATTATTTTACTGGTCATTGGACAGCCCTAGTTGCTACATAATGGCCAGTATGTAATTCTAATTTTAAGATGTTTACTAATGCCTGTTGTCAATTGGCTATACACTGGCACCCACAAACAAACTAGCACAGTTGGGTGATTTGCCCATCACACATTTGACATGGCAGTTCCACTAATCATCATGGTTTTCTGATACCAAAATAAATAACAATGTCACAATCTGTGACATGACAATCACCCAAATGCAATGCATCAGCAGAAGTGTTTTGAAGTGCAAATACACAAGTCAGAAAATATAGCACATGACGTTCCTGCTGATATGATTTGTGCAACCATGGCGAGATGACTTATCCATGTCCAACAAGAGAGCTACCTGTTCACTTTGAACATTTACTTCAATTTACAACTGGAGCAGATGCTGTTCCACCAATGGGTTTTCCAGGTTGCTTAAACGTTATATTCTATGATCAAGAAGAAGGGGTAACACGCTATCCTAATGCATCAACATGTGCAATGACCCTAGCATTGCCAAGAGGTCATGAAATCCTAAATCGTTTGAGGAGCTCCTATCAAGATCCTTGTTTGATTCATGTGGATTTTACAAAGCATGAATTAAAATGTTCTATGACTTTAAATGCACCATATTTAATGTTAAAAAGTTTCTTTTTATGGTTTTCATATTGTAAACTAGTTTGCATGCAGTGTCACAAATAATGTCAAACAGTGCAATTCTAAAAATTCTAGTACATGTACAGTATTTTACTGTTAAGAAATACATTTTTTGCTTCTCCTTTGAAACAATTATAAATTTTGAGAAACTAATATGCAGTTTTCAATACTGGTACAAAGTTAGAATTCAAAATAATTTCCAGGAGCTTCACTGGTGATTTTATTTATATTGTATTGATTTTCATATTACATGCTTAGTGACATTGTTTCTGTTAAACACAGTTTTGTTTAGGACATCAATTTGAATACAATCCAAAGATTAAAATTTTTAACTTCAGTCTATTCTCTATGATTTAATAAAGTTATCAAGATATTTCCTTGCACTCTGATAAGCAACAATGCCATGATCATTATCATTCATTAAGGGATCTATTAACAACTGACTTTCATCACTTGTTAGCTCAATTGCTGATCTTGGTATTTCAACAGAGTTTTCTGTTTGCACATCTGGCAAAGGTCCATCATCATCAATACCATAATGTTGAAAGTCCACAGAATCTGGGTCCAAAACATCTCTAACTGTTGTATGATCTGACTGGGCAAATTGGTAAAATCCTCGGGTCCAAACTTGGAATGGTATATGACCATGCTCACTCAACAGTGCATGGTTGCTCCACTGCATCACAAAGATTTCTAATGATTTGTTTAAACATGGCTTGAACACAGTGCAAAGCATACAAATCAATCTCATTGTTGGGGTCTAATAGTCCAGCTGATTCTAGGTAGTAAAATACATTCTTATATACGATCGAGACATAGTTGTGCACATCCCGCAACAGTCGTTCGATTCGCTGATTGTGAACAGATTGCCCTGTTAGGACAGGGTTTGATGCTGGACCATATCTGTTCAACATATTTCTGGCAACATCCACATTTTCCGTCCCATAATCTGTTCTTATTCGACGAGGGTAGTGGAAGACTTGAGTAGCAGCTAAAAAGAGCCCAAGGACTGTTGAAGCTCTATTGTTACTTGAGGCTTTTAGAAAAACGACAACCGGAGTATACCCGTCAATGGCACCATGAATGACAATACGCCATTTTATTAGTTTGATGCCCGTCAAGATGCCTTAAAAATAGATTTTTGTACAAAATTAAAATATACATACAATACTTGTGCACACTATACTATGCTATAGGCTTCTTAGCATGTATATTATACAGAACAGATTTCTTAAGCAACAGTATGTTGCAACAGTATACAAAATGCACTTTAGAATGTTAAGCTATGGTCTCACACAAAAACTATTGTGGGTAAAACCCACTTAGGTACCTAAATATGGGAAGCATGTTCACTTTATAAAGATAAGTGGGCCAATATGCAGGGCCATAGCTGGAGGTTTATATCAACTTTTCATGCTAGTTAGCTTACCATAAAGAGTTCGGTGTAGGAACACTGTAGACCCTTCTTTGGGTGATTGTTCTGCGTCTTAGTTCGCGATTTACAGGGTCAACCCTCCAGATTGATTGACAAATTCTCCACCTTTGAACATAAAATCCTTTGCCCCGTAAAAAACCCATGATCATTCTTTCCCCAGAGTTTGGCCACTCTTGCAAAGCAGCTTTAACCAGATCATCAACCTGGTCAGCTGTGGTTGCCATGAACTGCTCCTGAGTTGATGGAATTCCATAGGCCTCTCTTTGACGCCTTAAAGATTTATCTGAAACACTGAGCATTTGTGATATAGGTATCCACGAAAAACCAAGCGATCGTAGACCTTCCAACTGCTCTTTGGCAATCAAAAGCTTCGGTCTACCACGTCCTTCAGGCGCTGATTTGGGACATGTATAATGAACATCACATTCTTCAGATGCTTGAAAACGTTCTTCTAATCGTGACATCAGTCGCTCAAATTCACCAACAATGTCATAAACGCCATCCATAATATCGCGATTTCTTTGGAGATGTCGACACCCAATTACTAAGTCTTTGATAAACTGTGTTCATCATCATTTAGAAGTCTTTCAGCTATCTCGCATTCCGAAAAAAATAGATTTTTATGGATTTCTTCATACAGGTCCTTACCATCATATAAGATTGTTAGTAAAAGATCATTTGGCTCATTTTCCTCACCTGCGATTTCTGCCATATTGGTGACATTTCATATAATCTGGCATGAAGTAATGACTTTGGATGTCCAACATGTTTGCGAGCATCAAAAAAGTATTATTTTTCTAAGTACTAAAGTTTTTAGTAAGTACTAATATATTTTTAGACAAAAGTTTAAAATTTTTGAGAGAGAAGTAGTAAAATTTTCAATGAAAGTACTATATTTTTTGAGAGAAGTACTGTAATATCAAGTGCTATTTTTGAAAGAGAACTTGGTGTAGTTCCTAAACAAGTAATAACAATTATGTTAACAAGACATATTTGCATCACTATACAAGTCGTATATTGCAAACAAGTATTTTTGTCCAGATCGGCACGCCATAAAGGGGTGGGGTTTTTTTAAAAGTCTACAAATTAATTTCCACAATTGTCTGTAAAAATAGTGGGACATAACTTCTTTCCATGTGTAACAATGGCTTTAATATTCCATTTTCTAATTCTATTTAACTTAATATGACTTTGTTTATCTTATCCAAGATTACTGGTTTAATTTTTTGGGGGTGTCAAGCAATATGATGAAGGGGGGGGGGGGAGGTTAGCAAAAGAATCTTTAAAAAAACTGACATACTTTTCTAGCTTTGCTAATACATAAATACTTATTTATTCTTGAAGTATATTAGAAATTTACAGATACAAATAGCTATATGACTATATTTTATATAATACAGGGTAATAAAGACTAAATTTAAACCAGACTTTTATACATGTGTATTGAAAATGCAGACAATATTTTGATCAAAGTACATTACTGCACGTGGTATTCTATTCCGTGCACACAAACTCCCATAAGCGAAGGAATGTGCAGCTTGCATTGGTTAGCAATTGTTCGATCATTGCTGTTTATAAATCCTCCAAGCTCACATCTAGCAGAAATATGGTGATGTGAAAACATTTATTTGGTTTTTTTATTGCCAGCATCTCCTTGTTTTGCATGTGTTTGCACTCATGTTCCTTATTGATTGGTGAATGTCGAATTTATTCGAATGGTATTTTGTAATTTATATGTGATAATTCCTCCTTAGTATGCATTTTCGAAGAATGTTCTTCAATACTTTCTTTTCTTTAAGACAATAAGTAAAATTCCCCTACAGCATTCTGCACAAATAAGAGCTGCATACCAGTTGTCAAAAATTCGAGGCAAGGT
Source organism: Muricea muricata (assembly GCA_963855995.1). Taxonomy (NCBI): domain Eukaryota; kingdom Metazoa; phylum Cnidaria; class Anthozoa; order Malacalcyonacea; family Plexauridae; genus Muricea; species Muricea muricata. The sequence goes on from OY979716.1 coordinate 63,603,134, forward strand.
ACTGTTGAATTTGTTTCAATGATATTCCAAGGCAGCAGTATATAAACACGTGAAGAAGCCATTAAACGGTGAGCCTGTATTTGACAAAAGAACGCAGAACAAAGGCAGACCGCAAATTTTCACCACAAGATGAGAGAAGCATACTCCGCACGGTCCCAAAACTTCGAATGGAGGTTGGAAATTTCGCTTTAAAACGAGTTCAGTTGGAAAGTGGTATCACAAGTGAAGGATCTAAAAGCGAGAAAGAAATTCTGCCAAACGGTGCGAGGCAAAAAACTGACGCGAGATTTCTGGAGGAATGGCATGTCTCTTTACTTGGACGGCAAGGGATTTGAGTACAAGACAAACCCGAACGATCAAGCCCATTCACCATCTGCGAGAATATGGTGAAAGCGTGGCGAAGGTTTGAAGTTCCAATGCACAGCGAAGGGGAAAAAGGAGGGTGGTATTTTTGTGAACTTCATGATAGGTACAGCTTATGGTAATGGTGTTGTTCTCTGTGAAAGGTGGATAGGCACAATGACGGGGGAAAAATTTGCTGCAATCGTTAAGCGCTGTTTCAGCAGAGCATTTCGAAAATCAGCAAATCCAAAAGGTAAACTTTTCTTAATGGATGGTGTAATGTCGTATCTTCACTTGTATTTTACTTCTCTCCGTATATCACTATCCTATCTACATCCATAAACCCCCCCGGATGCGTCCTCTCCCATGTGTCCCTTTCCCGCTCTTTTCGGGTTACTAATTAACTCAACATTACATCCCTTTCATCCTTAAACGAATTTGAACATCAACCAATGGACTTAATAATAATAAGCTAGAATGTACACACTGATTTTGATCAGTGTCAAGTATTTGACCATTTAGTTTGTATGCAGTTCGTTGATTATGGTCTGTAGTTTGGTTTTGTGTTTCTGCTACTTCTGACTGGATATCGACGGTTGTCTGTGGTAGTTGCTTGGTCATTCAGATCCTGTTCATTTCTGCTTCCCTTCTCCTTTTCTTTTGACGGGCTGGGGATTGACACTTCAATATCTGGATGCAAAAGCTTAAAGTGAGATGCATTTCGAGTGACGGTCTGATCTTTAGATGTCGCTGTGATCATGGATCCCTTAACTTCGGTTATTCGAAACGGTTCTGCTTGGAATGGTGTAGAGAATTTATTCACTATCGGTTGTCTGGGTAGAACCAGGTCGCCAACAGAGAACTTGTGTGACTTGCAATGACTGTATTTGTCAGCGTAATGTTTCATTTTCTGTTTAGCAGCAGAATCTTTCTTGGCTGTGGCGGGATGTGTGTGGTGTAGGGTCGGTACCTCAGGAAGTTTGGTTTTGATCTGGCGCCCCATCAGCAATTCAGCCGGTGATTTTCCTGTGCTTGAATGAGGTGTAGACCGATAGTTTCTCAAGAAAGTGTTAAGCTCTTTCTGCCAATCTTTTTGATGAGCTCGTGCCGTACGAATAGCTTTGCCGAGAGTGCGCATAAAGCGTTCAGCTTCTGCATTAGCTTTTGGCCATAGTGGTGTGATTTTCCGATGTTGAAAACCTAGTTCGCGGGCGAAGGTTTTAAAGGAATAGCTGGTAAATGGTGGGCCATTGTTGGTCTTTAACAACTCCGGGATACCGTGTGTGGCAAGTATTTTGTCCAGTTTGGGTATAACAGCTGTGGCTGCGGTCGAGGAAACAGTTTCAACTTCGACAAAACGTGAGTATTCATCAATGACAACCATGAGGGTTTGTCCTGTGGGTAGAGGTCCATAGAAATCGGCAGCAACATGCCGCCAGGGACCAGATGGCAGACACGACATTTTAAGTGGCTCTAACTTATTTTCAGGATTTGCAGCTTGGCAGGGAAGGCAGTGTTGTACCATTGTCTCAGCTTGTTGATCAATACGCGGAAACCATATTTTCTCACGAAGCAACTGTTTTGTTTTGATGAGTCCTTGATGTCCTTCATGGGCTAGCTGAAGGGCGCGGTGTCGCAGGCTGGCGGGCATCACGATGCGAGATCCGCGAAGAATGGTGTCATTTTTTGTGGTGACAGTCAACTCATGACGAATTTTGTGGAAGGCTTTGAGATCTTGTACGTCAATAGATTTGGCACTATTGGAAGGAGGAAGATCGTTGTTAAGGACGGAGTGCCATTGTTGTGAGCGAATGAGTTCGGCGAGCTTTTGCAAAGTTGAATCAGCTAACGTTGCATTTTGGATCTCAGCTAATGTCATTGCGACTGGAACGGCAGAGGTTGTGAGAAGGGCCACATATTCCTCGGCAATGTTGCGTTCACATAGCGGTTGATCTTGGAGTGGGTGCCGCGATATATAGTCAGCGGGATTCGTTTTCCTTTTGCTGGACATGGAGCATTCACATGAGGCCACGAGTTCCCACAGTTATAACACTTTGCGGTGGATGTGTTGTCGGTTTGGCGACATGCACTGTTGGTTTGACGCGAAAATGCATGTCGGTTGTCGGGTGGTTTGGTCTCAAATGAGGAACAACGTCTATCACGGCGGTTGCTGTCAGGCCGGTTGCTGTTGTGTGAACGCGATTCGTTTCGCGAGTACTGCCGTGAATTTACGGCATCTTCGGTTACATTTAGAGCAGCTAGGTTTTGTTCCGTAGTGGTTAAAGTTTTTTCCATTTGTAAGGCTTGTCGTGCAGAATTTTCTAGGGCGCGAGCGTGTTCCAGCAGTTTGGCTAGTGTTATGCTGTCATCGCGCAAGGCTGTCTCGCGTAGCTTTGTTGATGCACATCGCTGAATTATTTGAGATCGAATTTCCCCATCGGGGTCAGTAAATTCACACGTTGAAGCAAGCTGACGGAGGCGAGTATAAAATTGAGCTACGCTCTCGCCATCGAGTTGTTGTGTTTGTCGAAATTTATATATTTTGAAGGTTTTATTTTTCTTTGGCGAAAAATGGTCAGTAAGAAGTTTTAATGTGTCTTTATATTATTTGGCTTCTTCGACTCCTGGTAGGTTGTCGAATATTTCATGAACAGCGTCCCCAGCGCAGAATAGTAGCAATGATCGCTTTTGTTTATCATCAGTGATCCCTGTAGCAGTAATATATGTCTCAAGACGTTTTGTCCATCGGATCCAGCGAACGGCGATGTTACTTGGGTCTTCAACGTTAAATGGAGCAATGGGAGGTGCTTGAAATAAACTAGTGGCCATTAAAACAATGTGTTTTATCCTTGTCGCCAATGTAATGTCGTATCTTCACTTGTATTTTACTTCTCTCCGTATATCACTATCCTATCTACATCCATAAACCCCGCCGGATGCATCCTCTCCCACGTGTCCCTTTCCCGCTCTTTTTGGGTTACTAATTAACTCAACATTACAGATGGGTGCCCACGTCAAAATTCAAAAGCAGCGATGTGCGAAATAGATAAATTGGGAGCAAAAGTATTTAAAATACCTGCCCGTAGTCCCGATCTCAACCCAATCGAAAACTTTTTCAATATTGGTACTATGAAATTAAACAGTGACGCTATTGAAAAACAATTTATCAAGGAGAGCATTGATGAATTTTCAGCACGTGTTACTCAAACCATGAAGAGTTTTGGTTCCAATGAGATAGACAAAATAATAGACAGTATGGATAAATGAATAACTGAGGTTTTAAAAGGGAAAGGGCAAAGAACTAAATACTGATTAAAATACAGTGCATATTGATTAATTCAAACTGTAGATACCGAACTCTTTGTTGATATAAACGGTGACAGAATTACTGTATTGTTATTGTCCTAAACCGTCACGATTTTGATAATTATTATATGTAATATACACATACAGTAACATATATTGAACATGTTACCACATGTTACTGCATGTTACTGCACATGTTACTATTCATTTTACTACACTTTTATTATATTTTGTCAATTATTTGTACATGTTACCACATGTTACTGCTGTTTTTATAAAAAGTATGTATGTATACTTTTAATAGTAAACAGCAGTAACATGTGGTAACATGTTCAAATGTATACTAAAAGCACAACAACCCTATAGTAACATGTATAGTAACATGTAGTAACTTGTCTTCTATAAGTGACAATAAGAATTAATGAAGTGTTGAATGTCAAAAATAACAAAACATCAGTCTTATAAATACCACCTATTTCGAACTATTGTATGTTTTTATAGTTCTTGCTTAATCTTGTTTGTGCTGTAATCTATTCAACTTATTTCTCCAATCAATGAGAGTTTAGAAAAGCAGTGTGGACACAGATCGAGATCTTTTTTCTCCTCCTCTGGAATACTGTGTAAAATGGAGCACTTTCTATCGGGGTGCCATCATGTCGTCTTCATTCTTGCCTTTCTTGTATGGACCATGATATTTGATGGTATCTTCAGATGTTGCAAAGATTGGAATATCGTGATCAATGCAGACGTCGGTTGCATAATGATTCTTTGGAGCTGGTAGATTCACCTGGTCTCCTTTGAGCAATAACAGAAAACTTTTCCACTCAATCAACTCTTTAGACCAGCGAAAATCATTCAGCCAGATGACTTTTTTGTCTGCTCCTACCCAAGCATATTTGTCTACTGCAGGATTCGAAAAGGTGTCAAATAAGTGTAAGAAGGGTTTAAGTAAAAACGTTTTGCCACAATTTGTGTTTCTGACTATCATAAGATTTCTGTACTTACCCCTTCCCAAGGTGAGCAGTTCTCGCAGGGCGGAAGCGTACTAGATTGGGTGAACTTTGTGGTTGTACAAGATTTCTTCCGCACATTTCAGCCACATTTCTTCACAGCCTTGAACGCGTTGACCAGCACCTGCTACACGTATTATGTCCATTCGGCATCGTTTTTTTCGCTCCAAAGTTACTGATGCTTCTCTCATTTTCCACGTTTTTTGTATAAGCTCATTGAGACTTTTTGATGAACGGCAAAGAACAAAATTTGCAAGGTCTTTCTCACCTTCCAGACTCTGCTCATGTGCAATTGCGAGCAAAGCAGTTTCATCTTTGATACCGTTCTTTACAATAAACTCGAACACCTCAATGTTCAATAGTTTTCTTATCTTTTTGCTGCAAGGATCTTTTTCTCTATGAACTGCGTTTGTAGGCATCTGTCTCTTCGAGTGCCTCTCACAGTAGGTTTATGTCAATTTTTAGTCTGCGGGGAACCAATCTCGTCTAAGTTAGGATTATTTGGGCTATTATGAACATTATCATCATGCTTTCAGATATATTTATAAGCTGAGTAGTATCCATCGTGATCCGAGAAATTCACCACCATTCAAACTTTCGTTGGATACTCGCTTAGACTCCAGCCACTTTTTAGGGCCGATCAGCTTCAAAGCTAAATGATAATGATAACCACCATCTGCATGTTTCTCGATGCAGCATGCCCAGTGTTGTGGTTTTAAACAACTTCATTTCGAAACAAAAGCTTCTACTACTGCCTCCGCGAATGATTCTCTCGTTGGAAATGTCTATAAATTTGCCTTGCTGTAAGTTACTAGATAGCTTCTCCTTGGTTTTAATGTGGTCTATTTCGTCTCCTACTTCAGCCATTTTGCTAAATGAAAGTATTTTTAAAATTCCTGCCTACAAAACGTTATTATGCTAATTATTAAATAAATGTTAGTAAATTTCAAAGATTGTTTACATTGTTATTCTACAGAGATACGACGTGACCAGTAACATTGCTTTAAAGTATTACAATTTATAAACTGAAGAGCGTGCATAAAAGCTTCATCAGTATCAATGGAATTGAAGATATTTATCTGCAAGCAAAGCAGAGAGCGTTTGTCGTAAGTTTCTTGATTTTGTATTGATGCACAATAGTGAATTGGTCAACAAAAGCTTATGCATATGTATATAATGTAAACTAAGTTGTGCCTTAGAGATTTAACCCGAATTTTCACATCAAAAGAAAACAGACCCCTGCCCAATTTTTGTATTAAAATTTAGACAATCGTGGAAATAATATCCGTAGACCTTTTATGATTCGTTTTGATAGCAATCTCGCAATTAGTTCACATAAACAGCTATTATAGATAATATAACGTTCCCCCAGCCTCCCCCTGCCACAATGTTGTTCTAAGCATTGATAATACGATAATTTTATGTGCAAAAATCAAGGGGGGGGGTTGAAAGTCTATGAATTAATTTCCACGATTGTGGCTTGACGCAGCATGGAAGGCCGAAAAGAAAAGAAAATTTTGGAATGCGAAATTTGGAAGCTGTTCTTGAAAAGCGATGCTCCCTCAAACTGGAGATCACTGGGCCCCTCATCGACAGCTATTTGAAGGAGATTGGGTAGGCATTTTGGGCAAAGCTTGGCCAATCGAAGTGTACTGGTCTAATGCCTCCAATAAAGCTATTTATACTGTAAAATATCTTTTGCCACATTTGTACGATGTGTGTTGGATACAGGGCTGACATGACTAGTCAAGAAAACAAGAAAATTGTGTTGGAAGTAAACACCTTGGATAGACTTCGAAAGTCATTTCTCCCGTTCGATTAGAAGGCGATAATTATTTGAAAAAGCGCCATTACCTGAAAGTTAAGCAAGATGGTAGAAATATTTTAATCTTTTAAGGCAGGGCTGCTGTTGTTGTGGGGAAAAAAACTCCAATTTTACTTCAGTATTCGAGTCGACTGGAGAAATTAACTGTGACATTTTATGTACAAAGGTATGACAAGAATGGTTTTGCTCAAAAATTGCAACTTCAAAGTCTTTGTAACTACAGTGTACAGTAGAACCATTATAAAAGGCAGTGTGCTGTGAAGGCTGTATCATTGCTTATAAACATAGGAAATTACATTCGCACAACTTTATATATTTCAAATTGAAGTGATCACTTTAACCACTGAGCCTTTGATTTTAAGAATCAGAGCATTTGTGTTGCCTTCACAGCACTGGTGGCTATCTATGACCTGTGAATTTATTGTGCTGAATTGATTAACCTGACACTTGTTTCATATGATATATACTACACAAACGTCTGCCTGCAGGCTAATAACCTTGCGTTGGTGGTGGTGGGGGTGGGGGTGTATTGGGGCAGAATTTGACACGAATGTGTTTATAAATTTCCTTGCAATGTCACCAAATTCAGTTTGCAGGGGCGGATCTAGCCAAAAATCTGACCGTAGCATTTTTGCGAGTCTTCACCAACTAGGGGGCTCCGAGGGGCATGATCCCCAGGAAATTGTTGAAATTTGAACCCTGGAAATTCCATTTGCGGCGTTCTGAGCATGGAATTCTGTCATGAAAATTTGAGCTCACTACAGTCAAATTTTAGACAAATAATGCTTGGAAATGCATGGACAACAATAATTGAAAATTTTGAAAGAATATATCGTGATTTACAAATGTAAACACAAAGGCAAAATCGCCTTACGTACAACCAGATTGCTGAACATACATCTGTCTCATGCCAGTCTTACGAGTTATGGAACGTTCTGGCATCTTTATGTTGGCAGCTGTCCCTTTAGTGCATATCTACAGGTATCCAAGTTAAGTGAATCATTTGTGAATCATCTCATAAGAGTACACGTCATTTGTACTCGCTGGCACCGACCAATAGAGATTTTAGATTTCATTTGCATTGCAAATCGTTTTTCAATAGTGACATAAACACAGAAAATAATTGTTAGTATGCAGTACTGTTGACAATCAAAACAGTCTTAGCATCATGCGTCATTGATGTTTGATTGCAAACTCATCAATAATTTCCTCGGTATAAGGTGGATTTCGCAGTTTACATTCAGTAAAGCCAGCTCGGTCTGACATGGTGCTCCGAAGGTACGTTTTTAGTCGCCTTAATACAGATATAGATCTTTCGCAGGTGCATGTCGTAACTGTAATTGTGGCAAATATTTGCAGTACAGTATATATATTGGGAAAACTTAATCTGTCCACGAAAGGTAATGGGTCTTTTTCCATCTGACATCGTTCACTCTACATTTCCAACTCAGTGTCAAGAAAACGTGGTTGTGGTAGATCATCTTGGTACTAATCAAGGAACTTTGGAAAATTTTTCTTCCAATCTGGACAGGTCATAACATTCTTGGGTAAACCGTAAACAGAATTCATTACATCAAGATTAGTTTCGGAAAATCGCATTTGGATTTGGGAAAATGCTTGTTCTGTGAGGAGACCAGGAAGAAATTTCATATCGAGCAATGCCACGAATAAATTAAAATTGGTGCCAGTACGCAGCGATGTCCGACAAATTGTGACAAATGGTTCAAAGGAACAATCACTACCAATTTACAATGTAAAAATTCAGTCGGTTGATGGGGAGCAAGGTGAGACAATTGAAGTTACTGGATCGCGAATGCAAAACTTTACAACAATTAAGAGACCAAATATTAGTCAATTGATAGAAAAATTCCAACAGGCTAAGGACAAACAATTCTACATAGCGAAAGATAGGAAGTATCCAATTGATTTGATAATTGGTGACAATCTTTATCGGTGACAATTAAAACTGAAGAAGTGTTTAAAGGGAGAAGTAATGAACCAGTACTCAAAGAAACCACATTTGGGTGGGTTATCCATGGAGGTGATTGTTCAGTTGACGAGTGCTTGTTCACAACTGAAGTTTTCGACAACGAGAAACTATACAGTTTGGATGTTCTTGGGATTGAAGACGGGAGAGAGAATGATCAAGATGAAGTGCTGCTGGAGTTTACAGAAAACATGGCAAGAAAAGCTGATGGCTGGTATGAAATTAATATACCATGGATTGAGGGTAGTGAGTTAAGAGGGACTAATTTCGAACACGGTAAGCGTAGACTGAGAAGTGTTGAGAAGAAATTGAGTCGAGATAAAGAATTGTCAAAGGGCTATGAAGAAATAGTGAGATAGCAGTTAGATTCAGGGATAATTGAGCATGCCCCAGAAGAACCAACTGGGAAAAGAGTCTTCTACATACCTCATAAGCCTGTTGTAAGACAAGATGCAGTGACAACAAAAATTCACATGGTATTTGATGCTAGTGCAAAACCGCCGCCTTTATAGCAAGTAGTATAAATGAATGCATGCATCCTGGTCCCCCTCTACAGCCACATTTATGGGACATTATGATACAAACAAGAATGTGCACCAATATTCTGCTTGCTGACATTGAGAAGGCATTCCATCAGATCGAGATAAAGGGGGAAGACAGAGATGCGTTCAGATTTCTCCTTAATATCCATGGTAAAGACGAACACCTTAGATTCGCAAGGGTTTTTTCAGAGCAGAAGCCAGCCCTTGCAGAGTGGACACATTAGTTCAACATTCTGAGGTGTTTGTTTTTGGGCTCGCTAAATTGCGCTTGTAAAACTTATATGACTCGCCTTTTGTAGCAAGTAAATATCACTATTTATTAATAAAAAGAGGGTCTTTCTACAGATATAGCTAGTTGCCTCTATAAAGTAATCGTGATTGTGTGAGACGAGTTGTAAACCACACTTGCCCTTACCCCATATCTTATTTCACCTTTTCACAGGTGTAAGTGCGGTCATTGTACAATAACACACTTACAAAATACTGACGAAGCTTGGTGCTGTCAAGAGCTGGAATTAGAGAAATTTGCTCTAAGACACCTGGCGCGAAAATACAAGATACTCAACCAAATAAGATAAAAACAGACTGGTTCAGAGCAAACGTATGCGCTCTTGTTTTAAGCTCTATTGCTTGTCTATTTTTAGTCACTAAATGATGTTTATTTATAAATACATACGATTGAACTACTTCGCTATTTCTATTCTTTATTAGGTTTTTACGCAGTGTTGCCTACAGAGAGTTTACCTCCATGGCACATGGATACTTAGGTGATGAAAAGAGAGCACTACCAGCATGTGCATACAATGCAATCAGGTCAACTTTTAGTGATGAAAGGAACAATTTAAATGTTTTGATGATGAACGTGCTTGACATTCATTAAATTCACAATGTACTTTTTATTGTTAGACCTATATTATAGACCTATTGCCTTGTTCACATTATATTATACAGAGATTAGCATTTTATGTAGACATTAGACTTTTGTATAAAGCTAATTCAAAAAAGGTTGTCCTTCGGAAATCTAAAATTCAAATTACAAAATTCAAATTACAAAATACAAAATACAGGAACAGTATATCACATTACTCACATGGGTGGACTTTTAACATCCAGTCTGTGATATACAGTTATACACCATACAAGAAGGTATTTTCTGTCAACTGGAATATTTCCAAAGAGATATGTTTACATTTGAAGCCCATCACAAACTATTTTGATCTCATACTTTGTGTTTTGGAATTTAGATTTTGTATTTTTGCAGGACAACCTTTTTTGAATTAGCTGTATACTTTAAAAATGCTAGAAAGAGGAACAATCATTGCAGCAAAATGCCTCTGTCATTTCCCACCTATGTCCAATCAGGGCCATAACTAAAATGTTAATTGGGGGAGGGGGTGCATATTCATATATTTGCATTCTGCCCGATGAATTCCTTTTAAAATCAAATGTAATGACAACTGATTTCAAAAGAAATTTGTCAAGCAGAAGGCAAATACATAAATATGAACCCCCTCTTAATTAACGCTTTAGTTACGGCCCTGTGTCCAATGTTTCTATGGGGTAGGTGGGACATGATAAGTGCACAATTTATTAATGTAACACAGATTTCCTTGTCATGAACAATGCTTATGATCAAAATTTACCGAACAATTATTACAATATATACATTACAGAAATATGTACAACACTGCGTCATATTTTTTGGACAGTCAAGAATGTTTTTGTGACCTTCGATGAATCCGATGGATTCTTGCAAACAGAACATTTGGATTTAGACCTTGTTTGAGCCTCTGCAGGAGTTGGTGGTTCAAGCTCTGTCACTGAAACAAAGAAGCATTACCACCTATTATTCCAGTAAAAATTCAAGATGAGACATTTTGGGCTTACCTTGACAGTGGATCAGGAAGAAATTTCATATCGAGCAATGCCACAAATAAATTAAAAAAAGGAGGGGGTGCATATACAGTACTTACTGTACAATGCAAATGCATTGGTGACATTTCCACACATCACAACTGAACTATTTATTTACACTACATACCTACAATACATTCCAGGGAATGAGTAGTGGATCATCTTTAGGGAAAATGATTTAATACGGAGTGAAATCCCTCCAGACAGCTAGTTTGTGATATCGGGGAAGCCTGGTTGATTGCATTTACAAGTGTTGTCTTTGCCAGTGATAACAAACTTTCTCATGAGCAACTTTACTTACTTGTGTTGTTGTGGAAATAGGATGGGGGTGGGGTTTTGGCTTACACACAAGTTAGAGAGCGGGTAATACATCATTGAATAGACCACAGTACTTAGATAGCTAGAACAGTTGGACATCGTATACAGAGTGAACATACCTTCAAATAGATACTGACAGGGAGAAATATCTGGCCCATGAGCACATTTAGAAAACAGTGGGTCATCTAAATTGTCATGCTTGTTAACTATGTGGCTTAGAAAAGATTTGAACTTTGCCCAAATAACTGTTCTATTGCCATTATGTGTGGAACATGCACTCCAATAAAAATGATTGCCACAAGGCTTTATCTACTGTCACTCCTTCACATCCACCTTCCTTTGACACTTTAGTCATTACTTTTGTGATCTCTAAAAATAGTGTATGTTTAGTTAATCTAACCTCATCATAATATTAGCACACTCACCCTGTACTCATTATCTAAGCACCCCAATTACTCTTTTTCAGATGCCACAAATCAAAGTAATGTTTCACATTAGCCAACTTTGGTTTCATGTATTTGCTAATAGAACCATGTCTGTCAGAAATGAATGGAGACATTATAATTTGACATCCTGACAAGAATCCCATACAGTTTTGGAATGCCAAGTATTCCATTGCTGGGCTGCTGCCTGCTTCATCTCTCTGTAAGTAAAATGAGAAGTGTTCAGTATCAGGTCATACAGTAGTCAGATTAACTAAGACCAGTTCACACAGGGGACTTTCTTCTGCAATAATTTTTCACCCTTGGAGGTGTGAGCTAAACAAGTGACATTGTTACAAATCTTTGAATTGACATCACTAATCAAGCACATTTACCACCAAGCTACACATTTGTATCCATCAAAAACAAAAAAATTGCACATTAAGTCACACCAATTTTGCATGTATGAACTGGCCTTAACACATATACACGAAAACGATTCATGCCTTCAATAGTATGATTAACTAGCTGGAAATATTGAGATATGTATTTAGTACAGTTCATTTACCTGTACTAGTGAAAAGTGAATAATCAGAGATAATCTAATCTTCGCGCCTCGCGCCTTTTTTCGCGCCTTTTTTCGCGCCTTACTTTTCATGCCTTACTTTTCATGCTTTTTTTTCGTGCCTTTTTTCGCGCCTTTTTTCCCACGTCTTATTCCCGGCCTCGTTTGTCTGGGATTTTTTTCGCTAAAAGTTCATTAAATTATTCTTAAAAATTACCATCATCATCTTTTAATGTATAGGGAGAAAGAAACTTGCTAAACAAGTGACTCTACTATTATTCATTAACTGGAACGATAACTCCGCAATAAAGCCGTATTTTCACTGGCAAATTTTTGTCGCGCAAGTCTTTGTACTCTCAACTAGTACAAATTAGATTCTTAATTAATAGTTCATTTCAATTTGAGTAGAACCATACACATGTCACATCATGTGAAAATAATTGCCAGCAAAAAATCGGCTTTTGAATAGTGTGTATTACTTATGAATACTGTCCAATGTCATATGTCATTAGTCAAATGTCTGAAAATAACATAGCATAGATAAGTACAAAATTAGGGGGAGTTACCCCTGATTAATTAAAGTTTGATTATGAACAGTTATATGATTATTTTGTTTCAAATAATTTGCTATCCGATTATCAATTTGGTTTTAGACAGTTTCACTCCGCAGCATCAACCGTTTTAGATAGCACAAATGAGTGGCTTAGTTAATATGGACCGTGGTAAAATTAATATTGCAGTATTTCTAGACTTACAGAAAGCTTTTGATACGATAAATCACGATATTCTTTTAAAGAAACTTGAAAGGTATGGCATGGGATCACCAGTGTTGAATCTTTTAAGAAATTACCTAACAGACAGAACTTAGATGTGCTCAGTAAACAAAAAAAAACAGTTGCGTGTGGTGTTCCTCAAGGCTCGACTCTTGGTCCACTTCTATTCTTAATTTATATAAACGATTTACCAGGTAGTTTGGAGTTTTCATCGGCAAGAATGTTTGCTGATGATACTACATTAACTGCCTCTGGTGGGTCAGTTCTAGGTGCTGGGGTGGCCATTTATTAATCGGATCAAGGCATAACATAAATAACTTATTTCATGCTCCCAAAGTGCATGCTGGTGACATGCCAATCAAAAGGGTGAAAGAAACAAAGGCACCTGGGGTCTATATTGATGAATATTTATCTTGGAATAAGCACATTGAAATATTTCAAAAAAAATCTCATCCGGCATCGGGGCAGTCAGGAAACTAAAGCCTCATGTTGATCATAATATTTTAATATGTGCTTACAATGCACTAGTTTTACCGCACTTTGATTATTGTTGTGAAGTTTGGGACACTATTAATTTTACACTTTGCAATCGCTTGCAGAAATTACAAAATAGGGCTGCTAGAATAATCGTGGGCCGTATAAACAAACACAGACAGTCTGAACTTGCTCTGGCTGAACTCAACTGGAAGACCTTAAGTGAAAGAAGAGCTCAGTTTGTCGCAAGCCAGATGTATAAAATAACCCACGATCTAGCACCCAAACGATTATCCAATATTTTTCATGAAACGCTTTCCTCTCGACATTACAATCTGAGAGGTTCTTCCACTAAACTTTGTTTGCCCCAACTTAAGACTGATTATCTAAAAAAGAGTTTTAATTATAGAGGGGGAAAACTGTGGAACAGCCTCTCAGATGATATATGAAGTAACGAATTACTTGTTGCCTTTAAAACCAGCATTCGTGCACCTGGCCAATTTCTTAAAATTTTTTAATCTATTTACATATTTCATGTGAGTTCAAAATTTCTATTTATGAGTAATTCCAAATATTCCATGTAGTAACGTACTGTCTGTATGTTGTAATTGCTTAATATTTTTAATATGTGTATGTAATATGATTTTTAAACTACGCGCCTCTTGGAAATCAGCTCTTGCTGAATGGTCAGCGTAGTAAAATAAAGTTTTACCTACCTACCTACCTTCTTATTAGTTGAACTCAAACTATAGTTGGTTGAGTTAAACACGGGTGTATATGAATTAAAATTCACTGACGAGCTAATCTTATATGCCCAAAGTGAACGTCAGTAAGTGGTAGTAAATAATTTAATGAACTTTTAGCGAAAAAGACGCGAGGCGGGAAAAACTGCAGAAAAAAAGGCATGAAAAAAAAGCATGAAAAAAGGCATGAAAAAAAGGCGCGAAAAAAGGCATGAAAAAAAGGCGCGAGAAAAGGCACGAAAAAAAGGCGCGAGGCCCGAAGAAAAGGCACGAGGTGCGAAAATTAGACTACCTCAAATAATCATAGATGCAGTGCAGCTGAAGATAGTATAGGCACAATACCTTGCACTATGTCCCATGCTGTCATGGCAACCATCTCCTGCCAAAGCCAAAGAGCCAGCTTGTTTAGCCTGGTTTATTAGTTTCTTTTGGTACTCTTTCCAATGTATGTGGATTGAGGGCAATAGGATTTTCTATAATTAAAATGAAAAAGAGGCAGGGAGATAATTTATTATATTTTATCATTTTTTTGCTGTTTAAAATTTCAGTGTTTTTTTTTCATTATACTTACTCGTTGATGTCTAAAATATGTAGGCAATGAAATGCAAGCAAGTCCCATATGCTTCATGACCTGCAAAACGTTACTTGCTGATGACCCAGCTACCAAAGTTGCAAAGCATAACAGGAAATTCCCTGGCATTTGTTGCTGGCTTTTCCAAGCAAAGTGTTTACCACACCTGGGTAGTTGTTGTTACCATTGTTCCAACCTGTGACACTTTTAACAAAGGCTCACTTTGATGGCAAAAATGCAGGCCTTGAACAGCAGTAGTAACTGTGTGAGGAAGACAATAAATTTTGGTTGTTTGCAAATATTGTCTGTAAGATCCTCTCTAGAAAGCAGAAAAACTCCATATAAATGAACCCATAAGTTATCTTTCGGCTGAAATTGTATTAGTAATGTGTATTTTCATGTTGGTAAGTACCATATTCATACACCATAGGACTACCAGACAGTGTTGGCCAGTAACGAAGTAAATTTACTTCGTTACTTTACTTAAGTAAAAAAAAAATCAGTATTTACTTGCTACGAAGTATTTTTTATGAAGTACTTTTTACTTGTAACGAAGTACGATTTTAGGCAAATATTTACTTTTTTACTTCGTTACATTTTGAAATTTTAGAGAAGTAAAAATTTTTTTCTCAAAGGAAAACTTTGCCTTCCAAAGTGGATCAGCACTAAAAGCTCCAATCACAGATCACAGGACTGGAAGAATATATAATAAACTTGGCGCTGTTTCTTCTGGTTTTGTTCCGCCCAAATAATTTGTAATTCTGTACGTGTTTACATGTAAAGTACTTTGCATATTGTGTCCTAATCTCCAGTGCGGTTGACGTTGTTGATGTTGATGCAGCACTTAATTATCCTTGGCCATACCTTTCCTCGATATTCGAGACTGTTGACGTAAACGATAAATCGGCGCATGTGAATGCCTTCTTTGTTTGCCAAAGCAAAAAGTTTTATCATCTGCATTAAACTCTCCCACAAATTTGCAAAAGCATGTCGAGGTAAGCGTCTATTCTTTCTTTATTGTACTGCTTGGCTATTTTGTTGAATGTAACTGGCTTTTAATGCCTTATACATGTACTGATGTAGCCGGATTTCAGGACTCCCAAAATGCTCAAATAGTAAAAGGGATTTATATCAATTATCAAATTTATGTCAACTATTTGTAGCGAATCCACTCTTCTGATCTCAAAACCTACAAGTCTTTGACAGCTGGAATGCAAAGCTCTACCAAGAAAAACAGTGGTCTGACCCATTCGTGTGAAACTGACCGCTCGTTTTGGAAACAGTTGAAGGTAGGGGAAAGTCCAGAAATGCTTTCTCTTGGCAATTATAACAGGAGATTATCACAAGCTGATGATGATCGTATGGTTTTAGATTTTGCAATCAATAGACTTGTAGCCATTTCGTTTTGTTTCGCTGCCTAGCTTTAATCGAATAATAAAAGCTATCTCTCCTAAATTTAATGTCATAAGTGAGTCAACTTTGAAACGTAGGTATGGTGACTTGGCTACGACTATCTTGTGTAACATAAAATCACTACTTAATGATGTTAGTTATGTTGCCACTACAACCGATGGGTGGTCAAGTGGAGGAAGGTCGTTTGTTGGAGTAACTGCCCACTGGGTTGATCCAAATACCATCAAGCAGTTCTGGGCTGCATTGTCATGTGAACGTCTCCAGGGCTCGCACACCTATGATGCTCTTGCCAAAGCTCTTAGGTCAACCCATATCAAATTTGGCATTACTAAAAAGGTCGTCTCCACCACAACTGACAATGCCTCCAACTTTGTTGAAGCATTTCGTATGTTTGGTTCAGCCGATGAAGAGGAAGAAGAGGACACCATTGATGAGGACCTTGTTCATCCTGTCCCCATTACTGCAACACTTTTTAACCATCAAAGCAATAGTCGAGGAACAAATATACAACTACCCCCACACCAACGCTGTGCCTACTACTCCTTGAACCTAATTGCAACCAAAGATGCACAAAATGCTGAATTGAATTCACAATTCAAAAAGTTGTATCGTTTATCCTCAGCTAAAGCGACTGCAATTTGGAATAAATCTTCTCGGTCAGTTCAAACTGCTGAAGTTATCATAGGGACATGCAAGCAAGCCCTTGTGAAGCCAAACCAGACATGATGGAACTCATGGTACATGGCAATTCCACGTCTAGTAAAGATTAATTAAAAAGATCCTCGTGTTTTGGCACTCTTGTGTGAACGGATAAAATTACCAAGGTATCATATCATCTATGCCTAAAGTATAAATTTTGTATTCAGTATGTTTTGTGTATGTACTTATTTTTGCTTATTCAAAACCTTGCAGAAATGTAAATGAAAATTGTAATTCTACATTATTATAACTTTATAGTTTCACAATTGACGAGCTTGAGTTTTTCTATGATTATGTGAGTGTGATGGGAACGTTTGCACAAACACTTGATCTTCTCCAATCAGAGGAGAAAGGATTTATGGGTTACCTTCTTCCGTCCTTATATGGACTCAGAGCCAAATTGCTCAATATCCAACAAAAATCAACATATTGTGAACCACTTGCTAATGCCCTCATTGCTGGTATAGACAAGAGGTTTGGCACCATGATGAAGGACCCCAAATTGCTTGCAGCAAGTTCGATCCATCCACATTTTAAGACTGATTGTTTAATGCCCAATGAGCTGATTAAAGTGGGTAAGTTGTATGTTATTTTAATGTTTTAAGAATTCATTAAATGGAGATATATTGGAAATTTGTTCTTTATAAGTTCTTACAAAGTAGTATTATTTACTTGTATAATTAGATACAAAACTAGATGTCAAAGATGCTATCATGAATTTCTCATCTATTTCAGGCACCAGTTATTTGAAAAGTATGATTCAAGACCACATAGACAACAACCTGTCTTCTTCTGGCCCATCACTAACAGATGATCAAAATGAAAGGAGCAGCCATATGATTTTGAAGATCTATTTGGGAGGAAGTCTAAAGAAAATGCCCTGATTCAATGCAACAGCTGCAGCGTTTTCTAAGTTCTCCAGTTTCTCAGTCTGCAGATGAAATTCTTCAGTGGCCCCAGCTGAAGTACATATTTCTCCAATTAAACACTTCAATGCCATCAAGTGCTGCCAGTGAAAGGCTGTTTAGTGCTGCATCACAGATCTTTTTACCTCGTTGGAGTAGAATTAATGATTCAAACTTTCAGAACCAACTGATTTGCAAAGTAAACAGTTCTTTTGCATAAGTTACATTTAATGGGATTTTCCAGTTGTTATAAAGTAATAAAGTACTGACAATATATATGGAAATATTTAAAGAATATATTTTTACTAAGTTACTACATTTGTGTCAACAGTTATCATTTGTCAAGTGAAATGCTCGCAAATTTATATACTATTTCAATAGTACTTTTACTCAAGTAAATTTTTCATTGTACTTAGTGAAATCTTCAAGCAATAGTTTTACTTTTACTTAAAGGGAAGTGACAACAAAAAATTTTATCGGCTTATTTGAGAGAGACTCCAAAACAACATATAGAAGTCTGTTACAGAATTTTTATATCTGCCTTATTTGGTGAGATATTTTGACTTGAAATCTTTAGTTGTCCGCCATCTTGGATATTTGTAGATATGCATGATACGTCTCAACTGAGGTCACGCAATTTTTTTTTCTTACGACACAATGATTAATCTTCTCCATAGATAGTAGTATTTAGGAGAAGCTTTGAATAGCTTATCCCTGTTGTGACTTCACCAAAACATTGTTAATGAGGTTAAAAATTTATCGATGGATGGTTGAGATGGATAAGATGGCGGACAGTTCGATTATTCAGGTGACAATATCTCCCAAAGTAAAACAGATATAAAAACTTTGTAAAATACGTTTAGATATTACTTTTAGAGTCTCTTTCAAATGAGAAGATAAAAATTTTTGTTGCCATTTCCCTTTCAGTAAAATTTTCCGGAAATATTTTTACTTTTACTCAAGTACAAATTGAGGGGTTACTTTTCACTTTTACCTAAGTAAAAATTTCGAGTACTTTGCTGAACACTGCTATCAGAATTGTCAACATAGCATTTTTTTTAAACCTTTCACATCTCCCTTATCAGTCCAACACTAGAGGCAAATTCTGCATAAATCAGACAACTTTACACAAAATATTACTACTATACCTTCCTCACTATCATCTGACAAATCCATTATGTCATCTTCTAGCATATAGTCATAATTTGTGTCTGTATCACTGTCAGATAACTGCATGGCTACATCATCTTACTCTAGAGAAGATTCTGGGCAGCTCTGGTTGGCATTGTTTGGGCAGATGTTCAGAGCATGTGAGTTTGCCAGCATTATTCTAACATTTTCACTATTCCATTGATAATGTGGGGTTGATCCAGCTGCACAGGGCCGGATTAACCTCTCAGGAGGCCTGGGGCCCGCCTTATGGTGGGTGGCCTTTCTTGCCTTTAATTTTATGTTCTCCACAAAATTACCGGGTTGATACTGGATATATTTTAGGACAAACCTCTTCCAGTTAGCTATAGCTATAGCTAAAACTCAGACCTTTGTGGCAAAACGTAACTAAAAACTCAAGTACATACAATACTTCTACATTTCACAGAAAAAGCAAATAAGTTATATTAACAAATACTCCGAAAATAAACATCTCGGAAATTAACTCCCAAGCTGAAACCAATGTCCAAGACAACATAGAGGGCAAAAACAGTTTGGCATTCTGGTACAGTACAATCATCTAAAATTTGTCCTCTGAATTAAAACAGACTCTATACAGCAACCTTTCTTGATTTTTGCATAGCAAACTCCTCAATGATAGCAGATAGATCCAAGTTGCCCATAACATCAGATTCTATGCTCATGATCACCAAATTGACGTGCGTAGGCGATTCTTAATCAGCTTTAATTTTGAAAATGACCGTTGGCCACTGCAGTTTGTGACCATAAGCACAAGGTAAATCCGCAGAGCAATCTCAACGTTGGAAAAAGTAGCCTGTGCGCATTTGGACATGATAAGCCTGTGCAGAAAGAGTTCAGTGCTGATCTTGTCTGGTTCGTCATCTTTGCAAATGTTGGCAAAGGCAACAAACTGACATAACTCGTCAATAAGTGCGTTATCCAAATCATCAGGACAGGCATCGACGAGCATCTTGGCTGATTCTTTGAGTTCTTCCTGTGACATCTCTGATAGGTGCCCAAAAAAGTTAAAACGTGCAGAAATTTCCTGGTAGGCTTGCAGGCGTTGGTCAAGAGATGCAATAAATTGATCAACAACAGGCAGGAAACTTTCTAAAATTAAAATTAAAAAGCAATGGTATGGTTATACGTGAGTCGCATGCCTTCAGCCTTTAATCAATTCGAATTCATTTTATCTTTCATCTTTTCATTTAGTGTTTGACTATTTAGTGTTTGATTATTTCACGACGCTTTGCGACGGGGTTAGCTGTACTTCCTCTTCACGACCGTAGTCCAATGGATTCAGGCGAACATTACGCGTCCTCTTTCGAATTTTTGCCTGTGCGTTTCGGCTGAACCAGATAGCGCTTTACCTTGCCTTTCGTAGTCTTCAAAGGAATCGCGCTTGCATGAAATGAAATCCTTCAGACTGACCAGTGATGCGACAGCTGTGTTCAAACCGAGTTTCGGATCTTGTAGGCCTTTATTAGTAGCATTGGCATGTTGCAGGATGTCATTCCAAAAGACAGTGTAAATTCCTACAAAGTAAATATTTTCTGTTATTTGCTGTTCTAATTTTGCTAGGTCGAATGGCAGTTTGTGTCGATACGTGAAAGTGAACATGCTAAATTTCCCATGTCCTTGTTTTCTACCAAACATGAAAGAATACGTTTAGTGGCCAGCTAAATGAAAATAAAATAGCACCTATTAAAATATGCCTACCAGTTTCCAATTGATTCAATCGTGCCAGCAGTCCTTCGGCGTCACAGCGAACCCGTGCCTTCTTTTCGGTGTCATTGCAAATTTTTTCCAATCCATTTTTGAATTGCAGGTAGCAATGTTTAAGTGCTTTGGTACCATCGGCTCTACAAGACCAGCAAGTCGTGGTGACACCATGGCCAGAAATACGCGATATGCACTTGTGCAATCCACGCGTTGAACTGCCAAATTAATATAATTTGTATAGGGGTGAGGTAAATTTTCTTATATTTTGGCGTAATGCGCTTAATATTCAAACAAACGAAAGCTGCATCAAGTCTCTGACTTGTTTTCGAACAGCCAGGACTACAAATTATGACATCTGCATTAAAACAAAATTGTCCCTGAGAATTTTTCAAAAACGCGATCAGTTAATATACGTTAGTTAACAACCAATGGCGCAGAAAGCACAAGTTCCGTGGGAAAAACCTATCTTTGTGAGTACAAGCAACGTAGATTTCGATTAACGAAAGTTGTTCAAGCAAGTTGAGGTTCCTGTGGCTTAGCCTGATATAAAACCTTAAAATCCTACCTTTTTTCGTTTGTCCCAACAATATATACTTTTAGGGTAAATTAGAGTTGTATTATATTGAAAAGCGCTTCGTTGAGTATAAAAATGGCCATAACTTTGCAAGCTTTTGACCGATTTCCACCGTGAAACTGTCATAACGAAGCTTTCAAACCGATCTTGAAAATAAACAAAGTACAAAGTCCTCATACGCATGCCTAATGCATCTAAATACCGCTGAAGTGCCAGCAGTCCATAATATTGCGTGATATTTTTGAGTCTGCATCATCGTCAACATCAGCGGTTATACCATGGACGCGCAAATTTTATTGAACGCGCGAAATTTAAGCACATAAACAATACTGATATATGGCCACTGGCTATGGCAAGCAAGCAAAAATTTATCTCAAAAATAACCTTCAATAACAACGATGTTGATCGTGGTGTACAATTATTGAGCAACAAAGCAATTGCAGTTTTGGAAATCCCTCAGGAGATTTTGATTTACTGGCATAGCTTAAAGGATAAAGGTCACGACTTAGCATATGCAAATTCGATAAACAATTTTGCAGTACTTCCGTTTAAAGTCTTGCAAAATCCTAGCTTGGAGAAAAAGATTGTGGATGTAGCTGGGCTTGCCAGAAGAGAATGTCACGGGAAAAGTGGTAGAAAGAGGCAGGAGCTCTTGGAAAAAAAACGTTCCGTAAAAATATGCAAAGCGGACATTTGCCATGAAAAGGCTGCAGTACAACATATTGATGGCATCGTACAGAATCGAGTAGAAAGCCTAGCAATTGAAGAGCTTGAGAAGAGGTGCTCTGAACTTTTTTCACAATTTACAGCAGCAAAACAAACGCTCACAAATGTTGATACAAGGTTGAATAGGTGCGAGGCCGAAAAAGGTCTTTTGAAAGAGGAGAATGCCACCTTAGCTAATCAAATAGAACAGATTGAACACCTTAACGTTTGCCAAAATTGTGCACCCAACCTTGAGAATCATTCTAAGGAGTTAAATGAGGTTGGAACAAGACAGCATCAAAGAAAAATTAAGGAGTTGTCAACAAAAGCTGAAAAAGCATTATGGTTCCTGGAATTATATGGTGTAACCTTGGACAGCCTTTCAGTGGAAGATTCAAATGGTTAAACGTCTTGATGTCCTTGCAGACTACGAATTGCAACCAAATAAGTATTCCAAACAAAATACTGATTATTGGACAAAGACAATCCTTGATGACAGACGAAAATACCTACGTCCGAGCAAATCATTGACTTGTAAGTTTTTCTTTATATTTGCAAATGTTGTGGTAAAAATAAAATAATCTGGGTGTAAATAACAACTGAAAAAATTTAATAGTTTTCTTATTATCTGGTTGCAAGTACAAGTGATTTCAGGTTGCAGGATTCACACTGTACAACTCAGTTTAAAGGGAAATGGCAACAAAAAATGTTATATTCTCATTTGAAAGAGACTCTAAAATAATATATAGAAGTCTATTACAAAATTTTATATCTGTTTTACTTCGGGAGATATTCTCACCTAAATAATCGAACTGTCCGCCATCTTGGATTAATTTTTAACCTCATTAACAATGTTTAGTGACGTCACAACTGGGATAAGCGATTCAAAGCTTCTCCTAAATATCTACCACAAATAGAATATTTTTGAAACCTTTTCAGTCCGTGCTGAAATCCAAAACACTTACTATGTGTGTGGTTATTGGAGAAGACTAATCATTGTGTCCTAAGAAAAAAAATTGCATGACCCAAGTTGTGACGTATCATGCATATCTACAAATATCCAAGTTGGCGGACAACTAAAGATTTCAAGTCAAAATATCTCACCAAATAAGGCAGATATAAAAATTCTGTAATAGACTTCTATAAATTGTTTTGGAGTCTCTTTCAAATAAGATGATAAAAATATTTGTTGCCATTTCCCTTTAACAAACAGTTTGATACCAGGCTAACTCAAGGCTTTCTTTTGAAGATGGGTTTTTGGTGACATAAAAGTTGATAGTTTCAAATAAATAAGTAGGAGCTCGAACCAGGACACCATCACTGTTTATAACATAGTCCTTTGTTGATCTTTTTAGAATAGGTTTGGCCCTAACAGGAAATTCAATGGAATGACCTTCTCCTTGTTTACTCAATGAATAATGCCATGAGAAAGGAAGCATCATCCTTTCAGTCATTTTTTATAAACATAGTGGCTCCAGGTAGATTTGATGGGAATCCTTTCTTCCTGAAGATGTGCCTGAATATGTCGCGCTCAAATTCGATTGAGAACTTTGGGGCCAGTGACTTGCATTTTAAATGCTTTTTAACTGCATTTAAAAACCTGACACGTACAGCGTCGAGTCTGTTGTCATCAATGACTGGACTGTCGTACAAAGCTCTAAATTATTTAGAAATATATTTTACATATTATTGTTTTGCTACAAAGTTTTATTTATTTAATTTTGCCTTTATTTACACAAACAAGCAACATACACATATGTTCATTTTTGCTCAAAACACAAACAAAAATCATGTTTTACTCTACATCTTTAAAACAGACATATACCTGTATTAAATGGTTATAGGCATTCACCTAGAATATAAATACATACCTTAGTATAGCTTCGGGGATGTGTTTTCTTGGCTCCCAAGTACAGCTCGCCATGTCATATCCTACCCATTTCATAAGGAATTCTGAGCTCTAGAAATATTACAATATATTAAAAAATAAGTTGTAAATAAATGTAAATAAACGTTCTATTTATAAACAAAACAGAGTCAAAATACCAGAAAAATAAATTAAACTTAAATACCTTTCCACTTCCTCGCGAACATATAACCTGTTCCACTTCGTATGAATCAGGTAAACACGGTCTACTTGTTATTCGGCTATCTTTTAAATGCCCTTTGTCACGAGAACTGGAATAAAACCCACCACAGACGTTTTGCTTTGCTTGCCTCGTGTAGCGTGCTCTCTCACATGCATCCGCCATCTTTGTTTAATCTTAAGCTGTGTTATGCGCACGCGCTTTAGTTAATCTTCGCTGACACAATGACTGGTGTGTGTGTACTAAAATGTCGCATATTTCTGGCCATGCGCTTCACGGTCAGCGATACATCGGCTGTTTTTAAGGCGTCCGTTAAAATTTGATACCGGTGTGTCGAAGCTGTGAAAAAGACGTAAAGCTAAGGAAGATTAATAACTTAATTGAGATTTGAGAACCATTCCAAACAAAAGTTGGTAAGTTATGTAGTTTTCTCTTCTGCAAACTCACCTTTTCAAGAAAATCGAAAAATTTAACAGCATTCATGCAGCATTCATGCAGCATTCTGCTGCATTCTGTCCAACCAGATTCAGAGGATGGGCAGTACAAGGAACCCATGTTGCATGGCAGTTTGTTTGCATGACCTATACAAACGAGAAATTTACGGAATACGGTTTGCGCAATACTTCAATATAATCGTAATTCCTAAAGCATTATAGAACCTAATGAACCTACTTTCGCTTGCAAACCATTATATACAACACTCATCGCAGATGCGTTGTCATAGCTTTGCCCACGACAATCTTCGATGTTCAGATCCTGTTCTCGAAGGAACTGTTGAACGTTGAACATTTCTTCTGCTTTGGGGCCCCTGTTCGCCATGAATGTAACAAAACGTTCCACAGGACCATCATCCTCCATGTACCGAAGCACTAGGGTGAGTTGATTGATATAGCTTTCATCTGATGTGGAATCGAGTGAGACAGAATAGTATTTGGAGCGTTTAACGCGTGTAATGATTTCTCCTAAAATTTGTTTACCAATCACGACGATGATCTCCTCCATGATCGTATGTCCTCTGCCATGATTCGCGTGCCTCGATATGTGCTGGGCTAAAAAACTGTCGTACTGGGCAATGAGCTCAAGCAAACCAAGGTAATTTCCATTCCCAGGTGATTCAATCAGCTCATTGCATCCTCTGAATGTGCTAAACCGTGCTCAGCGATGAACTTCACCACCATGCTGACAACCCGTTTTGAAACTGACATCCAGTACTGATGTTCTTGTTGTACTTGCTATGCTAGTGCTGTGTCAATTCTCCCCACCGCGTTCAATCTAGCAGTGAAAGCGATTGCCGCGTTTATGTGTTCTTTCGAGAATTCATGACTTCGAAGTCGTTCTTGCGCATGCTTCCAGTCAAAATATCCACCATGAACAAGCGATGAGACATGTGGAGGCGCATCCAACTACGAGCGCATCAAACGACATTGGAAACAAAAGACACAACCTTTGGCAGGCGAGAAGCATAACCAGTCCCTGAACACAACTTCCCCATTGCGGTTTTGTCGATAAAAGAGGCCAGTGGTGCATTTTCGTTGGGCTGTCCTGTCATTCCTATGTTGCCGAGCTGAGTACTGTGACAACAGTTTTTCATTAGTGTTGAACATCTGTTGCACCTTTAAGTACCCAGTAGTCACATATTTCACTTGTGATTATAACTGGCCACTGCCCGATGTCATTACCGCCTGCAACTGGTGGTTGTTCAAGGCCATTATTAGCATTAGTTCTGTTGTCGTCGCATGTATTATCAGTTGACTCGATTACATTAGCGTCGCCACTATTACGAGGTGACTCGGTTACAATAACGTCGCCTGTATTATCAGCAACTTGAACATCAACGACATCTTTGCGATCACTTGCTTGTCTTACTTGCGGTGGCTGAACAAGGAATCGCCTAATTTTTGTTAATTTTGCTGCCTCTTTTTTAGCCAGACTCACTTTTCGTCTTTTCTCAGCGCCACTAGCATGAATGCGTGACTGATTCCTTGTGC
This sequence comes from Muricea muricata, assembly GCA_963855995.1. NCBI lineage: Eukaryota > Metazoa > Cnidaria > Anthozoa > Malacalcyonacea > Plexauridae > Muricea > Muricea muricata. The sequence continues at coordinate 63,629,189 of OY979716.1, forward strand.
CTATCACCCTTTTGAATGTCCATATCGTGATACCTTACATATAGTCACACAGCATTGTTCGTACGATGTAGGTCTTGTCTGTTATAGATCATAACAGTAAACAGTTGTTGTAAACACTAAATCTCCTAATAATTTAAAAATTTACATCATCAGCGCTGTTTCTTCTTTAGGTCAGCAGACTTTCCTTAGCTATTTACTGATACCTCATTTAAGGTGGCATGATTTTTTCGAAAGTCTCCAGAATGGAATCAGGCTGAATTATGTGCGCTTACTTTACCTCCACTTCCCAGTAGACGGTGCATGTTTCCACTCTGATCAGCAAACGCATTTCTCTATGGGTGCAATTTGATTGATCTGGTTGGTGGCCCCGTTTATCCCACCCCTTAATCCGGCCCTGAAGCAGCATGATCTAGTGTGCATGCTTGGCCAGTCCAGCAGTCCTGGTACTGAATATCATTGGATACTCAGTTAGCCTATCCAGAGCTATGGGGTGCAACAACCCCCCTCCCTCCCATAAGCACCCATACCTCATCCCTATAATCAAGTGCTAGGAGCTTAGGAGGACAAAGTTAGGCTCAAGAATATTAGCGTTTAACATTAAACCTTTATCAGTCTTTTGCGCCAATCTTTCTTGGGCCAACTTAAACTTAGCAGACTTCAAAGTGCTCCTCAGTCTTTTGTTTATTGTTAATAGACCTTTGCAGCCTGCACATTCGTTCGTCTGTGTTTTGCTGTCAACAAACGTCTGAAAGTATAGTTGTATTAAATTTGTAAATTTTAGTGCACATTTTAGGTCTTGGATTTTTGGTTAGCAAGTACTAGCATGATTTTAATTTAGATTTTAGTACACGTCACAAAGCCTTATACCTGGCAGAACAAAAGGTACGTTGTACTTTTAGGATCAACCATGACATCTGTGGTTTCAATCACATCAAGTGGCATCCCATCTGGGTCATCATCGTCGGGTTTATCTTTACACGGAAAAGTTTTGGCCAGAAGTAATTTGACTTTCTTTCTCGCCTATCAATAAAGCGAATAAAAAAAAGATGCACATTTACAGTAGAATCTATATACAACAAGCTTTAATAGACAAACAAAATACTAAAACTAATAAACTTATCTGACGCTTATTGCGTGGGGAGGCTTCGTCTGCTAGATTGCTTCTTTTGAATTTGGTGGGAAACACAACTATATAAGTTTCGTCCTTCTTTAATCGAGGCATATAGTCCTTTGTTCCAGGTATCTCAACAAGATACTTATCATAATCGTCTGGAACAAATTGGTGTCCAATTTGCACGCTTTGTCGCGACAAAGTTCACCCATACCTTTCTCCTTTGTTTTGCTTCAGGACGCTCATCGTTCCAGAATGGAACGTCTGGAGTCTGCTCGGTTTGAGCAACCAAAAACGACACATCTATCCAGCATTTCGCTGTTTTCTCAGTAGCTTTTTAGTTCTCGTTGCTGTGTTCTCAATAGTCTTTTAGTGGTCACAATTTCATGTCACGCAATAAATACAGTCACGAAATATAAAGAACAATTATTTTCGTGACTGTTCATTGTTTATATTGTGTGACATGAAAGTATAAAGAACTTTTTAGTACAATACAATCACAGGTGAATTTAAACTTCCGCTCCTTAAGCTACGTCGCACAGCTGTTACCCTAGACCCTTTTTCGGTATTTACTGGGGCGCGACAATTTTTTGCTAAAAGCCAATTTTTCAATGTTTACAGCTGCATATCTCGCGAATAAAAAGATGAAATAAAAAAAAGGCTAGAGAAAGTATTAACTAACTTTTGCTCTTTTATTCAAATTTTGAAAAAAAAAATTAGTGATATACGCACTTTAACATAACCCAGGTTTACTTATTCATCTTTATGTTTATTAATATATACTGTAAATAGTTTGTTAGTCATATTAACTATATTGAATTGGTTCTGGCATCGCATTTCCTAGAAATTACAGTAATTACATATACTGTACATATAACGGTATCTATATTCCATAATGTGGTTTTCTAAATATTAGTTTTGTCTATAATGTGTTTAGACAACTTTTTATGACTATTTTATATTTACCACACAGTTGTGTTTTCCAATGCTCTCCAGGGCATGCTCAAAACATTGAAGGTTATTTTATGTTTTTCTTATAGTTGTATCATACATTAACCCATTTAGTGGCAGCACTCTCCTCGTGATAAGTAAAATTGTTTGTGCTAGACAGAGTAAATTAAAGTTACATTAATAATATACCTGCATTCAGACTGATTATTGACAAGAATTTTATGCTGATACACACACCAATATTAATCAGTGCCATATATCTATATGGAACACTAAACAGTGTTGTCAATTTTGAAATTAACGATAAATTATCCGTCTGAATGGTACCTGGTTTACAGCGAATGTGACATGAGTTCATGCCAATGAGCCGTTAACTAATCTGCGAATGAGCTGTATACTTTATATATAAATATATGAATCCTTAGATCAATGGACAAAGTATTTGTGTTAAAAGCTGCAATTTCAAGTCAATCCGTCAAAGGACACAGCTCTTAACAGTTACTGCTACAGGTTTCCTACAAGTTGACTTGCAATGTAAGCAATAAAACGAGGGAGCGAATAAATTTGAGCTCAACCGCAAAGTTAAATAGTATGAGTCAACTTGTAGCAAATCTATTAATACTAGTACCCTGTCCAGTTAAAGTGTATATGAAATGAAAATTTTGATATCAGGTTTTTGCATTTTCTGAAAATTTGGTCTTTTCTGATCATAAAAATACCAACCTTACTGAAAATCCGAACTAGAAGTTTGTTAATTTTATGGTTAAAGTTCGATTTTTCGGGTGCTTTTTTTCACATATTTTTTATTTTAGGTCTTTAAACAGCTGGGTTCTTATCAAAACCACCCTGGCTCAACAGAGAGTGAGCAAATACATGGCCCTGCCAAATTTGGGGCCTAACCCTGCAAACGCTCGCACGGTAGAAACGATTATATTTTAAAATTCCACCTAATAGCATCTGTGCTACCTTTCTCGTTCGCCATGAAGAACCTATTTTTTCTTAAGAAGATGTATAGCAAAAATGTTCTACGCCCTTTGTTACATGGCCCTGCCAAATTTGGGGCCGAACCCTGCTAACGCTCGCAAATTCCACCTAATAGCATCTGTGCTACCTTTCTCGTTCGCCATGAAGAACCTATTTTTTCTTAAGAAGATGTATTGCAAAAATGTTCTACGCCCTCTGTTACATACACCTGCGCATATTAATTTAAAAAAGAGGGTAAAAATAAGATTTTAACCAAATGACACAGGGTTTGCAACAAAGTCCAGTAAAGGTTATGTGGCTACATATAGGTTGATAAACCAACCCAATGCGTTCAAAAAAATATTCAAATCTTGCCCTACGTTGATGAAACTTGGCACACACAGGCATTTTGGGACGGTGAGTCACGTGGTGGTGTCAGATTTCGAAAAAAAATCAATCCTGATTTTTCAGGGCTTTTTTTTTTGAAAAATTTTTTTTTGCATATATTAAAATTCTTTTGCCATAAATGGTATCACGTGGGGGGCGTGTCCATCGCCAGGAATCTCATTTTTACATTTTCGTTTTTTTGGGTGTTTTTTCATACATTTTCGATTTTAGGCCTTTAAATAGCTGGATTCTTCTCAAAACTACCCTGGTGCAACAGAGGCTGAGCAAATACATATGCCTACCAAATTTCGAGCCCAACCTTCCTAACACTCGCACGCTACAAACGATTATATTTTAAAATTCCACCTAATTGCATCTGTGCTACCTTTCTCGTTCGCCATGAAGAACCTATTTTTTATTGAAAAGATGTATTGCAAGGGTGTTCTACGCCCTTTTTTGCCTGTGTAGGCGTATATTAAAATTCATTTGCCATAAATGGTATCACGTGGGCATGGTGTATCTATAGCCAGGATTGTCATTTTTGCATTTTCCTTTTTTCGGGTGCTTTTTTCACATATTTTTTATTTTAGGTCTTTAAACAGCTGGGTTCTTATCAAAACCACCCTGGCTCAACAGAGAGTGAGCAAATACATGGCCCTGCCAAATTTGGGGCCTAACCCTGCAAACGCTCGCACGGTAGAAACGATTATATTTTAAAATTCCACCTAATAGCATCTGTGCTACCTTTCTCGTTCGCCATGAAGAACCTATTTTTTCTTGAAAAGATGTATTGCAAAAATGTTCTACGCCCTTTGTTACATGGCCCTGCCAAATTTAAAGCCGAACCCTGCTAACGCTCGCAAATTCCACCTAATAGCATCTGTGCTACCTTTCTCATTCGCCATGAAGAATCTATTTTTTCTTTTTCTTTGTGCAGTCAAATACTCAGCCGACTTCTACACCAAAAATTATTCTAAGTGCCATGCATTGAAGAACCTATTTTTTCTTGAGAAGATGTATTGCAAAAATGATCTACGTATCATGTTCTATCATATTGACAAAAGAAAGATAACACCCGATTCCGACCACGCCCTCCTTATATGCATGCCGTTTTAAGTGTAACTCTCTTGTTACTTCTTTGGACATTTACATAGAGAAAAAATGCCGATAAGCATGCTTTCACAGTTTGTATTCATACTGAAAATCAAAATCAAGTGAGCTTTTACCCTTTTATTCTACATGAGATGTCCGTTTTCACCTTGAAGAACCTATTTTTTCTTGAAAAGATGTATTGCAAAAATGATCAACGCATCGAGTTCTATCAGATAAGCTAATAAAAATGCATCTTCAAAAATTGACGTATGTGTAGTCAAATACTCAGCCGATTTTTACACCGAAAATTATTCTAAGTGCCATGTCTGTATCTATGCGCAGGCTTATCTTTTTACTTTTAGAGAAAACCGTAAAGATAAAACATCATCGCGACACTGTTCTAAGTGCAATTCTGATTTTACTTCTAAAAAAAAAATTAAAAGTGGAAAAAAATGAAAAATTTTGTTCCGTTTTTGAATCTGCGGACAAAGATTTCTACCAGTTAGACTTGGCCAACTGTTCTCAAACTTGGCATCTGTATTAAGAGAGATAAGGGCTTGTCGAAACGGTAAACTAGTAATAGCTAAGTTGTATAATCTCGGAGAAAATTTGGCTAGAACAGGGTATCTTTTCACTATTCCGTACATGTTTTCACCTCTAAGAATCTATTTTTTCCTCAAAAGATGGATTGCAAAAATGATCTACGCATTAAGCTCTATAAGATAGACTAATAAAATAATAACACCCGACTCCGACCACACCCAGCTTACAAGCATGCCATTTTAAGTGTATATTGCTTTTTACTTCTTTCAACATTTACATAGCGGAAAAAAATTTTAAATTTTGTTCCGTTTTTGAATCTGCGGACAAAGATTTCTGCCAGTTAGACTCGGCCGATTCTTCTGAAACTTGGCACGTGTATTCATCAAGGTAAGGGCTTGTCGAAACCCTAAACCAGTAAGAGCTAAGTTGTATAATCTTGGAGAAAATTGGGCCTAAACTGGGAACTTTTAAAAATTTCGTACGCGTTTGACCCGGAAGAACCTATTTTTTCCTAAGAAGATGTATTGCAAAAATGATCTACGCATCAGGTTCTATAACATAAGCCAATAAAAAAGTGAACACCCGATTCGGACCACGCCCACATTGTACAAATCTACATCTCAAAAACAAAAAATATTTATTAGATATTGACTTTGGACCACGCCCACCTCGCAAAATGACCTTTACTGAGGCCCCGCCCACCATGCGGAACAAGTTTTACCCAAAAAGTGTCACTTTTCCACCTAATAGCAATCTTCAGCCAAAAATGCGATCTGGAGCTTTTTCCACCTAATAGCATATTCCACCTAATAGCATGTTCCACCTAATAGCATTTGCTATTAGGTGGAATATTCCACCTAATAGCATGCAAGCTCCTAGCCGGCATTTCGCTGTTTTCTCAGTAGCTTTTTAGTTCTCGTTGCTGTGTTCTCAATAGTCTTTTAGTGGTCACAATTTCATGTCACGCAATAAATACAGTCACGAAATATAAAGAACAATTATTTTCGTGACTGTTCATTGTTTATATTGTGTGACATGAAAGTATAAAGAACTTTTTAGTACAATACAATCACAGGTGAATTTAAACTTCCGCTCCTTAAGCTACGTCGCACAGCTGTTACCCTAGACCCTTTTTCGGTATTTACTGGGGCGCGACAATTTTTTGCTAAAAGCCAATTTTTCAATGTTTACAGCTGCATATCTCGCGAATAAAAAGATGAAATAAAAAAAAGGCTAGAGAAAGTATTAACTAACTTTTGCTCTTTTATTCAAATTTTGAAAAAAAAAATTAGTGATATACGCACTTTAACATAACCCAGGTTTACTTATTCATCTTTATGTTTATTAATATATACTGTAAATAGTTTGTTAGTCATATTAACTATATTGAATTGGTTCTGGCATCGCATTTCCTAGAAATTACAGTAATTACATATACTGTACATATAACGGTATCTATATTCCATAATGTGGTTTCCTAAATATTAGTTTTGTCTATAATGATTTTAGATTTTAGACTAGTGGTGAAATTCCTGACATTCCATCGTACGGTGGCCCAGAAGGGACAGCACCTTCATAAGATAAAAACGCTGCAATGCTGTAAAAATGCTGTTTATTATATGAAATTTACAAACAATCAATATATCATGCAACAAGTAATAATAATCCTGTATTCCTGTATCATCAAATAACAAATGCACACTGCAAGTAAAAACTTTTGCACGCTGCAAATAAAAACTTTTGCACGCTGCAAATAAAAACGTTTGCACGCTAGCTGCAAATAAAAACTTTTGCACGCTGCAAGTAAAAACTTTTGCTCGCTGCAAATAAAAACTTTTGCACACTGCAAATAAAAATCTCAAGAGCGTGCGCGCGCATGTGACGTGCTTGATCAATTATGATAATTTATTGTGATACAGTAATTAATGATGAATAAATTAGGCAAAAGTAAGATGGCGTCTGATTTAAGAAATGAAATTCGAGAGGCTGTTCGCGAAGAAGTATCGCGCCTTTTTGCCGGGGAAACTACAAACCTCTACTTATCAAGGGATAATCGAATGTGCCTCACGTGATCATGTTAATCGCAATCATAATAACCCTACCGTTTCAGCCAGTTCGAGTCGTTCCACTCCTGGCTGTTCCAGTGCCAGTTCAGACCGTTCAGTTTCACAACAAGAGCGTACATTATCCTTTGAAGAGTTTTATCAAATGCGTGAACGACAGCGTCAAACTGGGTTCAAACCAGCAAAGAAAAAAAAAAGGGGCTCATCGGCATCGAGCAGCAGTACTGTTTCAAAGAAACCAACCAATGTTGACATTAAAGTTGGTATTGCTCAACAAACGGACGGGGTAGTTAAAGTTCGCCGGGGAAAAACCCATGTTTTTACAGTCAGTTCGTCTGCAAATGAAAAAGACATCACTCATAAAGCGAAAGAAAAACATGCTAGCTTTGATCAATCGTTTGATCAAGCAGTTGAATACGTGCTTTTGTATCCTGATTTTCGAGAAGTTAAATTAATTCCTGGAACAACTCAACCTTTTATCTTGTGCGACTATAGAGATGCGATTGGAAAAGATTAAAAACGTCTGACGTTCTACCTCATTCCCGCTGAAGAACTTTTGGATAACTCAGATGACAGCGATGGAGAAGTCCCCAAGACTGTTTCCTCTAGTTCTGACATACGTCACTATGGTTTCACTCCCATTGGTGCTACTTTTGGGCCAGTTGAACAGTCCTTTACATCTGACAGCCTGACACATTTCGAAATTGAGCACACAGTTAGGAGAAATTCAAATGCGTCAACCTCAAGTGCATCTTCAGGTGAGCTTATACTAAATGCTTATCATTACCAAAGGGCAAAGGCAATTTTACAAATGAGCTTTAAACTTAACGAAGTTAAACAAAAAAAGATTCATGCATATTCATATATATTTTTTACCTGGTTCAAGACAAGCTCTGTAAATTATTAAGGAATTCACAATGATGTAATGCAATGAATACATACTTTGCTGTGTTTTTCTTTACAGTACGTGGATTTGAATGCCCAACCTGTTTTAAGAGGTTTCCAATTGAGGAAATTGAAGAGCATGCAGATTTGTGTGCATCTCATATAATTGAGTTTGGGGATGACACATGTCCTGGTGAAGCCACTACAAGTTATGATTGTCGATTGGAAAGAACAGCTGAGATCTGGATTGATGATAATGAGCAAAATGATCTTACCTACTCAACACTAATTAAGACGATTGAAAAAAATATGGAGAAAGACCAACCAGTTCGAATAAATATCAGGAGAAAAACGCTGTGGGAAGATTTTGTCAGAGAGAGAAATCGCAGAGTAAAGCCTGAGAAGTTGGTCAAAGTGGTGTTTATTGGAGAACCGGCAATCGATGATGGGGGACCTCGGAGAGAGTTCTTCTCAGGTGAGGTACAATTCATATATGTACCGTAAATGCTTGATAAAGCACCGCTTTTGGTTAAGCGCTGCTTTAGATTAAGCGCCACATCAGCACTTGCAGTGGCATTCTATTTATAAGTAACACTCTTTATGGTAGTTATTTTGCATGAAATTGTTGAATAAAAGTGTGGGAAATTTGGCTAAGATATTCTAAGCACAAGCAGCCTGTTGGTCTACCTTTTTCTTGATAGAGGTTGTATGTACATTTATCAATTCGGCTGAAATATTAAATTGAGGGAAATATATAATTATGTTCTACCAGGTGGTTAATTGAAACATATTTTAGATATTTTGGAAACAGTTCAACGCAAATATTTTTTGAATGGATGGCCTATAAAATCAACACTTGCTGTTTCTTCGCATCAATTTCGCACTGTCGGTGAATTAATGGTGATGTCAATTCTACAAGGAGGCCCAGCACCAAATTTCCTTGATCCCACTGTGTATTCATACATTAGCAAAACACCTTTGGATCCAGATAAAAACAAAAATAGTTTGAATAAGGACATTGCCAAGAAGGTAATTTGATGTAAATTTGCAATTGAGGGTAATTTACCATGCGTAAGCCTTTTAATGCAGCATAGGAAATATAAGGAAAATCAACATTATGAAGATATCTGGGCTGGGATATTTTTGGCTGACTGGAACCTAGCCTAGACTATATGATCTCTATTTTGCTAATGTAATCTAATCAGTTTGGCATCCAGTTTTAGATGTCCCATTTTTACCCTAGACGATATTGACATCTGAGAGGAAATAATATGATCATGCTTCTCCAATGACACAATTTGTCAAATAAAGATGCCCAGCCTGGTGCAAAAAGGTAAACCAAAGTCATTAGTGATTTATATATTATTTTCTTTTTCACACGGTACAAGCTTTCTAATGCCAAAACTGATGAAGAGGTCCAAGAAATTCTTAAAGAAGATGATACCTTGGATGTACTGGAGGAGATAGGATATCGGGGAGTACCCCAAAGGGAGACTTTGTCATCAGTAGCTAACATAATCAGGTTTGTGACTAAACAAGTTGTATTGGTTAACCTCATTTTTTAGCAGCTTCAACAATTTCATATCAGAATGAAAATGAGTTCATGCTATATTTTTTTAAAAAGGCGGTTGTTTTTCAAAACAATTATTATAATTTAGAATCAATGTATTTAACTTTTTCGACTTTCTTAGGTCAATATCTATCAAAGATCAGTTGAATGATTTTTTACCCCAGTTGATGCAATTAGAAGATGGTTTGTCTTCATGTCAACTGTTGCAATCCATTCAAAAATTTCCTGATGTATGGAGACCATTGTTTCAGCCATCCGATATATTTGAAATTACTGCTGACAAGTTCTTGGATGATGCTGTTGTTGCTTATAGCACATCACAACTGTTGAAAGAGATTGAGGAAAATACCTACAAGATATTTTGTGATGTCATTCTTCTTTTGGAAGAAGGTAATTGACAACTTGAATTTACTGTCAGTTGATAATTGCGACATGTCGAACGCCATATCACTTTACTTGTCAGTGAAAGAGCACTACTAGTTAATGGGTTAATTAAGACAAAAACAAAATAAACGGGGTTTCCTATTTCTTGCCAAAACTTTGGCAGGGTAGGTAGGGTTTTCGTTTATTTTGTAATGCTAATTTTGAGCATGATTGTATCCCAAGATGCGTTTCGTGCCCAGAGCCTTCGCGCTATAGACCAGGTACAAAAAATTTTTTCCAAGCTTTTTGCAAACTTCAAATAAAAAGATTAGGGTCGGTCATTTTGGCAGCCAAAAATTAGGTAGGGTTGGGAAACTGGAAACCCAAGTACATTTTTTTGGCCTTAGCAATCACATGGTATTTGACCTATAAGCAAATAGACATGTACTTGAAATGATGATGTGTGATACAGCTATAGCCTTGACATTTTGTTCTGCTATGGTAATTTTTGAATGAGCTTGTTGGAGTTGTTACAAAAACATTTAACAGAGTGCTCAATGGATAACCAGAGCATTATATTAATTGAGAATAACGACTCAACAATTTGTATTTGGCATCTTTATTACTAATAATTTCATACCACTGATGTGGCACTCATCAGATAAATAAGCCTACTGAATATATATATATATATATATATATATATATATATATATATATATAAAATGTATATTAAACAGCAAAGTGACTGAGAGGTGCTTGTTAATAAACTGTTATAGGTATTCTCAATTAAAGTGTTTTAATAAATAGGTCTCACAAGTATATGCTTGGGGGGAATAAGATGCTCTACGAACCAGATACTTAAGAATGTTTTATTTTAGGAATTGATGGCCTTAAGATGAAAGATTTTATCAAATGGATGACTGGATCAAAAACCTTGCCACCTCTAGGTTTCCCCAAAAAGTTCTCAGTACAATTTGTCCATGGATGTGAAGAGGGATGCCACTGTTGCCCAACCGTTTCAACCTGTGATATAACCTTGAATATCCCAGTTCACATTAATTCTGAAGAAGATATGGTGTATATCATAAAATCAGCAGTGAAAGATTGTTTTGGTTTTGGAAACATTTAATGGTTTATTTTTCACTGATATACAGATTCCAAAAATGACATTACCAGAACCATATAGTCAGTATTATTATTGCTATTTCTTTTATTAACTATTGTATTACTCATGCTGTTGGAGACAATGCTGTTGTAAGTGTTACTTGTGTTAAGGGTCTATTAGTGCTATTTATCTTATGGTTAGAATTACTCTTCAAATACCATAGGTCAGACCAAGATAACTGACTACTTTCATCCAACTATTTTGTGTGAAGTGATTGATAATATTAAAGAAAACATTATGAAGAATACTAACCAATTTGTGGAAAACACGAAACTGCCAGCATAACCCCCCCCCCCCAAGTCAAATCTTCAGCACTTTTGTGTGTCCTATTATCCATGATCTCAACCCTTTCTGTTTCATCCATAAACATATGTATTTACCCATAAAATAAATTACATTACAAAAACAGAGAAGCTGGAGTGCCTAGCCATCAGTTTCTACCTTACACACAAATATCTCAAAAACAGAGTCAGAGAAGATTAATTACGGAAGAGAAATTTCAATTATTGTCGATTTCAGATTTGTTTGAAATTATATTCATGGTGGACAATGGGATGGATATTTTATAGCATCTCAATTTTTATATGGTTCATATTATGCTGTGTTGTTATCTGAAATAAATTAACTGACTATTTTGCTACAACAGAATGTCAACTTAAGAACTTGTTTACACCTATAAGTAGTCACAGCACTTAAAAATCTGCCGGGAAAACCCCATTGTTATCATATCTAATGGCATGCGTCTGATATGCACAATTCGGTACACTTTTCTGTGTATATCGGGTATCTGCGCAAAATGGCTTTCAGAAGGTTAAAGCAATACTCGCATGTGTTGTAACATGGGTGGCACGGTGGTTGAAAAAGTAGTTCCACATTTCTAGCTTGCAACGCAAGTCGTAGGTTTCCTTCAACGTGATTTGCGTGGTGAAATCCACAGTTGTCCATTACATTATATCATCTTGCTTGACGACCGGATTTCCAAACATATCTTCTTGATCAAGAGCTTCGTCAAAAAAATTAAGTAACCCTAAACCATTTGAAGAGTCTCGAATGATGTTAGAATGCGAATTACTCCGTTTATGTTGTGAAGAAAGTTAATTAACGGTATAAGTGGCATTTGATGCATATCTTTGCACTTCAACTGCAGGTTGTCCAATTGCACTATGTCCCCGAGTTCGGTTGCCACTTGTAACAATAACTGACGATTCGTCAAAAAAATGTAGTGGGTTTGCATCTACTTCTGAAATGACAGACAGGTAATCAGAGAGTTTCAATGACATCCGGCCGCTCTGTTTCACGCGCTATTTGACTGATCTTTTTGTAGGAGTAACCCAGGTCCTCGGTCATAATCGGACTTATTGAAGTCGTGCTTAGAGCATTTTCCGGAAGACATACACCATTAGTGACAAACTGTCGTTGTATTTCTTTCTCATAAGTTGATGGTTTATTTTGTTTCACGAACTCTGTGTACGCTATAACGTCATCTGTACGCGCTGTTCTATGTTTGTTGCCTCCTCGTTTCGACTCAATAGTTGGTCTTGCAAACCAAGCGTCAACAATGTTGGATACAGTTTTGTATGGCAGATTAAGTCTCGCAGCAATTGCAGTGATAGGAAAATTATCTAACTATAATTTTGAATAATATTTTCTCGTACTTGATTTGGTAAGGCTTTGCCTTGTCGACTAAACGAATTCATACAGTTTCTTTATTTACATATAGTCAACAACTTACTTCAAAAGAGACACTTGTTTACTTTTTACAAAGCAACTTCAACACAGAAATTTGAAATTGAACTTGCGAACTTTGTTTCTAAGTTCGCGCCCAAATACCGAACTTATGGCAACGTAATTGGCAAGTTGACAACAAACTTGGGAACCGCGCTTTGAAAAGTAATCTGAAATCGACAATAAATCATTTGTCATTTGAAAGACTGAAATGCACTAATGGATTCTACAACTAGTTGGTTTGTAGGTTTTGTTTACACATCATGAATTGGCTTCCTGTTGTTGCAAAACCTGTCAGTTCAAATCTCGCATATGTGTGATTTGTTGTGTCGCTGACTAGTTTCCACAGGCAAACTGAGTTAACCTTTGAAGCAAGACTCCTCCCTCTTCAATGGATGTTGGATGGTTTAAGTTGTTTAATGCCATTGCATATTCAAAATACTCTTCAAACACAGTGTCCTCTTCATCCTCCCCTTCTAGTTCCTCCAGTATGTTTTCGATCTCTGTTATTTTGTCCACAGAAACTGGGTGAATGCACTCATGATATCCGAATTCTTCAGGTAAGAAATACATCATATCAGGTACACCAGATGTACTACCATGCCTTGACTTTCTAATGCGATGGGAGTTCCAATATTCCTTAACCTTATCCAGGTCAGCCTGCAGTAAATCAGCAAAACAATACCATAATGCTTCCATGTGTATTTCACTGCTGAGATTAAGAATATCTGACTCATGAAGATCATAAAAAAAGTCAATCCACCAACTAGCACGCTGTTTTCTAAAATGGGACCATTGACACTCAATTCTTTGGTTGCTAGTGCTTGAGACATATTTATGTGCCTTAGAGCAGCGTACTCGTCTGTACCTTCTGCACGTAAATAACATTGTATTCCTGCAATGACACCATTTTCTGTGCCTGGATCAGTATACACTCTTGTTGGGCATCCTCGAGATGCTTTTACACATTTTAAAAAATACTTGGCCACTGCCCTTGGATTCTTGTTGGACCTCTGCACTTCAAGCCATATTATATTATCCTTCTACTAAAACCGTCAACACAACCATGTATTAAAAAGCCAAAAGGTTTTAGTTTGTCGTAGCCGTCTATGTGCCAGCAATGATTAGGACCTTGCGAAATATACATTCTCCGTTTCAAACACCTACGCTTTCTTCTTTCCACACCTTGAGGATCCACTTCCTTTAAAATTCTTTGTACCAGGTTCCTTGGAACATTAATGCCGTGTCTAAGTCGAAGAATATGCCACATGGTACGGTAGCCATTAAGACTATCTGGCCCATTTCCAATTTCTAACAAGATAAGATCCCTTACCAGTCTTCTTAAATCGTCGTCAACGTCAGAGCGTCTTGCACAACCATAGTCGTTCAGCCTACGTTTCAAAGTTCTTTCGGACATCACAATATTGTGATGTTTCTCTAACATAAGAGTAATATGTCTGTATGTTAAACCTCTGTTGAAGTAGTATTCAATCACATCTCGTTCTGACCCCTGCGGTAATTCGGTATGTGTATTTCTATTATGATTTTCATCCCATGCATCAACTTCATTGTCGCTCGACTCATCAGACGCCATATTGGTTTTTAAATCTCATGCGCGCGCACGCTCTTGAGCTTTTTATTTGCAGCGTGCAAAAGTTTTTATTTGCAGCGAGCAAAAGTTTTTACTTGCAGTGTGCAAAAGTTTTTATTTGCAGCTAGCGTGCAAACGTTTTTATTTGCAGCGTGCAAAAGTTTTTACTTGCAGTGTGCATTTGTTATTTGATGATACAGGAATACAGGATTATTATTACTTGTTGCGTGATATATTGATTGTTTGTAAATTTCATATAATAAACAGCATTTTTACAGCATTGCAGCGTTTTTGTCTTATGAAGGTGCTGTCCCTTCTGGGCCACCATACCATCGTGCTGCCAGTGACATATGCCGTGTGACACAGTGCGATCTTTTGATATGTAAACACTATAAAAATCATAGCTTTATCTGGGTAGAATTGGGTTTTTGAGAGATTTTGAAGAAAAATGTAAACGAATTCACTTTCTGTAGACATCGCTTTCAATGTATAGATACAAATAATTACAACATGACAAGTTGTAGCATATAAATTAACAAAAATGCAAATTATATGAGATAAGACTCAGGTCTACGTTGTAGGTTTCAGTCTGCATATCATTAAATAGGCTATAGCCACAATTATGGCAAACATAATAACTGGTGTAAGCATAACACAGAAATTAATACTAATTATATCCATATCTACAAATATCTACAATTTTGAGTTGCATATTGTAGCTTGGCAAAATACAATAGCGTTTTAGGACATAGGTGCTTCTAATGATCATCTCTACTCTACTTTATTATATAATTTACGTGCTCTGACAACCGTTCGTTAAGTTTACATTACGAATTTATTAGATCTTGTTGTGCGAAAACATCGGCCAAATTTTACTCCTACGAATTCGTCGGTAATATGCTCACTGCACTTCGAGAAATTTTGCTTCGGAACACAGTATCACAAGGGTCGGTACCAACGAAGGATTCAGTCGTTCTAGCGACTTGGTGCACAAAGAGAAGGGCGAGTCATGTTCTGCAGAGCAAATCATTATTCAATTGGCTATCATAGAAAACATTATTGTGAATAATTTTGCTTTGATGCAAGTCCATCGAAAGCTTTTTTTTTAAATAATTGTTGAATCAATTGCCTATCTTGGGTTCTAATTGTTGGTTTCTGATACTTTTTCCCTGACTTATCAAAGAGAAAAGCCCCTGCAGTCTCTGGTAATGTTCGATGGGTGGCCACCACATAATCCCAGTGCTGCGTGATACATTCTGCGTCCTTGCCATTGAATGTAAATTTGCCAGTGCACTTCAAAATCTCCTTACAGCATCTATACTCTCTAGTGTCCAGCAATAGTTCGTCGTTACAATGTCCACTCATGCACCTTAAAATAAACTCACATATCAGACGAAACAGGGTAATAATAGTCATGGAATGGGTTAATATAATATTACTTTCATAACTTTACTTACCATAAATTAACAGCCACATTTTCTTAAATCTCGCCTCGAGAGTTTTGCGAAGAATGCCGTCTTCATCTGTTTGGTCTTCTTCATAGTCACTATCTGCGACTGGCTCAAATTGATATGGCTGAACAACAGACGATTGCTCAGTGATGTCTTCATTATCTGTTGACCCTTCTGTCTCTGTCTGTGATTCGCAGCTTTTGTAGATTTTAGAAGCGATCGGACATTTTTATAGCAAAATATATACGGAACTGTTTGTTTGTTATATTTTGCTGTTTTCGTATAACCATAGTATAGCCAAACACTTCGATGTGTCACACTGCATACCAACCTAATACCTAGGGTTCTATCTGCGCTCCCGGTGCCCTCTCACTGTGAAAGAACCCTAGTATTGTCTGGTCACGTCACACATGTTCGACTACCGTACGAAGTAGGGGTGGGACGATTTAAATGCCGCGTCTTATTCCACGCAACGTTTTCAAGAATCCAAGATGGCGTCCTCAAAGGAGGGCGAGTATGGTGAAATACGATATTTCCGGACGATAAAAAGAACCAATATGATAAAGGTCGATGATAATTATCCAACAATCAGCGTAAAGGAATTTATTTGGTAAACAATACATTCAAAGCATGGAAAATACAAAAAATCGAGGTGGGATATGACCGTACATTGCGGCAGTGATTTCACCGCTTATCTGTTGTCTCTTGAAAATAGAAATTTATTAACAGAAATTGAAAAACAAACAGAAATTTGTTAAGATATGTACACTTCGCGAATAATACACGCGCATGCCAGTTAAATGAGCAAATCATCAGCCTTACATACCCACTCTAATGACGAATTACTCTATATCCCAAAATCTGGGATGTCACGTGACCAGACAATACTAGGGCTCTTTTGCAGTGGGAGGGCAGCAGGAGCGTAGATAGAACCCAGGTACTGGGTTGACTGCATACATCACAAGACTGGAATTCTCGGTACCAGTCTTTTGCCACTAAATGGTCTCAAAATCGAACTTTACCCGTAAAATTAACAAACTTCTAGTTCGAATTTTTCAGCAAGGCTGGTATTTTTATGATCAGAGAAGACCAAATTTTCAGAAAATGCAAAAAACCCGATATCGAAATTTTCAGTTCATATACACTTTAAGGTTATTGGTATTGCTTAAGATGGTCTTATACATTGAAAACGTTTTTTACTTTTATACTTTTTCCTCAATTTTTTTCTCAATTATTATCAATTATTAGTAGCTGACTCAAAGTCACTCACTTATACATTGGTTGTTGCCATACTAACCATGATAAGACCCCCTATGGAGCAAAATATGGCATTTGTGCCAGAAATGATTGGACACAAGGAAAAATGTCTATGGTTTCCAAAACAGTTTTAATTAATACTACATAGGCCAATCTATGATGTGAACCTAAAAAATACTAAAACCAGTGGCATAAAGTGTATAAAATGTACACTTCTTTGTAGATGAGCCAAAACATGGGGCTGCAGAGTACAAAAAATAGGGTTGCCCTGTGGTGAGTTAAACTGATACAAAATATTTTTTAGATTCACATCACAGACTAGGTAGTAATGAGCAAATGCTGAAAATTTCGTCTTGATTGGATAAATAGCAAACCGAGGAGAGTTTTTGACATCTCGTATATCTTCAATTTGAGAAAATTAAAGTATCTTAGTTTCATGTCGTTTTTCCTTTTTTTATTACACGGCCATGGTTTTTTCTTTCTGTTGCTTTGAAGGACTTGTTCTGGTGCCTTTGTTGTATTTTCCACTTGACTTTGTCTTTCGAAACATGCTTTTTGATTGTTTTCTGTCACTTTGTCGACATAATATTCGCTTGGATCTTTATTCATACAGAATGGGTAATTCTGTATTCTCATCCTTTAAAAAGCATTTATTACAGCTTTACCAGCACTATTTATTACACGATCTTTGCATCTAACCACATTTTGCATGAATTTTAAATGTACAACATCCCAATTAAAAACGTACTTTTTCTGCTTGTGATTTTCGATATGAATGCTTTCCAATACTTCATCTAACCCTTTTGAATGAGAGCGAAAGATACTACAACCATAAAGAATTATGGGTAATTGTGAAAAATTTTAGCATGACCCATGGCCCCCAGCCAAAAACAAGAAATTCCACAAGAAATTCCACATGCATTCTACAATACAAATATTTGGAAACACTAGAGCGGTACTTCAACACCTCTAACTTACGAATATGAAGCCAGTTTTCATATATTTCCGAATGCTTGTGGACAGATTTAACATCAGCCTCTCAGCACTACCGAGTCGTGTATAAATTCGTATAAAATATTCGATGACTTACGTAGTGTTTATATCACACACTTCTTCGTGCTACAGAGATCAAGCTCCTCGGACTTTATGATATCCTCACCCAACTGATTCACGTTAAATCTTGGCAGTAAACACTTTACAAGTTTCACGCTTCAAAAAGCCTGTCTTGTTCATAGCAATTTTATCTCTAGTACCAGAAACAGAAACTAGTTCCCAGGAATACAACACGCGGTCAGCTCAAAATTATTTCCAGAAGCCTTTAAAAACATACTAAAAGTTCCCTTTTTGATCCAAAACATTCATAGCATTATTTTTAGTTACTTAAAGCTTTATTATAGACAAAAAAATTTTGGCTATATTTCTAAATTTTTTGTGTAAGACCCCCTTAATTAATATATTACAGCCTGTCTGGCTCAATGATAATACCATTATAATAGAGTAGTATAACAGGTGCGGATCTAGGATTTTTCGTACGTTGGTCAAAACTAAAAATATCTGTAAGCATGGCTTTTGGGCGTGGCTTTCCCGGGTGGGGGGGACAAGGCTTCTCCAGGGGCGTGGCTCCGAAATAATAACCGGCACCGTTTATTGTTTTTCACTTTATGCCTTTTTTATACCTAATTTCATTGCTACTGATCTGCTGTATTGCAAAGGTATTCACAAGGCGTAACTGTTTCGCTCTATCTCAGAGCTCATCAGCATGCCTAGTAAACATGTTGATGACTTGATATCCTATATTATGAAATCAAATATATTGTTGTTTCTGACATGGACAGTCTTATGCAATAGAAGATCTAAGCAACCGGTTTTAAGGTGCCAGGACTCGCTCTCACACCTTTTCCACATGGGGAAAAGGAGTTTGGTTAGAAATGGGTGACTATATGGGACATTTTATGGACATGAAAGTGCTCAGTTTTCACATCAACCCCAGTCTGTTCTAACCCTTTCCCCATCTTTATTTTATCCTCAATCCCTTAAACCTAAGTTTTCTTACACAATATATGTATATATATATATAAGGAATACTACGCTATATTTGAATTGTGGAATGATTCAAAAGATCTCATGTCATGACTTGTGATAATATGATTTACTGCCAAAATTCTAACGTTTGCAATGTTCAGTTACGTTGAAGATAGTTTTACATATTGTGGTGAGAAATTACAGCACTGTTCAAATAACACAAAAACTGTACTAGTCTGTATATACGTTACTGTCTTCACAGACTACAGAAATTATAAGTTAATAGCTTCAGACTTCAAGAAGATATGTTTTGCATTGATAGCAAAAATTGATGTGTATGAGCAATAACTGTTATTCATCAATGTTACTGCAAGCACGAACGGATAGCCTTTGGCTTGTGTATGTTAGGTGGTGCGAAATCTATTGTTGTTTCATTACTGTTTAGTACACTTCCTCTCTGGCCATGGCCACCGTTTTTTTAAATACTTCATTTAGTTCATTATGTTTACAAACATAAAATATGAAGCATTTTAACATTTGTCCATTGAGTAACAAATGCATGAAACAAGTGCTGATTGTTGCAAACAGTTATATTTCTAATCTGTTTTGTAAGGAACATTTTTAGGGAAAATAGCATACTTATCATTTATATCCCAATGATTAACTCTTGATTTAAAGTATATTGTAGAAATAATGGCAAAAAAAACTACCTGCATATAGCATAAGTAAACTACTGCATGATCCTAACTTTTGACTTGTAAATGTGCATATGGCCAACAACAGTAAACATTAGACATAAAACAGTGATTATAGTTGTGCAGATAAGTGAAAACAATGCGCACTTGATGATACAAGCATAAAACTTGCCATACAGTTAGAACAAGTCATGAGTGGGTGATTTAGCTATAGGGCCATTGCAGGTTTACATCTGCTTGTCAAAAAATCAAGTTTTTGTCACCTTTATCTATTAATTTACTATACGTTATGAAAAAGTGAAATTTCTAGTTCAATTTTAGTAAAAGCTGCTAACATGAATAAAAAGTTCATGAAAAAGTACATATAAGAGAAGCCATTTTTGCTATTTTGTTTGTCTGCAATGAGATATTTGTGCTCAAACAGATGAAAAATGCCGCAAAATACTCCAAAGGGCTGTTTTTTAGCGACTTCCACCTCCTGTAACTCGAAAACAGGTTCAAAACCCGTACTTCCCGCTTAAATATCTTATATTTAGTTTTTTTCAAACTTTCTATAGATATAAAGGGAAGCATCCATACTCAACTTGCCACGAAAAACGTCAATTTGACGTTTCTTTCCATACCCACCCACCTACCCTAGAAACGTCAATCCGTGGCAACAAAAAAACAAGGCGAATACTAGATTTTTTGTCATGTTTCCTTCAATATAAATATATGACTTTGAATTTACCATCTGGCGAAATAAGGTTTTGTATATTCCTTGATTATAAAAAATATTGTGCAGGTTTGTGTAGCGTATATCAGTTTTAATAAAAGTGCATATTACAAATAGAATTATACATTATACGAAACATCTTTATATCATTTTGCCATGGGCAAAACGTCAAAGAAAATAACCCACACACCCACAAACGTCAAATTGACATTTCTCGTGGCAAGTTGAGTATGGTTGCTTCCCCTAAGTGGTTTTCGCTTATAATGCAACTGAAATTTTGGTTTTTTAAAGAAATAGCAATTGAATATATCATTAGTAAGAAAACTCGATTTTGTGGTGTCTACAAAAAAACCTGTTATGGTCCTATAGCAAAAATGCTTTTCTTAAATATGCTCTATAATCATGCCAAGTTGTGTGCTTCTATCATAAAATGCACAATTGCTTTATCATTTTACACCAATCGGCTGGACTATTATAAATTGACTTATCGCTCAGTTGAACTTTAGCCTCGTATTTTCATCAGCAAATTTGTCGATAATTTTTTCAAAATCAGGAGGAATCTCTCGATGAATCTGCATTAAGGCAAGGCCATTCAAACGTTCCTCAACCATAGTGCTGCATTTGTAGTTCTTGAGAGATCTAAGTGCAGAAATTGATCTTTTGCATTTACAGGAAGTAATTGGAAGTGTACCTAAAATACGAAGAATAATTTTTATGTTTTCAAAACCATCAAAAGAGATAGCTTTCAATGTTATGGCTATGTTATCAGGGTGAAGCCCTATAAAAGTCTCCCAATATATTTGCCACTGAAGAAGTTCGGCATCCAAAGCTAAAGGATTGGGTAAATCGCCATGATAAAAATTTGCAGCAGTCATAAACTGCTCTTTCCAATCAATCCCTTTCTCAATCAAACACAGCATTTTCACCAGAACAATGCTCAAACCTTTGCAGACATTTATGCTGTCAAGATCAAATCTTCTATCTAAAGAAGATTGAAAATGATCAAGTAATGGAATTGTTTCATCAATTTTGTAGTAATCAGAAGTGGTTTTAGAGGGTTTCTTTCTTGGGGTTGGACATGGTTTTGACTCCTCAATATCAACTTCTTTTGCGAGTTGTAATGCTTTATCATACCAAGCATCATGTGTAGCATCAACAGAATTTCTCATTTTTTACCACAGAGTTCTTGAGGGTAGTAATAAGATAAATTCCATCCATTATATCAATTGATTTTCCTTGCATTAGTTGGGTTACTGAGAGTTGGATCTAAAATATGTTTGGTAATGATTAGTGTCACTAGAAAATCAAAATTTGAAACATTTGCTAAACAAGAAACTGCTTCAGTAACAAGAGCATAAAGAACATATTTATTGGCTTCATTTTCTTTCAGTTCTTCAAGTGTATGATGCAATGGCACAAAAAGTTCCTGAAATGTATCCAAACCTTGAACACGATCAACCCACCTGGTTTGGCAAACATCCACGAACTTTGTATTTCTTGATTCTGTATCAGAACTGAAAGCTTTAATGTTTTTTTTTCAAAAGGAATATTGCATGTCTGGTAAACATTAACAAAATGGGATAATTCTTTAACTAATTTTAGCATTTTTGTTACTTTTGGGTATGCTGATAGAATCACACACAGCTAAATTAAGTCTATGACTATAACAATGAGTATAGAGAGCTTTGTTATTTGAGTTTAATATCTGAGCAGACAAACCATTGATATGCTCAGCAACAGCTCCAGCCCCATCATATCCTTGCCCATGACAATCCTCAAGGGACAATGTTAAATCATTCAAAGTTTCTAACAATAATTTCGCTAGTTCAACATAATTCCCACTTACAATTCATAAAAGCAATAAATTCCTCCCTTATGTTATGATCAGTACCTACAAAGCGCAAAACTAGAGACATCTGCTCTTTGTGTGAATAATCTTTGGCCTCATCAGGAATAACTGAATAAAACTTTCTTTTATTTCATTAATCAGCTGATCACGTATTACCTCTCCACTACAACGAATAATTTTGTTTTGACTTGTTTTTGAGATGGAAATCCGGTTCTTACCACAACTGACCAGGTGTTCATGTAAAACTTCATCTCCACCACGGACCCTAAAACTCAAAGCTTCAAAAAAATTGCCAACATTTTAAGTGGAAAAACCACCCACTTCTGGGTGATATTTAGAATCATCTTGAATCCCACGCAATGGCAAACCAAGACGACCACAAAATGTGACAGCATCTACAATCAGTTTAAGATTAGAGTCCATCATGATCTTGATGGGCTGTGCAACTCCTGCCACTTGTGAAAGAAGAGATGTTAAAATAGGAAATGTACAAGCATGCAACCTCATTCCCCCACCAGTTCCATGACCTGCATGCCATTTAAAAGACATTGAAGCATCATTCCAATGACGAAAGGGTTCAGAAAATAAATTTTTCAACTTGCCTTACCTGGAAAGCGATCACCAAATAAAACACAAGAAAGACAATATCCACCATCTTTTAAAGGTGAATAACAAAGCCAAGGATATACATCAAGCCAATTGTATCTAAAACTTCTGCCATTGGTTTTAGGAAAGGGAAATTGTTTGTTTGTTTAAAAACATTCTTAATTAAATTACTAATTTGAGCTGTATTCAAACCTTTGACCTTTCTCTCAACACAAAGAAACATCAAATTTGTAGTATTAATCAATGTATTACTTTATGTAATTATACATAGGTCATATATACGTAATAGAGTTAGACTTTGTAAATAGCATTTTAGTATTTATTAAACACTCAAACACTACATGGTGGCAGCGGTGGGATTGAACGGAAAACCTTTAAAAAAAAAAATGGCAATGGCATATAAACCGCCGGATTCTTTTGACTTTTCGAAAGGAGAAACGTGGCCGAATTGGGTACGACGCTTCAAAAGATTTAGAACACTATCAGAGCTGAACGAGAAAGATGAAGTAACACAAATAAATACATTGATTTATACGATGGGCGACCAAGCGGAAGATATCCTTAATTTGTTCAAGTTAAACGCTACTCAGCTTAAAGAATATAAGACAATCAAGAAGAAATTTGATTCCTATTTCGTAGTAAGAAGAAATATAACATACGAGCGTGCTAAATTTAATAGAAGAGTACAAAACAACAACGAACCGGTCGAAGAATTTATAAACTCATTACATGTGTTAGCTGAACATTGTGAATATGGAGATTTGCATGATCAAATGATCCGTGACTGTATTGTTGTTGGATTAAAAGATGGAAGTGTCTCGCAAAGGCTTCAACTTGACGCCGACCTGACACTAAAAAAGGCGCAAGATATTGTTCGCGAAACTGATGCCGTAAAAAGGCAGCAAAGTGAACTAAGAGACAAATTTGATTCACCAAACAATGATATAAATTTTATTCGTTCTGGCAAGTTTAAATCGAGAGGGCGTGAACGACGAGAACAGAATAATAAATCAACAGCAAAGTCATGCTTGAAGGACTTCCCAAACAAACAAAGCTGTTTTCGATGTAGGCAAAACCCATCCCATAGCAGAGAAAGATGCCCTGCAAGAAACTCAACTTGTAATAAATGCTCCAAAATTGGACATTGGGCCAAAATTTGCCGAACTAAAGTCGTTGCAGAAGTATTTGAAGACTGTTGTGATGAAAATGCAAATTATGAATTCCTTGGGGAAGTCACATCGAAAGATAAAGCTCAGTGGAAAATAGATTTGAAATTGAATAGAGAAAAAGTTCAATTTAAAATTGTCACTGGTGCTCATCAGACATGTATTCCATTCGGCACATACGAGAGCATGAAAGGAAAACTTCCTGTGTTGCTAAAGTCAAGGAAAAAATTGCATTCCTGTGATGGAAAGAAATTAAATATTTGTGGAAAATTTACGACAACGATCGAATCCGATGATAAAATCATAGTACAAGATGTATATGTTATTAAAGGTTTACATCGAGCTCTTCTGGGTGGACCAGCAATACGTGCTTTAAATCTACTTAAGAAAGAAAATTTTATTGAAGCAGTAAATAGCACTGATGAAATTAAGCTTAATAAAGATTGGAAAAGTAAGTCTCCTAAACTGTTCAAAGGTCTAGGGAGAATTGAAAATGAGTACACAATCAAGTTGAAAGCAGGGGCTCAACCCCATGCTGTAAACACAGCAAGAAAGATTGCTCATCCTCGGTTGCCTAAAGTCAAAAAGGAACTTGAAAGGATGAAGAAAATGGGCGTGATTTCAAAAATTGAAACACCTACAGAGTGGTGCTCTCATATGGTAGTTGTACCAAAAGCCAATGGTGATGTTAGAATTCGCCTCGACCCTTCTAAATTAAACGAAAGCATTCTACGAGAGACTTATTCTTTACCTAGTGTCGACTATACATTGGCAAAGTTGGCAGGATCGACAGTGTTCTCGAAGCTTGATTGCAATGCTGGTTTCTGGCAAATTTCGTTATCGAAAGAATCCGCTCCCATAACTACGTTCATAACACCGTGGGGAAGATATCATTTCAATGTATTACCGTTTGGTATAACTCCAGCCTTGGAACATTTTCAAAAACAGCTTGAGATGATTCTGCAAGATTGTGAAGGCGTATGTGTCGAAATTGATGATATTCTTGTTCATGGAAAGGATATGAAAGAGCACGATGCAAGGCTGAAAATAGTTCTTCAGAAACTTGAAGAACTAAAAGTGAAAAATGTGAATTTTCAAAACCTGAAATTTGCTATCTGGGCAATGTGATTAACGCTAAAGAGATTAGCATTGATCCAGAGAAAGTTCGTGCCATCATTGAGATGTCTTCGCCCAGCAGCATTCAAGAAGTAAGACGGCTCTTAGGAATGTGTAATCATTTGAGAAAATTCTCATCAGAATTAGCTAATAAGACTAAACCTATCAGAGACTTATTAAGTGAAAAGACTCACTGGAATTGGGGAGTTGAGCAAGAAAAGGCTTTTCAGGAAATTAAAGAAATTCTCAGCTAGACTCCTGTATTGGCACTATATGATCCAAGAGCGGAAACAAAAATTCGCACTGATGCTTCTTCGTATGGTTTGGGTGCCATTTTGATGCAAAAGCAAAGGAATAATGAGTGGCAACCAGTTGCATATGCTTCTAGAGCGTTGTTGCTAACGGAACAAAGATACGCTCAAATTGAGAAAG
Source organism: Muricea muricata (assembly GCA_963855995.1). Classification (NCBI taxonomy): domain Eukaryota; kingdom Metazoa; phylum Cnidaria; class Anthozoa; order Malacalcyonacea; family Plexauridae; genus Muricea; species Muricea muricata. The sequence goes on from OY979716.1 coordinate 63,654,910, forward strand.
AGGCATTGAGAATTATGTGGGCATGTGAGAAATTTTCTGAATATATTTCTGCCATGACATTCCACATAGAGACAGATCACAAGCCATTAATTCCGATCTTTACGCAAAAGAGTCTCTACGATATGTCTCCAAGAATACAAAGATTCAGAATGCGAATAATGCTATTCACTTATACAATTTCACATGTACAGGGAAAAGATCTTGTATGTGCTGACACTTTGTCTTGTTCTCCAATCAGAGATAAAGGTAATGAAGATGTACTTGCTGAAGAAGCAAAAGGATTTGTTGACCAAGTATTAAAAGAGTTACCAGTCACAGAAGACAGACTAAACGAATTTAGACTGCGGCAAAAACAAGATGAAGTATGTGATCAAGTCATGAAGTATTGTACTCATGGATGGCCTGATAAAAATAATATCAATAATGCTGTTAAGCCGTATTGGCTACATATCGGTGATTTAACCATTCAAGAAGGACTTCTTCTTCATGGAAAAAAATTGGTAGTTCCTTTATCAATGAGATTGGATATTCTTAATAAAATACATACAGGACATCTGGGAATAACCAAATGTCGAGAAAGAGCAAGAACATCGGTGTGGTTGGCCTGTTATGAGTAAGCAAGTTGAGGATTTGGTTAGAAATTGTCATGTGTGCAGTAAAGAGAGACAGAACAAAGCTGAACCTTTATTTCCATTTGTTCTGCCAGAGAGGCCTTGGCAAAATGTTTGCACTGATCTATTTGAGCTGAATGGTAAGAAGTATCTCATAATTGTTGATTATTTCTCAAGGGATCCAGAATTAGCTCTACTGAATAGCACAACATCAACGGATGTGATTACACATATGAAATCATGTTTTGCTAGACATGGAATTCCAGATATAGTAATGTCGGATAATGGTCCTCAGTTCAAGTCAGCAGATTTCATAAAGTTTTCATTAAGTTATGGTTTCAAGCATCAAACGAGTAGTCCTAGATATCCTCAGGCTAATGGTGAGATTGAACGGTCGGCGAAGACAGTGAAATCTCTTCTTAAGAAGTCTAAAGATCCGTATATTGCGTTGATGGCTTATCGTGCTATTCCACTTGAAAATGGTTACAGTCCTGCTGAACTATCATTTGGAAGAATGATTCAAACAACACTTACACTTGTCGCAGATAACCTAGTTCCTACATGGCCATATATCGTGACGGTCAGAGAAAGAGAAGAGAATATAAAGAAATGTCAGAAGAGTAACCACGATGCACGTCATGATGCTAAAACATTAGAACAACTTGAACCTGGGGATAAAGTGTGGATTCCAGATCGCAAAGAATCAGGTACGATTAGAGAAAAGTTAGAAACACCGCGGTCATATATCGTAGAAACGCCGACAGGATCTGTATAAAGGAATCGACGACATTTAATCGAAGTCCCTGTAAATAACAATCATGGTAAACAAGAATCCATAGAACCTACAGTAGAAACTGAAAGATCTGAAAATAATACTGGTTATTACACAAGATCAGGAAGACTATCTGTACTGCCACAGAGACTGGAAATTAAGCAGTAACAGTTAAGTATTAATAACAGTGTGTTTTAGGTAATTATTTAGAATGAACTTACAAAATTTGAAAGAAAACTGCTTTAAAAAAAATGGCTGAATAAGATAGAATAAAACTTTTATAGTATAGTAAAGGATTACTGAATGGTTTTCCGTGCAGGATAGCCTGATCCAAGCACGCGGGATGTTGCGAGAGTTTCAAAAAGCGTAAAAACATTTTTACGCTTTCCGAAAGTCGAGCAACATCCCAAGTGCATGGATCACACTATCCTGCACGGAAAACCATTTAGTAATTCTTTTATATAATAACTACAATAAAACAACGGTTTACACTTTTTAAACCATTGATGAAGCACGCAATTCTCCCAAGAATCGGCAACTTTAGCTTTGTCAGCGTTCGACCGTACGCTACAATTTACACAATTTTAAAACTTTTCGCATAACTTTTTTGTTTTGTGTTCTTTTGCTTTAAAACTTAGTGAAAATATAGTATTTTAACAGAGACATAGACTGGTACTGAACCAAAGAGCAGATATTGTAAAAAACCGATGTTATTAACGGCCAAAAGTGGTAGATATGCTACTTTCATTTTGTAATTTTGTATTTTTCTAAGCAAAAAACTAAAAAATTAATGGCATTTGAAGTGACGTATGTGTGTAAGAAAGCATAGCAGGCAAATAAAATTTAGCCCTTTATAGGCAACAATGTATGCTGAATCGAACGGTTGTACTTTTATCGCTACAGCATATACTAAAACAAAAATATGCGAGTGACAAAAATCGTATTTCAGTTAAATTTATAACGTAAACAAAAAAAATACGAGTATACAAGACATTATAGACGTTTGACAACATAAAAGCTTATAGTTTCTGTACTTTGTGCTTTAGCATTTGACTTTGTCTTCACTCTCTGCAAATTTCAGAAGTTGAAATGGTTTTTGTCGGCAATTTTAAACCCGTAACAAGCTCGTAAAATGCGAAGCGATGTCAACTTTCAAATTTCCCATGCAGGATTGTCTCATCCTGCACGGGTATTGACCAATCAGATGTCAACTTTCAAAGTTCCCGTGCAGGATTGTCTCATCCTGCACGGGATTGACCAATCAGATTGCGTGTTTCACTGTAGTTATTATATAATATTATATACTAATAGTATAGTATTAAATAATGACAATTGATTCAGTAACTGGTTGAATTTAGAAGGGGAGATGTAGTATTAGTTAATGTATTACTTTATGCAATTATACATACGTCATATATACGTAATAGAGTTAGACTTTGTAAATAGCATTTTGGTATTTATTCAACACTCAAACACTACAAAATTCACAACTATTAACTTTCAGGTGTTTGCCTACAATCTCTGCAGAAGGCAAAGATTTAGCAGGTTCAAGAACCTTTGAGGTGCTGACCTGAAAAGCTGCAGCAGAGGAAAATGTCTCATTGCGGGCTTTATTTATAATTGATTGAGAAAGTGGCATTTTAGAAGCAGTAAAAAAAATTTCTATGCTGGAACTCTTAGTCGTCTTAAATAGATGATGTTGACTGTACAGCAGAAAATTTTCTTTTATGCTGGTTAGTATAAAAGAGAAGAGGAACAAAATGAAAATGAAATTGAAAAGTGTCCCTGGGTTTAATACAGCTCTCATAACAAAATTATATATGAAGATCATCCAAACCTTTAGTAGGCAAACTAGGTTTTACAAGGCCATTTAAAAGCACTTTATACCTTTCCTCACCACAATCAGGGTAGTAAGTATGTATATTTCTACCTAAAGCACAAGATAAACCCAAAATACAAAGAAAAGATGACCACTTCTTGTTGTTGCAATTTAAAATGGCCTCTTGCTTTACCAAGTCTTGGTTTTACCTGAATCCAAACTCTCTTCAGAAACAGACTTCAGTAACAGATTATCAATAATCCTAAAGTACTGACAATGTTCATTCACAACAGTTAAAAAAATGGATGCTGTGGATAACTGTCACTGTTAAAAAACAATTCCAAGGGTGTCAAAATTCGTAAACACTGTACCAAACTATTATTACCTACCAGTACCATGGAAAGAGAACTGTACAGACAGTTACCAGAAGATTCGGATCTAAGAATTAAGAAATACTAAAACACAATAAAATGATTAAAGTATAATACATTTAACTCTGTGTGAGGCTGTGAGCATAAGAGCATTTGTAGAATAACAATATTTAAAAATATATATACAGTTAAATCCATGTTTTTAAGTTGTCATAAATTCAAACAGCAGTAACTATTCAACTGGACGTTTTTAAAAATCCTAAAGAACGACTGCATTAATAATTTACTACGGTAGTATAGTACGTTATCTAGTTAGCCACCATAGAGTTCTCATTCATATTAGTAGGAAGGGATTACCTAAATTCTTGCAGCTTCTCCAAATGTGCATTTCGCACAGCATTAGAGTAAGGCTTCCATTGTCCAACATCTTTACCAATAACACCGCCCATTTTTGACATGTCTCCTTTATGCACATTAGGATATGGAGATGGTATGTCGCTGCCTGATTGAGCTCATTACAGGCCCAACTCATTGTTGAAACTCCATTGTGCACTCCCTCCCACATATTGCAAAAACACCAGATTCTAATACCAACATTTCTTCAGTATGTTATTGCCACAACAACTCAAGAACCTCATGCTTTTCAGAAACGCTGACACAATGCAAGAGGTACTGGAATTGTCTACTTCGCACTCTTTCCCTAAATTCCAGAAGGTTAAACTTCCTATCGACATAGTTGAACTACTGGTTTCGAGAGTCCCATCATCCGAAAATTGAAAAATAAAATGATTAGTATTATCATTGAACTAAACTAGCTTACGGAAAAAGTGTGGAAGCCGCAAATGCAGATCAATAATCTTAAACACTAACCCAGTCACAGTTCGAGTAACCCCTGGCACATCTGATATTTGACTAACACTACCTATATGTAGAGATTTAACAAATGTTTCTATGCTTTTATTCAACATTGCACCCAGAGTAACTTTTATATCTATGCCCAAGCACTTCCTATTTCAAGGGACCCAAACTTCTTGATCTGTGTCAAATGCAGTTGACTGGGTTTTGCATATAAGATCAAATTTTCTTCGAGATAAAAAGTTCTTATATTTAAAGGCAACAGCTTGCTTAAGAGACTCATCAGACTTTGAATGCTCTTTTAATGCTTGACTTACCACATTGTCTAAGTATTTTCCCCTTTTATAACTTTCAATCAAGCTATCCATCATCTCCTCCTTTGCATTGGACTGTAGGAAGTCTCAAGAATACAATACACCCTCTTTACCACCATGAATATATTCAAGGACATTCTGACTCTCTCTTTTGCACCTAAAGCACATGTTAGACTATAGTATTAGGCTGTAAAGTACAAGTAATTAATCTGTGACGTATAGTAGGTATATCAGATATCATACTAGCATGCATGATGATTAGGCGTGAGTTGATCGAAGTCAGATATAGATATATAGAGACAGAGATTTAAAAGTGTATTATCACTAGTAGAGAATATTATTAATAAAGCTTTGGAGTACAACGTCGTGTATTTACAAGGACCTGTATCAGCGAAGCTTACGTTTGGTGACCCCGCCAGGATCTATTTATTCTCGAGATGAAGGGAGACAGCGAGTCAAGACCGCGCAACATATTCGAGGTTAGATCGTTTTAAATTGTTTAAAGAAGATATGTCGTTAGAAAGAGTTAATATTCTGCGCGTTTGCATGTGAAAGAGACTGCGTAAACCGGGAATTCACGTTAAAAGACAAAAACATTGCTATAATAGACAATCGAACAGTGTTTTGATGCTAGTATAGACAGTATACTATACTCTGTGTGATTGAACGCTAATCTCTCGTAATTGTTAAAGCGGTAAAGTGCGCGTAGACATTTAGAGTATTAAATACCATGGCTACAGAAGATCTCGAAGAGTTACAGTTTGAGCTAGAGTCTCTACTATACACTAAGAGCGATGGTGAATTAAAAGAATTCGCGGTTTCAATTAAATTAGACATTGAACTCGCGGGTAAAAGCAAAATAGCCGCAACAAAACTTATTTAAGAGTCGATTGAACAAAGGGTAGATACAGAGGGGGAATTAGCGCAGAAAGTTGAGTGGTTTCAAAACGCCATTAAGCATTTGAAACCTGAACCGAAAAAAAGCGAACCCGATGATGTGCTAAGCGAATTAAAGAAGCAAATCGATGAATTAAAACAAAAACAACAAGCGGAAATGAGCGACATGTTGTCTAAGCTAGCGCAGACAAAAACAGCGCACGAGACAAATGATAACGCAGATAAACTAGAAAGTCTTGAAGGAACAAAACTTTCTACCATTGAATCATTCTTGCGTCGCGAATTTAAGATCTCTGGACAAATTGGTGAGCCAGGTCAAACGGACAAACTAACATTTGTGTCACTCACTCATCAAATCGATTCCGGATTAAAGCGCCAGTACAAAGAATGCGAAATTGTTGATGCTGTGATTCGTGCCATTTCCTTGCACAGCAGCCTACGTAGTTACGTAGAAACACTGAGTAATTTGTCCTTCCCTAAATTAAGAAAGATCCTCCGAGTGCATTATTGAGAGAAATCTGCATCAGAACTGTACCAACAGCTGGCTACGATCTTTCAACACCCTAAAGAGACAGCACAGCAGTTTCTTCTCCGCGCGCTCGACTTGCGTAACGAAGTAGGCTTTGCAAGCAAAGAATCAGACTGCGAAGTTCACTACGATGAACCTCTAATTCAAAAGACATTTATTAAATCTTTTGAGACCGGCCTTCGAGACGATATTCTCGCAGCAAATTTGCGACCCATTCTTCGAGCATCCTCTTTAACAGACGAAGATTTAATGAGACACGTCAACGAGTTGGCGTCCCACCAAGCGGAAAGACAAAACAAGCTTGCGTCTGAAAGAAGGCTGGCTAAAATTAACTCGTGTGAAGTTGATGAATCGAAGAAATCTGTTAACAGCGACCAACAAATTCTGGCAGAAATTCGGGAAATGAGATCGGAAGTGGAATACCTGAAACGACAACAAGCCACTCAAAGCGATTATGTACCGAAAGAGGATCGGAACGAGTCGTACAACGATCGGGGACCACCGAAGATCATGCGGTTCCGTGGACGAGGGTGTCAAGCCTGCAAAAAACGTAAACTCGGTGCCACCTGTAGACACTGTTTTGCATGCGGAGAGCTGGGACACATCGCTTCAGAGTGTGAGAAGAATATGCCTCGACAGAATCAGGGAAACGGAAGACGGCTACCCCAAACGTGGGACAGGGATTAGCCTAAGAAAAGACAATGTCCCATCAGTGCAACGGCTGCAACCAGGTTTTGGAACAGACTTTTTGGCGGTGCAAATGCTGCAAGCTTGTGAATTATTGTGGTACGAAATGCCAGCGAAATCATTGGCCACAGCATAAAACGTTGTGTAACGCCATCAAGCAGCAAATCCAAAACAGGAAACAGACGACAGAAGATGCGAATGCGGGTATTTTCATCAGTCATCTGACACCAAAACAGCACCAAAAGGTAGTTAGCCTTGTCGGCAGGAGATGTTCAGTCAAAGCGAAGCTTAACGGGAAAAGAGCCGAGATTTTGTGGGACACTGGCGCCCAAGTCTCTATCGTATCGACCAGCTTCATAAAGAGGAACTTTCCGAGCGTGTTGGTTAAAGATGTTGGTGAGTTACTGGATGGTGATCTTACCGTGACTGCAGCCAATGGTAGTAGCATACCGTACATAGGATGGGTTGAACTGGATCTCCAAATTGGAGATTCTGAACACGTAATTTCCGTTCCGTTTTTAGTGGCAAGTGAGGAAATGGAACTTCCATTGATTGGCTTTAACACAATAGAACACTTGATTAAAGTCAACAACCTGAAAGGTAACGAGATAGCAACGGCTTTAGTAGGTGTAAATGTTTGCAATGCGACAGCTCTTGTTGATTTCGTGAACGCAGTAAACCACGATGAATTATGCCTTGTAAAGACCTGTAAAAAGGATGTAGTCATACCGCAGGGGAAATCTGTTAAAGTGAGCTGCAGAGTGAACACTGGTCCCCTAGATAAACCCACACCAGTTTTATTCGAAGCCGATGAGAACGGTCAGTGGCCTTCTGGTCTCCAAGTTTCGGACACCTTATTGACAGCAATGGCAGGGAAATCTTGTCGAGTGCAAGTAGAAGTGAAGAATATAACCAAGCATGACATAGTTTTACGGAACAGAACGGCGCTAGGACGCCTACAACTTATTCAATCAGTTACTCCAGTGGAGGTAAAATTAAAGGCAGACAATGTTGAAAAATCACCTCCAAAAATAAATGAAGACATCAAAATCCCTAACAACAATGGTTTCCAAACAAGGAATTGGCCAAAGCACTTGGACGGCGTGGATTTGAGAGATTTGAACACCGAGCAAAGAACAGCTGCGACGCAGTTACTTATCGAAGAGGCTGATGCATTTGCCATAGATGATGATGATGTTGGATGCATCACAGAGCTTCAAATGGGTATCAAACTCAACGATACCACACCAGTTCAAAAGAACTATGTCGCTGTGCCCCGACCACTCTATCCAGAGGTGAAAGCATATATCAAAGACTTGTTGAATAAGAACTTTATTCGCAGATCGACGTCATCTTATAGCTCGCCTGTGGTTTGTGTCAGGAAGAAAGATCAGAGCCTACGTTTGTGTGTCGACTACCGTGAGTTAAACAGAAAAAGCCACGTAGATCGTCACCCGATACCGAGAATCCAGGAAACCCTCGACAATCTTGGTGGAAACTCGTGGTTTTCGGTACTTGACCAGGGTAAAGCCTACCATCAAGGGTTCCTCAAAGCCGAAAGTCAGCCTCTTACTGCCTTTATCACGCCATGGGGATTGTACGAGTGGGTACGGGTCCCATTTGGACTATGCAATGCACCAGCTTCCTTCCAACATTTCATGGAAACATGTTTAGGAGATCTACGGGATGACATATGCGTGCCATACCTGGATGATATCATCGTGTTCAGCAAATCTTTCGACAAACACATTGAACATCTTCGGAAAGTTCTTCAACGCCTTAAAGAGCACGGTGTCAAGCTAAAACCAAAAAAATGTACCATGTTTAAACGCGAGGTCTTGTTTCTTGGACGAATCGTGTCAGAAGAAGGATACAAGCTGGATCCCTCTACGGTTGCCCCAATTCTTCGCATGAAAGAAACCCCACCAAAGACTGTAAATGAAGTCCGTAAACTAATGGGATTCTTAAACTATTATCGGCGGTACATTGAGAACTTTTCAAGAATCGCCAAACCAATTTACGACCTTGTCAAGCTAGTGGACGACCATGACACTAATGCTAATCCTAAGCGGAAATATCGCAATCAGCCACCCCCCCAATCAACAAATCTCTTGGACGTCAGCTCATCAATCGGCCTTAGAGAGGCTTATTCAGTGCCTTGTGAGTGTCCCAGTAATGGCTTATCCAGAACCTAATAGTCCCTTCGTCTTGCACACAGATGCATCCGAGAGCGGTTTGGGCGCTGTACTTTACCAACAACAGAATGATATTCTATGTGTCATCGCTTACGGCTCCCGCATGTTAACCACAGCTGAGAAAAACTACCATCTCCATTCCGGCAAGTTAGAATTCCTCGCTCTGAAGTGGGCCATTTGCGAACAGTTCAGAGACTATCTCTACTATGCACCAAGTTTTGTTGTGTTCACAGATAACAACCATTAACATATGTCTTGTCTAGTGCCAAGTTGAACGCAACAGGACTTAGGTGGGTAGGGGAGTTAGCAGATTTCACATTTACCATCCGTTATCGACCTGGGAAAGCCAACGCTGACGCTGACACACTATCTCGCGCGCCAAAAGACATGGACAACTACATGAAATTATGCACTGAGGAGACGACACAAGAAGAATTACGGACGATAATCCAAACAGTTCAACTCCAAGAGCAAGGAAAGGTGAACTGGGTATCTATGTTGATCAACGATCCAAGCATCCTAAGTGTCGACGCATGAAGACCCTCACAGAGAAATGAATCAACATTGGAAGTTGAGGACATAAGAAAAGCCCAAATCGAAGATAGTGTTATTGGTAAAGTGTACTCCTTTATCAAAGCAAACAAGCGACCTACGGCAAGTGAGAGAGCCCGGGAATCAACCGACACCCAATCGCTTCTTCATGAATGGCAAAGACTGTCAATTGGGTCAGACGGAGTGTTACGGCGGAAGAGAGGAACACACGATCAAATAATCCTACCCAGAAAATATCACGCAATGGTACTGAGAGAACTGCACAACAACATGGGTCATCTTGGTTCTGATCGTGTTCTACATCTGGCCAGAGATCGGTTCTACTGGCCTCGTATGCAACGAGACGTCGAACATTACGTAAAGAACGTTTGTCACTGTGTAAAACAAAAACCTCCACAGCTGAAGATACGAGCTCCATTGCAACCGATTATAACGTCGTCGCCATTCGAGTTGGTGTCAATTGATTTTGTTCATCTGGAGAAGTCGAGTGGTGGGTTTGAGTACATCTTAGTGATCGTTGATCACTTTACGCGATACGCTCAAGCTTACCCCACTCGAAACAAAGCTGGAAAAACCGTTGCAGAGAAGCTTTACAACGATTTCGTGTTACACTTTGGGTTTCCTGCCAAATTCCATCACAATCAGGGCGGCGAATTTGAGAATCAACTCCTCGGAAGGCTGGAACAACTTTGCGGCGTGAAGCATTCTCGAACGACGCCGTACCATCCGCAGGGCAACGGTCAAGTAGAAAGATTTAATAGGACGCTGTTAGATATGCTCAGAACGCTCCCCGAAAATCAAAAGTCACGCTGGAAAGACCATGTAAACAAGGTTGTACACGCGTACAATTGTACACGAAACGACACAACCGGGTATTCACCATTCTTTCTCCTCTTTGGACGACACCCCCGGCTACCAATCGACCTTCTGCTTGACCGCAGTCTAGTAACCACCTGTAAGACCTATCCCCAGTACGTGTCAGAATGGAAAAATGCCATGCATGAGGCATATCAGCTGGCTGGACGAAAGGCGAAAGAGAGAGGTGATAAAGCGAAGACACACTATGACCGTTGGGTGCGTAGCTCAGTTCTACAACCCGGTGATAGAGTATTAGTACGGAACTTTGGTGAGCGTGGTGGTCCAGGAATGCTGAGGTCATATTGGGAAAAGGACATCCATGTTGTTGTGCGAAGGAAGAGCACGGAAAGTCCAGTTTACGAGGTTAAACCTGAAGGTACTGGGACGAAAAGGAGAACATTGCACAGAAATCTCCTCCTTCCGTGTGATTTCTTGCCAATGGACAGCCAACAGATCGATGGAACTCCATTACGACGACAAAGTAACAGAAAAAGCCCAGAGCTCGTTCATCCAAAAACAGACAAAAGTGAGTTATCCAGTGATGACGAAGACCTACCCGAAGTCGTAGCGAATGTAAATCCCAGAGATACAAGCTTTAACAGCTCTTCCAAAAACGCAATCGGAGACAAAGACGCAGTCGGAAATGAGGACGAAGCCGAGAACGAGAACGTAAACGCAGTCGAGAACGAGAACGTAAACCCAGTCGAGAACTAGAACGTAAACGCAGTCGACGAGGAAAACACAGTCGAAACAGAGATTGTTCCAGAATTACCACCACAGATTGAACAACCAAGAGAAAGAAGACCAAGGCACCCACCTGACCGCTTGACATATTACGCACCTGGCCAAGTCGACCCAGCAAATGTGTTCTACATGACAGCGACAACTCCACCACCCCCTCCATTTATGTGGCCACCTCCCTTGATGTTTCCTGCGAATACACCCTTTCCCTTTGCCCATCAATCACCTGTACATTGGCCACCTTTCCTGAACACACCCTATCCATTTCTCCACCCCAACACACCTTTTCCATCAGCCAGACACCACCAACCAGTGTATGGACAGCCAGCGATGCCGTTTCAAGCAAACCGGAACTTCAATTATTAAATTACAACTATTTTTTGTATAGAAAAAAAAAACACAAAACACTTCAAACTTTACAATATTATTTAGGATGCAAAGTATCCAGAAGCTATCAGGCGAGATAAGTAGATGGTTATACCACGGTGATACAAGCTGCAGCGTATTATTTTGGTTACGAAGTTATCAAAGTAGATTATCTCAAAGGAGGATCCTATAAAAAGTTTTGTAGTGCCATGATAGATTCATAAGAAACACATGTTTCAGAACAAGGTACCACATGGTACTGTATTTAGAGTATAATGGTGTTGAAAAACCCCAAGTGTCACGGGACGACACTTATTTCAAGAGGGGGAATATGTTAGACTATAGTATTAGGCTGTAAAGTACAAGTAATTAATCTGTGACGTATAGTAGGTATATCAGATATCATACTAGCATGCATGATGATTAGGCGTGAGTTGATCGAAGTCAGATATAGATATATAGAGACAGAGATTTAAAAGTGTATTATCACTAGTAGAGAATATTATTAATAAAGCTTTGGAGTACAACGTCGTGTATTTACAAGGACCTGTATCAGCGAGGCTTACACACACAGTTGAAGTATTTGATGTTATTAGGGCCATTTACATGAGCGAAAATAAGCCGCAGCTTAAATAGGCGGCGACTTAAATAAGTCAAGAACACAGCCTTTTATATGCCGGTTTTACTAAATTTATTAAAATAGCCCAAAACACTTGTTAAATAGACCATAACAAGGTCACCGAAGTTTTAAATACCATTACCATGACAACAAAAGGAAAATTGCTCGCGTTGCTTTGGACGAAATTGCTTTTTATTACACGAAATTGCTTTTTATTACACGAAATTGCTTTTTATTACACGAAATTGCTTTGGACTTGCCTTGGTCGCAAACGAAGCATTTTTACGAGGCTTTCCCGCCTAAAATTGGCCGCGGCTTATTTTAGTCGCAAAGAAATTGTACGTTTTTACAGGCGTTCTCGACTTATTTAAGCCGCGGCCTATTTAAGCCGCAGCTTATTTTCGCTCGTATAAATGGCCCTATTGTCTCAATGTTGTTGCCGTATTCTGTCGTCGAGTTTTAGCAAATCCTTTCTGGTCCAATAACGTCTTGAGTTTTTGAACTGGGAATTCAGTTCAGCTAGCTTCCTCTCTTGTTCTGCAACATCTCTGTCCACCTCTTCCTTCTTAGCAACTGCATCATTTAGAACAGACCCTGTTATGTTAAAAATACATAATTTAATTTAAATAACTAATTGTAGTATTAATAGTACTAATAATACTCTCGATAGTATAATATCAGGTACCATCCGGTATCCAGCATATCTCTAGGACTTTGAATAGACCATCTAATATTGCAACAAAAACAAGTATATATTGTAAAAATACAATTAAGTAGATCTCAAATAATTGCAAATAATTCAACTAACTGGCTATAGATGCTTGTTCTTCTGCGCATATTGCAGACTCTTCTAGTTCCAGCCTTTTGGACATAATTTGATAGTTGGCTTCATTTAAATTCATTTCCCTACATTTAATTTCCTTCCTCTGTCTGATCACTTCAGCTTGACCTATCTTGAGATTGTACACAGGAGATTTCTCCCATAATCTGTGAGACTGCTTTTCAGAATTGCATTTTCCTCTGTGATTTGGACTCTTATTACATCTTTTACTTTTTCTGCATATAGACAATGGGCTGGAAATGTCAATATACACATATATAAATAAATGAAAGTTGAAGACATACTTGAGATGAAGGATTCCAATATGGTGAACACATATTTTTGAATAAAGGATTACTGAGTGGTTTTCCGTGCAGGATAGCGTGATCCATGCACGCGGGATGTTGCGAGATTTTTGGTAAGCATAAAAATATACGAGTCGCAGGCGAGTGTATTTTTACGCTTTCCGAAAATCGAGCAACATCCCAAGTGCATGGATCATGCTATTCTGCAAGGAAAACCATTTAGTAATTGTTTTATAAAATAACTACAATAAAACAACGGTTAACACTTTTTAAACCATTGATGAAGTACACAATTCTCCCAAGAATCGTCAACTTTAGCTTTGTCGGCATTCAACCGTACGCTACAATGTACACAATTTTAAAACTTTTCGCATAACTTTTTTGTTTTGTGTTCTTTTGCTCTAAAACTTGGTGAAAATATGGTATTTTAACAGAGACATAGACTGGTACTAAACCGAAGAGCAGATGTTGTTAAAAACCGATGTTATTAACGGCCAAAAGTTGCAGATATGCTAGTTTCATTTTGTAATTTTGTATTTTTTCGTAAGCAAAAAACTAAAAACTTATCGGCATTTGAAGTGCAGTATGTGTGTAAGAAAGCATAGCAGAAAAATAAAATTTAGTTCTTTATAGGCGCTATTGTTTCAAATTTCCCGTGCAGGATTGTTTCATCCTACACGGGTATTGACCAATCAGATTGTGTGTTTTACTGTAGTTATTATATAATATGCAAATGAATCATGATTTCGAACGAAGTTTCTTACTTATTTCCTGAGCTTGATGCAGTTTAAATGAAAGAATATAATATGATTTCCAACTTTGCTTTTAATTATTCTTCTGAGAGTGAGATTTAACAAAGTAATTGCGATTATTCGGCAAAAGTATTGCGAGAGTTCCGGTTTTGTATGAAGCATTATTCCTGTCAAAATAAGGTGTGGGAATAAGGTGTCCTTGGTTTCCACCAAACAGCTGAATATTGAATAATGGATCCATTCTTGTTAAAGATGAAATAGCGTTGAAGAAAAATTCCTTCATTGGCCCACCCATGTCTGCACCATACTCTCCAGAAAATGTAATATCTGGGATTTTTTTGAGGTTTAATTTTGGATTTTTGTACATCTTCATCAATTGTCGAAGCATTGAAAGTTGTGTTTAATTAATTTCAATGTATTCAGTACTGGAGTCAACTAGTTTTTTGTAAGAAACAATGACATCTTCAGAGGTTGTTAAACATTCCAAGGTATCTGGAGAAAGGAGACAAGGTTAAAGCCATGTTGCATGATATATTTTTGGTGCAACATGCAAAACATTTTTTAAAGGACATTGGCAATAATTTTTTTTATTTTCGATATTAGTAGAATTGGACCCCCTGATTACGAATATGCTATTATTACTATTATTATTATTATTATTATTATTGTTCAATCTTTATACAGGTTAAACTTGTTCAGTAATTATAAATATATACATATTTAAATACTGGTATCAATCAAGGACCTGTTAAATTAATGAATGATAAAAATATATCTAAAAACTATATATTACTAAAAGTAAAATATGTAAGAATTAAGGATAGATTAATGAAGATATAAGTTGAAAGACAAAATCAATTAATGATAAGTTTATAAGCGAGTTGGACATTTTTGACAGTCAGATTAAAAGGTATAGTTTTTCAGGCTATTCCTAAATCTTAAAATTGATTTTTCGTTTCTAATCTCGGATGGTAGACTGTTGAAAATGAGTGCCCCCTGAAATCTAAAACTTTTTCGCCCAGCTTCGGATTTCATGCGGGGTAAATTCAACATTGAGTGGTTTCCACGAGTTGAATAGTTGTGGGCTAGTCTCGAGAAATAATCTTTAAAATGTTCCGGTTTAGTGTAATGTATAGACTTAAAAACCATCATCATAGCATTCCTTTTAATAGTGTCGGCAATAGTCGACCATTCTTCAGCTTTTCGACTTCCACATATAATCTTTGCTTTCTTTTGAACGCGTTCTAACTTCTCAACCCAATGACGAGATAGACCAAGTAATATGGAACTACAATGCGTCATTTGCGATTTTATCATTACATTGTAAATGCAGAAGGCAACGTAGGGAGTTAAATTGACTCTGACTCTTTGCATGAGTTTTAAACACGATGTAGCTTTCTTGATCACTTTGGTTAAATGTTCGTGCAAATTGAAGTGATGATCAAGAATGACACCTAAATAAGTATACTGGGATGATTCATGAACAGCAGATTTATTTATTAAAATCTTAATCTTTTCTGCCTTCGATAACCGTTGAGGAGTTCCAAAAAGTACAAATTCTGTTTTCCCTTTATTCAAATTCAGATAAAGATTGTTATCCCCAAGCCAATTATTTATATTATTGCACTGATTTCCAAGTATCTCTTGAATCACCTTCGGATCTTTATGTGCATAATATAAGGCAGTATCGTCAGCATATAGGATAACTTGAGCCTTGTCCACAACTTGGGAAATATCATTAATTAGAATATTGAAAAGTAAAGGGCCCAAAATAGATCCTTGCAGAACACCATGGGTAATATGAAGTGGTGATGACTTAACGTTGTCAAATATTACTGTTTGGCTACGATTAAATAGATAATCCTTTAGCCATTCTAGCTCAATAGACTCGATTCCATAACATGGTAATTTTTCTATCAAGCAAGCATGTTGTATCGTATCAAAGGCCTTCCGAAAATCCATAAATACCACTCCTGTAAGGAGACCATTATCCATATTGATTCTTATGTCATCAACTAAACGAGTAACGGCATGATTCGTAGATCTGTTGGGTCGAAATCCAAATTGATTTGGACAAATTAGATTGCTAGATTCGAGGTAGTCACTTAGCTGATTACATACAACCTTTTCAATAATCTTTGAGAAAACAGTTGTAATGGATATTGGGCGGTAATTGTCAAGCTTTGATTTTTGGTTGCTCTTGTACACGGGGACGACTTTTGCTTGTTTCTCACACGTTGGAAACGATCCAGATTGTAGACTAGAATTTATCAACATGGTTAAAGGGACTACTAACTCTTCGGCTGCATCTTTTATCAATCTTAGTGGGATCTCATTCAGTCCGACACTTTTCGATGACTTAAGTGACTTCACAATTTTGAGAATTTGCTGTTGATTCACTTCTGTAAAAGTGAATCTCAAACCCGAAGGATTAACAAACTCTTTAAGGAAATTGAAAGAATAGAATTTCCAGGTAGGGAAGAATAAACTTGATGCTGTATCTTGGAGAGATCTTGCAACTGATCTAAAATACTCGCAAAATGAATTTGCTATAAGTAATTTGTCAGTAGTCATTGAATTATTTACAAAGAAAGCTTTAGGAGTAGAAATTTTGTCCTTTGCTGGATAAGTCCGTTTAATCCTAGACCAGAAATCTTTTGGACTATTTAAAGTTTCTTTAAAAAGATTCCTGTGATAGTTGGCTTTAGATTTTCGTATGGCAGATGTTGTTGAATTACGCGCACGTTTATAGTCATCCCAATCTTTTTGGGCTTTTGACCTTTTCGCTTTTCGAAGTAAATAATCCCTTTGATTTATTTTACTTCTTATTTCTGACGTTAACCATGGACAGACTCTGCCGGTTATTTTCCTTTCAAACATTGGGGCATGTTTATTCACAATATTGTTAATTAGCTCTTTAAATGAACTCCATGCCGTATTGAGATCACCAGACAAAATATCTTCCCACGCTAAGCCTCTAAGGTTCGATTTGAAAGCATCCTTACAATAGTATTTGTAATTTCTTCCATAAATTTTACGGGGGGGGGGGGTAAATTTTCTGCAATTCAACTTGCGTATAATCCCAATTAGTTGATGGTCGCTAATTGCGTACTCAATCGTGAAAGAATTCGCAATTTTAGATTCATCAGACACAAACGCTAGATCAATTAAAGTCTCCGTATTCATTGTACATCTTGTTGGCTCATTTATCATTTGCTTAAGTTTATTAATTCTCATTATATCTTTCAATTCGGTCTGATCATTTTGTTGTAGATAATTGCAATTAAGATCACCAATTATGATCAATTCTTTGTTTTCAGCTAATGCCGTTGTTATGGAATTATTAAATTCAGAATTAAACGCTTTATGGAGATGCTTTGATGAATCAGGCGGACGATAACACAAGCATAACAGGATCGATCTCGAATGTTTAATCAACAATTCAACCCAAATAGATTCATTTTCAGCTGTTTCAAGATCGGTTCGCCTTTGCCAGTTCAGATCATTTTGTAAATACAAACACACACCACCCCCAGGTCCTGTATTTCTATTTTTACGTACATTAACATATCCATCGATATACAATTCAACATCACCCACCGAACTATTAAGTTTTGATTCGGTGATGCCCAATGCATGAATGTTCTTACCGGAATCATGAAGCAAGACCTTAATATGGTTCAATTTTGACAGTAGGCATTTACATTTTGATGGAGGATTTTTAGGCCTCTTTGACCCAAATATTTCTTAAGCTTCTCTAAGATTTGGGGATTTTGATCCTGATTACCTTGTGTACAATGATGTATTTCTTTAACATTACAAATGGAACAAACTAGCAGTTCACGGTTTCGTTCAAGTTTACCAAGCAGGCACTTCATGTGAAATACATTTTGACATACCTCGCACTTTGCACGTTGTTGGTTTCTCCTGATACCTTTTACACATGTAGGACAATTCAAAGATGGACCAGGGCATAGTTCAATGTCTCCACTAATTAAGAGGAGAATTTGAAGCGCAACCTTCGGTCGTATTTTCAATCCAAAATCCAGCTGATATTGCCACAATGATGAACACACAAACATTTCCGTTATATCCTTAACATACTCTCCTTTGAACATATAACAATTTGAATTGCTTCCAACATTTGAGGGCTTTTTAATGAAGAATATAAAGAACAAACACACTAAAGCTCTTAGCATGACCGCCATCTTGGTTCCTGTCCAAACAAGCCAACTATTATCTTTCACCCAAATTGTTTCGTTCTCGAGATATCTCACCCTAAATATTTAGTTCGTCCGCCATCTTGGATCGATTTTTAAAAAAATTATCTTTTGGGTCACATGACCGGTGTGACGTCAGGTGCAGGGGAGAGTCAAATTAAACAAATATAGTTTATTAGGCGCATTTCGGGATTTCGTACTTCTAGTGAAGAATTTTGTGCTTTACTATCATTCGAATGGAAAATATCCACAAGAATCAAGTAGTTCAGGTATTACCCTATCAATTTGAACCTGAACCGGGCTTACAAACAAGCAATAGCGGTGACGAGAGCGACTCGGAAGAAGAGAGTGCCGAATCGTCTGACGAGGAAATCGACCATGTGTTTGAGGCAAAAAATACTTGGCGCCTTGAAAGCCTGAGCTGGTGTAAATGTGGGCATTGTACATTGAAACCAAAGGCTATAGAATCGTTTTGTTGCCACGAGAAAGCGTTAGAATATGATGACGCATTGTTAAAGGAAGCCGAAGCACTAGGGGGCAAGTGTTGACAACACATGCAGATTTTGAGCCGAACATGCTGTCAGAAGCGGTATTAAAAATAGACGTTTGTCGCTATCTTGATGATAACTCGCCCTTGGATGATGAAGATTTGGACAAAATGCACAAACTTTATAGACTGTTCGCGTTGGGTATTTCAGATTTTGGGTAAAAGGAACCGAAGCTAAAAGGCTACTTCCTGCATGTGTTTACACAAGAATCAGCCTTTATACTCATTTTAAATATGCCAAAAAATGGAAACGGTAAGCTTTTTTTTGTATTTTTACTGTATAAGACAGTTGAGTGTAGGCTTTACAAATTTTTGAAATTTGGCCAACTTTGTGCTAACATATGAAGCATTTCAACCATGAGATATTAACTCGTTTGCTGTTGACAGCGTTGAAATGTTTTTATGTCGAAGATGTTCCATGTACTAAATCAGCTTTAATGTGCATACAATCCCCAAATTAATTTCTAAAATGTTAGTTTATAAAGTTGTTCATCATATAAATCTGCCTTACTCATGATTTTACACTTCTCAACTTTACAATTGCATTTTGTGTCGCACATTAAATCTTCACCCCTACAAACTGCATTTTTGGTGGCACATTTTCCTTTACAAGCACACGGTTTCTTAGCTGATTGTCTATCTGTACTTGCAGTTAAAGCTGGCTTGCTGAACCGAGATTTTCGACTGGCCACCACATGCTCCTTTGATGGACGTTCCTTCCCTTCTAAATACTGCTCAACAAGTGATTTTGGTTCAACAGGTAGCATTTCATTGGCATAGACTTTAGCTTTCCGCAGTGTTGTACCTACTCCTAAGGTGAACAGCTTCTTGTATCAGATTGTCTTTGTAATGCTATATTGAATTGGTTGTAAATGTTGTGTTGAATAAACGAAAATAAGAAAAAACGAAATACAGTACCCATTGTTGTTGTTGAACCAGTGAACGGGAGATTCTGACAGTTTAACCGAACTAGTGCGAAGGATTTCCAACAAAAACCTAGGAGGTCCGTAGAACTGACGCTATTCTATGTGTGACCTGTAACGATTATGTTAATAGCTACTAAAACGAATTCGCATTGTCATTATTTGCGCGTGGTCATATGTAAATCATGCAAAGTCATAGTAAACGCCCTAGACGGCTAGAGTATAAATGTAGAGAGGTTATCATAAATAAAACAGATTCTAACTGGAAGTATTAGTGTGTTATTTGAGAGTCTCGTACGTTACACACCTACTAAATGACCTCCAAGCAAGCAATAATGAAACTGTTTATATAACACGAATGCAAAGAATTAAAACATACTGTACTCAGTCGTTACTATATTGCTAGTAGCTATTACTGTATTAGACAATAGTGTTCAATGAACTACATCCTCAGAGCTATATATAATGAATGAACATAAGTTGTATTTGTATATATTACAAACGGTAAAAATTGAACTTGACCTGGTATTTTGAGCTACATCCTGTTGATGCCCGCAACATTGTAAAAGCGCCAAAATTATAACGTTACATCAACAGAACAGATAAACGTTTAGTGTCTGGTAATTAGTCATAGCACATCACAGCCGTCACAGAGTAGCCCTGATCGTCGATAACGGTATGATAAAAGTCCACAAAGTACGCGAGCATATCAATTAATTGGCATAGTACCGGTGATGAAAGTGCTTTTACCGTTGAAATCAACGCATTTATTTTAGAAATACAGATGAAACACATAGTACAGTAGTGGCACTAGATATTTATGCAGTTATACAAAAAAAATGGGGTTCATCTGTATTTTTTGGATCAAAATCGTCTTAGAAAGTGTTTGTTCCAATACTATCGTATATTGATATTATTTCGTTCCCCTGCACCTGACGTCACAAATTTATTTCTGCATAAATTAGCATAGCCGTTTTTTTTTTCAAGATGGCGGACGAAGGTAGAAAGTTTTACGATATTTCTAAGCAACTAAACGTGATGGACAAGTGAAAATACGTAATTAAGTATTCCGTACGTATGTGTAATAGATATAAAGAATAAAAAAATTTATTGCCGATGTCCTTTAACTGGAAATCGTGATCATGTCTGATGATTAAACCCTACTCAATGAGGAAATTATTGAGGGACGGACATAGCTGCAGTCTTGAGCAGAATTGAAACACACATAAACTAAGTATTACATACAGTAACATTGAAAATGTTGTATCTACTGTAGCCATATATATAATTGCCATTTGTACTGCATTTTGTGATCAGATTAAACTTGTTATTACTAACTACTTATTAATCCCATCTATTTTCATCGTTGTGTAAGCATGATAAATCTGTATCCTCAGGGTAGTAAAACTCGCTTTGTAAATGTTCATTCTCGCTTATTTGGACGAGAATTTACATCTTACAAAAAATATGTTTACTAACTTCTCTGTACTTCCGTAGGGCATTAAGTATTTTGTAATGCCCTTCTGCAGCAGTACAGGACATTATGGGAAAATCTGGTCCTCAAACCCCAATATTAGATTTCTTGATTTTTGAAAGCAATATAATAAGAACACAAAAATCACCTACCATCACTTTTTCTTAATTCTTGAGTTGTTTCAAAACTTATTGTTGGAAGCTCGTTTTCAAATTTAAAATCTGGCAAATGAAATAAAAAAAACCTTTCATATATTACTGATCTTTAGCATTTTGGCAGTTCAAATCCTTAACTCACTCCATGAATTTCTAAGACTCTTCACTCGGAACATTCTGAACATTTGTTTAAAGTGTTAATGACACAAAGCAAAGTAGAAGTTGATTAACTCTACATTTGAAGATAGGTAGTAGATGCAAAAAATGTCAGTTGTGTTGTTTTGTATAAATTCAAACATCCATTCAGTTTCGCACATTGCAGTCTGTGGCATAGCAATGGTTGCATAATTGTATATAATTATTAATTAATTAAATATTATTTATTAACTATTATTATTAAATTAATAATTACATACAATTACGCAACCACCGCTACGGTACAGACCGCAATATGTGAAACTGAATGGATGTTTGAATTCATACAAAACAACAAGTTTTGGGCTACCTAGGTTGTGACATCATATGCATAACCATGCCACACACCAAGCTGTGTTTTGTTTACACGAGTGCTTGTGGTTCTGCCTCCACCACTGAGCTAAAATTTGATGCAAACACATTTAGATCAGCTCTGGCAAAGAGAAACTATTGAGATTACACATGCTGCCTTCAAGTATACTTTGAGTTATACACATAACTGTATTATACTTAAAAAGTACTAAAATAAAAAGCGACAGGGTATACTTACAGTGTATTTGATGAGACAAATATTTAAAACAGTTATGTAACGTAGTCTGCATTTTTGTATCATCAAAATTATGTATAGCAGAAGGAATAAAAGTGTTTTGAATTCTATCAATCTTACATTTCACTGTAGTACAAAATATCATGCTTATTTGGTAGAAGGTGTGTAAGCTTATGACTTGTGCTTGATAACTTTTATGGTCCAAATAGCTAATGTGATGTAATGTTGTGATTACTAGTGGTACAGAATACACCAACATTGAAGGTATTTTATCAACAGTCAGTTAATACCAACTATTAGTTGCACTGTGTGCACTTAATTCAATTGATGTATTATGCACTGTGGGACCATATGAACCACTGTACAGGTACTGGTTTACATACATACATCAATCAGAGACATATCACATTACCTTCATCAGCACATCAAGCTAGTTTTGCAGGTGCTCTGTTGACATCCCCATTAAATGATGACAATATATCACTTATGACTTTTCTTTTTTTCCTTCGGAAACATTTCAGTTAAAGTCTGTATCTGCTAGAGAAAAAAATTAATAACATATATCATGTAGATACAAAACATAAGGTATGTACCGATTTACCAACGTTTTATATGAATATAATAAGTTATCAAAGTTATTTTGCCAAAAAATCATGAGTAATTAAGTTCTTAAACTCATTAATAATTCATGAAGCAAGTACAATGAAAATCAATACCATGAAGAACGTTTTGAAATTGGAGGAAGAATATATAATATATATTTATATAACTCCCAGGCAGTCCAGGTCAGAAATTTTACAAATACAGTAGCTGGACTGCACATATACCTTAATTATATATTGTTGGAGTGCACATTTACCTTATTGTATGAATCACCCAAATTTGATTCCTGGTCATTGGTGACCAGTTCATCCTTCACAGCTTCACTCAACGAACTCGGTCCACCCATACAGTTTTGTCTGTGGTTTTGCAATAATGATATAGCAATAATTTCTCCACAATTTTCACATGTAACTGATGGTGCATTTACAATATCTTCATTTGATATTGCCTGTGTATATTCAAAATAATCATAAAATAATAAAATACAGTGTAAAAAAGCAAGCTAGCAATATATTACTTTATTATATAGCTTTCAAAAATCCTGCAATCTGATTGGTCAATTTGAGGTCCGGATTCTCCCACAGTACCCTGTTGCCAAAAAGGTTGTCCACTGGTGCAAATATACACAAATACATAATTGTGATTGACACTGGATACAATGATTTTATCTGTAACCGTAGCAATTTGATATTTACAATATCTACCTTGGAAGCAGGTGTCAGATCCAAGTTTTCTGAACAAGCCTAATATATCCAATAGCTTGGCCCAAGGTTTCTTTGAGAAATGGAACTGTGTCTCCCATGGCAGGAATTGAAACTAGGTCGAGAGATCTTCGATTGCCACTCGATCTAACAATTTCAAACGCTCCATTGACATCCTTCAGTTTTGGAAAATCATTCTCGAGGACGGATTTCACGTGTTCCCATGAACCTCGATTGTCACTAAATACAACTTTCTTCTCTCCAAGCCCCGCGTTGTTTAGTCTGTATTTTTCTTCTCTTGATGGTATAGTTTCTTGATCTTTATCGGAAAGACACATGAATTGATGCGTCCACGTATCCTTGATTTTATACGGCCTCCAGCGAGGAGTGCTTGTAGAACTAGAATTAGATGATCTCCTAAATATTGGGAACAACTTCGGCAACTCAGTTAATGCCCTATTAACGTTAGGTCGACTTGTTGACATAGAGGTAGCGGTTGACGTGGAGGTAGACGAAGTGTTTTGTTCTACAGGGTGCATAAAAAAAAATGGAGCCCATCTTTTGCGTCAAATTATTTCTAAATTACTGAAGCTTATAGCACAATTTTGGACTTGTTTTAAACCACGTTCTTTTCTCTTTCGAACAAGCCGTAATTCGTATTTTTACTTCCAGTAACGTATGTGCCATGACAAATTTAGTAAAAGCTATCGATTTGAGATTCCCTCCAATTACGCAAATTCACTATGTCTTTCATGGTCGCCAGTTAAATTTTTAACTTTTTCGCTTATTACATAAATGGTATTTCTGTTAAACTTAATAAAACTTGTTATAAAGCTTTGCAGAAGATAACGGACCGTTAACGTGCACTACGAACGGATAGTTCAAGCTTGTATTGACATGAATATTGATATTATGCAATTTCAACAACATTGTGCACGCGCGAATGAACAAAACGCTAATTTCGATCATTATTTTGGCATAAATCTAAGGTTTTTGTAAAAGTAAACAGTCCGTTATCTTCTGTAAAGCTTTATAACAAGTTTTATTCAGTTTAACAGAAATACCACTTATGTAATAAGCGAAAAAATTAAAAAATTACTGGCGACCATGAAAGACACAGTGAATTTGCATAATTGGAGGGCATCTCAAATCGATACTTTTTCCTAAATTTGTCATAGCACATACGTTACTGGGAGTAAAAATATGAATTACGGCTTGTTCGAAAGAGAAAAGAACGTGGTTTAAAACAAGTCCAAAATTGTGCTATAAGCTTCAGTAATTTAGAAAGAATTTGACACAAAAGATGGGCTCCATTTTTTTTTATACACCCTGTATAGTAGTCCGGCGGTTATCGACCCAAAAAACGCTCTAGCTTTCATATTTGTGATAAAAGCATGAAACTTGGCAGAAATATTACTGACCCTAAGGGTAACAATTCCTGATATAGGGCCAAGCCAAGTTGAGCTCTGGAGGGGAGTAACATGCATGTCACACATGTATCACATTGGAAACGAGGCTACAACCAAAAAAGCCTTTCAAATTTAACAAACAACGTATTTTTTCTGGAAAAACTTCACAATTATACACTTTCATTGTATTTTGATAGTTTTAAAAACTTTTCACGTCTTGAAAAGCTATCTTGTGATTGTTTACAACAATTTCAAGTAACATGCCTGGGTACCTTGTGTTATTATTACCCATAGTGATTTATGCTACAAAACTGCATGTTATTGGCCAATAATAAAAAGAAATATTTCCTTTTTGTCAAAGAACAGCATTGTCTTGGTTACCACTGTTGTTTCATCACTGTTTATCACCGTTGGTTATACGCTGAATTGAAAAAATAACCCAAATACAGTAGCAAAGCCAGCGGGAAATACGGTCATGCAAATGCCAATTTTTCTGTGTTTATAGGCCGTATAAGGAATCAATTTCTAAAGAAATGAATAAAGATAGCGATTTAAATTTGCATTTGCATGACCAAATGTCGGACAGGCTTCGCTACTGTATTTGCGTTATTTTTTTAATTCAGCGTATAACCAACGGTGATAAACAGTGATGAAACAACAGTGGTGACCAAGACAATGCTGTTCTTTGACAAAAAGTGAATATTTCTTTTTATTATTGGCCAATAACACGCAGTTTTGTAGCATAAATCACTATGGGTAATAATAGCACAAGGTACCCAGGCATGTTACTTGAAATTGTTGTAAACTATCACAAGATAGCTTTTCGAGACGTGAAAAGTTTTTAAAACTATCAAAATACAATGAAAGTGTATAATTGTGAAGTTTTTCCGGAAAAACTACGTTGTTTGTTAAATTTGAAAGGCTTTTTTGGTTGTAGCCTCGTTTCAATGCTGATACATTTGTGACATGCGTTGTTACTTGTCTTCAGAGCTCAACTTGGCTCAGCCCTATATCAGGAATTGTTACCCTTAGGGTCAGTAATATTTCTACCAAGTTTCATGCTTTTATCACAAATATGAAAGCTCATGGTCGATAACAGCCGGACTATAGTTGTCTCAGTAAGAAGTATGTTGACGGCTTTCCGTGCAGCCTCGTTGATTAACTGTATAGCTTCTCTCTAAATATCTCTTCTTTCCGCCACGTTTTATACACTCGCCATGTGCATAACATTCTATATATCCTTCTTACATGAAGTACTGCTGCTGTTGGATATTATGTGTGTAACTGTGCATGTGCAAGTGTGTAACTGTGGAAGTGTGTAACTGTGCATGTGCAAGTGTGCAACTGTGCATAATTTCAACTGCACACACAATGATATTTTTGACAGGAATAATGCTTCATAGTTTTGTTACATTTGCACGGAATATATACACTACCAAGGGGGAATATGAAAGTGTTATTTGACCAGTCCCTTCTTAGGGAACCCTACATGGTATAGTTTGTCGCACGCAGTCACCATAGAACCCAAAATTTGTCTCAAGATAGGGTCGGTTTGTGGGGTATTTTATAACTATTTTGCAACATACTGGGAAATTTAACGATGAATACTACTCTCCAGAGGGTAGGTTGAAATATTAAGACATTTAAAAAACAATTTTACTGCGAAACAAGCTTGAAAAGCTCGCAACAAAATTTATGTATTGCCGCTCATATAAATTGGTTGCGCCAGTGCTTATGCATCACGTGACCAAGCAGTTGATGCGGGAGTAATTTGCATAGAAACTGACATCGTGCATCAATATGCCACTGAAGAAGCAACAGAGTATTTCCCCCTATGAATAACAGGATTAATTCTTCTCATTGATTCTCTAACTTGTTTTTCTTGAACTCTGTGCCCATTAGGCAAAAGAGAAGCAATCATCCTCTTGTAACCTGTTTTAGGAAAAACTCGATTCATATTAATCTGACACTGCAGTGTGTGTTTTTATGGGTAGCCGCCCGCGCTCACGCGGTCAGTTGCTAACCACCATGTTACCGTATCGGAGCAGCTGGGAAATTTGCCACCGCTGTGCAAAAATATTGTTGGCGGCTGAACACAAAATGTAATTAGTATATTATTTGCAAAATACAGATTGGTTTCAGAGGTGCTCAGAATTTAGTTTCTTTGATGAGCTAGTTATAAATTTGTTCACAATTTTTCATTGATTTCAGTGCAGGACTGATATAGCTGTCAGTTGACCATATTTTGAAGCGATGAGATTGTCTGCTGAAGCAAATTTCCAAACTTTGACATGTGAGTGGGTTGCCAAGAATTAAGCGCGATGTTGAATTTACGTTTCACTTAATACTGAAAATTTTAGCTTTTGCTCCAAAAAGATATTT
Source organism: Muricea muricata (assembly GCA_963855995.1). Taxonomy (NCBI): domain Eukaryota; kingdom Metazoa; phylum Cnidaria; class Anthozoa; order Malacalcyonacea; family Plexauridae; genus Muricea; species Muricea muricata. The sequence continues at coordinate 63,682,129 of OY979716.1, forward strand.
GCTTCCTGTTACTTCCAATATGTTTATGTTCCTTTCGAAACCAATTTTTTTGTATTATAAATTCCGCTCATGGCCAATAGTTTGTTCTGAAACTCGCTACCGGAAAAGTACTTTAAATTACGGTTGTTGTTGAAATGGTCTGGAAGTGATAAAACATCCACAATCACGTGGGCCATCAGTGCCATGATGTCTTTGATACAGTATAAATGTTTTCGTAAAAATGGTAGATATTTTTCAATTGACTAATGCGTTTAGTTGATTGATTTCAGTGACATTTTTGTATTGTTTTTCAAGTACGAGCGTTGACAAGTTTGAGTCGAATTTTGAAAAATCAGCCTTTTGCTCCAACATGATTTTAGCTCGAACTTGGCCTTCATGTTTATATCTACTCACCTGATTTGTTAGTGTGCTCTTAAAAATTACGCTAAAAGGTCGTTTAGTCCACTGAAAATGCTTGTGATCCATGTTTGTTATATGATTTTTAAATATCACACGTAAATCACACAATTTCCACGCGTTAACACAGGCTTATCTGGCGCATGCTCAGACAAATTTTCCAGCTGCTCTGTATCGGACAATGGCAGGTGGCAGACGAGCCGCTCTTATGACATAATTTGTACTGTGGTAATGTAACCATTACGATTACTTAATGTAAGATATTTCAACATAGTTCGTGTCATGTGACTTATGTTCGACAATTGTTATTCGATATTTTGTGGATGCAAAGTGTAAATTGTAAAGGTAAGCAAAATTTTGCATTATTTTCTTCTCATTTTGTGCTTTTATTATTGTATTTTCTTGCCATTTCAAGATTCTTGTCAGAAAAAAAGTTTCGACGAGATTTATTATTTTGCGTACATATCTTGGAGCAAATTTGCTAGCACTGACAGATTTGTCAGGCACGTGCTTGTGGTTCCACGTGCACCCTATACTGGAAAAGTTGAGCCAGCCTTGCTGGAATATTGAGCCAGCTTTGCTGGAATATTGAACCAGTCTTTAAGATGCTGTAAAAGTTGATGAGCGCTGTATGGCATCGGCATCTGCAAATTGTACTTGTATTCTGTGTTTTCATGTCATAGAAAAGGCAGATGAAAGGTACTTAGTATCAGGAAAAACAAAATTTGACTTGAGCGAAGCTATTCGACAATTACCGTTTCCTATTTTGGAATCTTCGCTGTATATTTGTCGACAGTGTTGTGATAAGTTGCGCAAAAGAAGCAGTCTTGTTCAACAAGAAAAGCTCCTCGTAGACGAGCTTAAAGAAAAATACGAAAGAGAAAGACTGAAAAGACGACAACTATTCACCGAAGAGGGCCAAGAAAGTTTAATTACTAAACGACCATGCATATTGAGTGCAATTTCATCGGCGTCTTTGCAGACATGTGCAACTACCCAGACAAAGTTTATTCCCCGCCACCAGTACCGTGCCTGTGAAAACTAAAGAAACCAGTGCACCTAGTAACACATCAGTAAATGTGAAAGTTAGATGGCCAAGCCAGACAAGGGAAAGAGAACTGCAACCTGATTTGCAGTCGTTGGGAACAATGCTTGTCCGTGGGACGTATAAACAGATCGCAAATGCGGTGTGGAGAAATGTGCATTTACGCAAGCACCTTGTTTTTCATGTTCTAAAGGACATTGATAAAGAATGTGTTGCATTGTGCTCAAAGAAAAATCCAAGCATCTTGCGGTCTCCCTCGAAAGAAAGGATGCTTAATTTTTCATTTGAAGAGCAAAGAAAGGAATTGGAAGAAAGGGCACCATTGTTTTTCTCTGTGTTGGTGGCTGCAGGTTCAACCAAGACAAAAACAGAAGAAAAGGCATGGATTCCTGCTGTCAGCATGGCTTCATCCATACTGTTAAGGAATCGGTCACCCACAACATCTCATAGATGTTTTGAATGAGCAGGATCTACTTTTTTATACATATTGTATTTATATTAAATCCCATCTGAAATTATATGCACATTTGCTCCAAGAATAAGTTCTATTTTACCAAATAGTTTGAGAAATATATTGTGCAATGCTAGTGTGAGTAGTGTGCATTGTGCAATATATATAATTGTATAATAATGCATAATTACCTTTACAGTTTTCATATTATAGATGAAAAAAACCCAATGCCATGCTATCTCTTGTATTTTTTTGCTCAGTTTATTTACTGAAATGCTGTAGCTGTAAAGACTTTCTTCAGGTAGTGACTAATTGCTATTTTCTTTATTATTTATACTGTATATAGCCTGTGATGTCACGTTTTGCAAAATTAAGATTGGTCACTTCACCTAATCATCTTTATAAGAAACTGGAGGAATATGGTGCTGATCATGATTCAGTTGTGAAAGAGATGGTAGACAATGATGGCAAATGGTTAGCAAGTCAAAAAAAGCACGACTCGAATTGTACAAGTGTTCAAGCTAATGATGTGCAACCCTCAGTTGGATTTAAACTTACTGTGGACAATGTAGATTACACACAAAATGTACACTATATGACAGAGGTTCCTCAAAATAGGGACAAACACTATGTATCTATTAATGCTACTGTTAATACAGTTTCAGCAAATCGCTTGAGTGATAAGGGTCCCACATGTAGCATCGACCAAATGGAGAATGGGAAGTGCATCCCAAATCATAATGAGCAGAAGGCTCAGAGAGAGAACTACATTGCTCTTGTGAAATGTGTAACTGTTGATAATGTTCCATGTCTTGCATTTGGCAAAGAACTTGTAGAAAAACACATTCCACACCAGTACATGAAAGAGGCAGCAGAACCAACACAATCAGTAAGTATATTTGATATTTTTATCTCAACTCATATGGGTAAAATTGTTATGTCATTTTTCAACAGGGTAATGTAATAAAACATTGGCAGTTAAGTAACAGATAAATGATTATAGAAATTATGCTAACTCTGAGTTATTATTTTGCAAAATGTTGTACAGGCTTTTCTTGGGGTAATGTTTGAGAATGAAAATGATGCCAATGGAATGAATAACACTTTGCACAACCTTCACAAGTATGTATCATTCACTGGTGAAGGACAGCATCGTGAATATTCTAGCCAACCTATCATTGGAGATCAACTTACAGTGGAGCGTGCAGTAAATTGTCATATGAGTCTGCAGAATGGGTTCACACCATAGGAACAGCTAGAAGGCCTTCACTTTGAAATTGCTGCTTGGCATGCTGGAAACAAAGCCCTAAGTGTAAGTCAAAATGAAAACGATTATTTAACTTTTTGGGAATGTAGGTTAGAACTATGTGAAAAATTCCAGGTGTTTGTATCCGCAAGATGACTCTAGAGATGAGGTTCTATTGTGCACTTGTAAAAGTGACTCTGTTATTTTCGTATTTACAGCAATGCTTACATTGAATAAATTGAATAAATTGCATATGTTAAACGAAGCTTAATTGTCTTTGAAATTTGTGTATGAGTTAACTTTCTCACAATTCTTGTTATCAATTGCAGGTTGCTTTTTCACATTTCTACAGTGCAGCATCAACTGGGGATAAGTGTACACTTTACAGCGATCGGAACCTGATCAACCATCGCAACGTAAAAGGGTGACGTTGATTCAGCTGTTAATGTTGCTCGACATTTCTTTCTGACTGAAGTTGAAGCCAGAATAGTTGCTGCTGCAATGACTGGATTGGGAATAGACGAATTTGATTCCACACCAGAAAATGATCCAACAGCAAAATTGTGGAGCAGGAAAGAACAGAAGGAATACCTGGATGGGCTATCATCCAACATTGTTAACTACATCGTAGACAAAGAAAAACATGAGAAGATTACTGCTGCTGTAGAGCAACTTGGGGAAAGGCAACTACAACGATTGAAGGATAAGACAGCAAATGGCAGATACAGATGCAGATATCCAGGCTGTAAGAAAACATTTAGTAATGATGGAAAGTGGCAAATAATGCATGAACGAGCACACAATCCTCCTGTTTCTATTGTAGAACAACCAATGTTAGAAGAGATTTACAGCGGTTATACTGTAGCGGACGACATGTATAACTACCAAAGAGCATTGCTAGAATATGGGATGGTAATTATTAACTTTCTAGATGCTATTTCTGAAGGTGATGGTGGAAGGTTACTCAGAAATTGGAAGTTTCTGCTTCTTTATTTTCAACACGATACAGGTAGTCAAAAGTACTCCCTTGAAGCTCTATACCTGATGTTTCAAGTATATGCGTTGCTAAGTCCTAAAGCAGCTCATAATCTTATATGGAATAGATTCTCCAAACGGAAGCACTCTCGTGGTGGAAATATTCCACTGGATCTGGCTCTGGAATTCCTTAACAGAATTTTTAAAGGTGCAGTGAAGAAGCTCGGTCCAAATGCTAATCCAAAATCTATACGTAGGATCTGTAATGCCATGAACGTTACAAAGAAGTTAACAGAAAACTTTGACAATTTAATGATGACATCGTCTGTTGAAGCAAATTTCCAAACTTTGACATGTGAGTGGGTTCCAAAGAATTAAGCGCGATGTTGAATTTATGTTTGACTTAATACTGAAAAATTTAGCTTTTGCTCCAAAAAATATTTGTATCCTGTTACTTCCAATATGTTTATGTTCCTTTCGAAACCAATTTTTTTGTTTTATAAATTCCGCTCATGGCCAATAGTTTGTTGTGAAACTCGCTACCAGAAAAGTACTTTAAATTACGGTTGTTGTTGAAATGGTCGTGAAAGTGATAAAACATCAACAATCACGTGGGCCGTCAGTGCAATGATGTCTTTGATACTGTATAAATGTTTTCGTACAAATGGTAAAAATATTTTTCAATTGACTAATGCGTTTAGTCGTTTGATTTCAGTGACATTTTTGTATTGTTGTTTGAGTACGAGCGTTGACAAGTTTGAGTCGAATTTTAAAAAATCTGCCTTTTGCTCCAACATGATTTTAGCTCAAACTTGGCCTTCATGTTTACATCTACTCACCTGTTTTGTTAGCGTGCTCTTAAAAATTACGCTAAAAGGTCGTTTAGTACAATGGCCCACTACGGCAACATGATTTTCTTTTTGAAGTACAAAATATTTCATTTTTAGCTGCGTTATTTTTTGTTTTGAAACTGTTTTTCAATTTCGCCAGATGTTCGTTTTTTTTGTCAGGCAAAATTTATTTTCAAGCGTTTTTTTTTCTCGAAGGGAAATTTTTTTTTGGTAACGAAATTTATTTTCGAACGAAATTTTTTTTTACAAAGAAAATTTTTTTTCGGTAGTGAAATTTATTTTCGAGCGAAATTTTTTTTACAAGAAATAAACTTTTTTCTTTAAGAAAAATTTGTTTTTCAACGATATTTTTTTTGTTAGCGAAATTGTTTTACCATTTAAATAAACTCAGTGGGTTTACCGATTACACCGGAGTACACGAAGTATTTCGCGGGTATAGCAGTGCTTTGCTCTTTTGCTGCCTTTGAACATAGTTTTAATATTTTGTGAAATGAACGAGGGAAATCAAAGCGATTCAGAAGACTATGAGGGAAGCTTAATCAAATACTATTTTACAAGAGGGTTCCAACATGATGCAATCGTTGATTTTCTTTCGAAACGGCATGGGGTACATATGTCTGAGCGAACACTACGATTGCGTTTACGTAGCTATGGTTTGAAAAGAAGGCAGCAAGATTACAACATCGATGAAATACGTGAACTCATTCAAGAGAAATTAAGAGGTCCTGCGTGTATGGGAGGGTACCGTTCGATTTGGCATGCCCTCGCATAAGTGGTTATCAAGCATCTCGACGTGTTGTAGAACAACTAATGAGAGAATTGGACCCAGAAGGAATCGAAATTCGGCATTCCAGGCGTTTGCGGCGAAGGACATACCGTGTTCCACGTCCTAACTATTGCTGGCACACCGATGGTTACGACAAGTTAAAGCCTTATGGTTTTCCAGTCCATGGATGTATTGATGGATGGAGTCGGAAAATCATTTGGCTTTGTGTAGCACAATCAAACAACAATCTGCTGGTACCAGGGCAGTTTTATATTAAAAGTGTGGCCAAATATGGATGCCCTGTAAAATTAAGGACTGATTGTGACACGGAGAATGGGGTCATGGCGGCACTTCAGTGCGAGTTCCGATCCTCTTCTGATTCCCACTTTTTTGGAACGTCCCCTGCCAACCAGAGAATAGAGTCATGGTGGTCCCAATTTAGAAGAAGTAGATTGACATGGTGGATGAACTACTTCAAAGATTTGATGGAGAAAGGCCACCTGAACACAGTAATGGCCTCCAAATGCAATGTCTTTGGATTTGCTTTTCATCTCTGATTCAAAAAGATCTTGATGAGGTAAAAGAGCACTGGAACAACCATTGAATTAGACCTTCCAGGTTTGACACAATTTGGGGAATACCAGATGAACTGTTTCACCTGCCAGAAAGGCACGGGGGAGTTGATGAATTAACCCTGCCCATTTCTAAAGAGCTAATAAATTATGCACAGGAAAACTTTTTGAACTATGAGTCAGAACAAAATATATATAATGAATACTTTAACTTCTTATTAAATAACATTTAACTAGCAGAACCTAAAAATTGGGAGGAAGCAGAGAATGCATACTTCACTCTTATGGCAATAGCAAATAATAATAGCAATAATTAATACAAATGTCAATCTTTAACAATGTAGCATCTAAAACGTCAGCATTTGTCAGTGGAGTGATGTGGAATTTTAAAATACTTTCTTGCCCAAAAAAGTATGTAAGTTTTTGTTTCTTGTGTTGGGGAATTTGAGCATAATAGGAATATAGAATATATTTATTTTTTTACAGTACAGTTAACTGCCATACAATGAGAAATTTTCTGAACAATAGCTAGAATAATATAGATTTTCAAAATTTTAACCAAAAACATTAAAATTCTTAGGTTTTAAAAAACACCTCATCCACTAAGCACCTCAAAACTTAAAGATAGGTTACAGTCGCATCTGCGCATGCGCTAGCTTTGTTTACGTTTTTTGTTTTGATCAGCTTTAATTGTATAAAATGAAGTATTTCAGTTCGTCTGCATGAGAATGCAATATAATTTTACATTTTACCAACAAGGAGCGAAGGAGTGCAGCAACAGCGAAGCGTTTCTGTGTTTGTCCAAAGTCATTTTTTTAATCTAAAGCAATCTAGAGCGGCGATTTCGGCGAACCGAAATGCCGAATGTGTGAGTTTAAATCATTTTTGTATTTAAATTGGATTTTAATGCCTTAATGGTTGTTCTTAATGATGAAGATTTTTATTGCGGACCCTCAATCGTTTGATGATTTCGAGGCAAGCACTATTGAGAATGCTGCTGCTATATAGGAAATTCCACTGAAGCTCCATCCGCACAGAGATCTGCATGCTCTTCTATTTTAGTGACAGGATACCTCTCATGACATGTGGGGCAGTTCACCATCAACAAGACATCAGACTCTTCATTAGTATTTCTGACTTCAGTGCAGCTGGAGGTAGTTGGTTCATCAAGGTGTTGACTAGCAGGCAGGTAGGAGCTCCCAACAACACTATCATCATCATTTTCTGAACCGGAATCAGATTCAATAGCGCGCTGTAGATCATTTACTAGATCTCGGATACCCAAGTAAAAGGTTATTTTAGACCAACCAAACCCGGAGGCTTCTTTATATCTCAATAAAGTAAATGGTTCCGGGGTACTAGTGCCAGGAATGGACAGTACACGGGATCCATCCTTATACAAAAGACGATAGCGATGTCATTTATCAAAACGCTTGTTGAATGCAACATGCTTGGAAATTGCAGTTTCGACAATCGATTCAGCAGCAGCAGTGGTTTAAACACTTACTGGAAGGGTCTCGCTTCGCCTTGGTTTCTCGTTTTCTCCCATGATTCCCACTGAAATAACCACGTGCCGCGGCTCAACGCGTCGTTTTTTTTCTTTCCCCGCATATTGAATCCTCGCCGCTCCTTTTCTTTTTCGGTCTTGTAGATTGAAAAACCAGGGAGTTGAAGTCTGGTCTGAACAACAGCGCCTGATGAAGCAAAAGATACACGCTGGGGAACTGTCGCATTCGATGGCATAAGCCGTGCTCGTTGAGTTGATTTCCTGGACCTTGCAAAGAGAGAGCGTTGGTCATTTTCAACGCTTCCGGCACTCGTTTCTGTATTCAGAGGCTGGGAAAGGTTTAATCCACATTTTGGGCAAAATTTAAAGCTATTTCCCAAACGACAGGATCATTTTACACAGATTCATCGATTATTTATACTTTCCTCCATATTTTGCAAAGTTAATGAAATATTATCATAACACAGCTCTGAGACTAGTAACTAGCTAGTACACTGAAGCCTGCACAATGTATGGCCTGCGCATGTCCCGCAATTATAAAAAATTTCGCTTGAATAGAAATTTCGCTAACAAAAAAATATTGTCAAAAAACAAATTTCTCTTAGTAAAGAAAAAAGTTTATTTGGCAGGAAAAAATTTCGCTCAAAAAAAAATTTCGCTACCGAAAAAAAAAATGTTCCTTGTAAAAAAAAATTCGCTTGAAAATAAATTTCGCTACCGAAAAAAAATTTCCCTTGAAGAAAAAAATATGCTTGAAAATAAATTTTGCGTGACAAAAAAACGAACATCTGGCGAAATTGAAAAACAGTTTCAAAACAAAAAATAACTAAGCTTAAAATAACAGCTAAAAATGAAATATTTTGTACTTTAAAAAGAAAATCGTGTTGCCGTTGTGGGCCACCGTAGTTTAGTCCACTGAAAATGCTTGTGATCCATGTTTGTTATATAATTTTAAATATCACGAGTAAATCACACAATTTCCACGCGTTCACGCAAGCTCAGACAAATTTCCCAGCTGCTACAAATCAGCAGGTGCTGATTTGAAAACACTTGTCAATGAACTACTGTCCCAGAATGCATTGACAAAAACACCAGGAAGGTCCTATGGTTTTTATTCAGGAATAAAATCTATTTTACATCACTTTGATTTGGAAAAATGTTTTGGCTGGAT